>VZRV01004150.1:115945-440984 GCA_013398115.1 Falcunculus frontatus
ATCCGAAGGTGCCGGGGAAGCCATCTGCAGCGCAGGCGGTTTCGCCGCCGCTGTGCGGGGGGAGGGAGGGGGCTCTCCCGTGCGGGCGGCTGGGGGATTTTTTTTTTTCTTCCTACCTTTCCCCCCCCCACCTTCCTCCTCCTTCCTTTTCACGGGATCATGGCCACGGCGGCGGGGCCGTGATGTCCGCGGGAGCAGCTCCGCTGCGGCAATGCTCCCCGCCGCAGCTCTAGGCAGGGGAGGCGTTTGAGCGGCGGCCGCACATCCTCCGGCACCGCGGCGGCACCGCCGCCGCCGCCTCTCCGCGCCCCGGACCGGCGGAGAGGGTCTTCGCCGCCCGCCCGCCGACAGCAAACCCGCCGAGCCGGGCTTTAAATTGATAATAACCACACTAGAGCCCCACCGGTGCTCAGAGGCGGGAGGGATCGCAGAGCGGCGCTCAACATGGCCACTCTGCTGCGGAAAATCGGGCTGATCCGGCTGCACAGCCGGGACACGGAGGACCCCAAGCACCACCACCACCACCGCAGCAGCAGCCAGCAGGGCTCCTCTCTCCGCGGCAGGGGCAACCAGAAGAACAGCAGCAACAAGCCGCAGCCGCAGGGCCCCCCCGGGGGCGGCTGCAGCAGCAGCAGCAGCGAGGGCAGCCCCGGGGGCCACAAGAACAAGAAGGCGCCGGAGCCGGCCAAGCAGCCCCCGCAGCAGGCGCGCTCGGGGGTCGGCCGGGAGAAGCCGCGGGAGGTGGGCAGGGAGCCCGGCGCCGGCAAGGAGGCGGCGCAGCGGCCCGGCCCCGGCTCCGGCCCCGGGTGCGGGTCGGGGCCGGCGGCGCTGGTGCCCGCGGGCCGGCAGCAGCACTGCACGCAGGTGCGGACCCGGCGGCTGATGAAGGAGCTGCAGGACATCGCGCGGCTCAGCGACCGCTTCATCTCGGTGGAGCTGGTGGACGAGAGCCTCTTCGACTGGAACGTGAAGCTGCACCAGGTGGACAAGGACTCGGTGCTGTGGCAGGACATGAAGGAGACCAACACGGAGTACATCCTGCTCAATCTCACCTTTCCCGACAACTTCCCCTTCTCGCCACCCTTCATGAGGGTGCTTAGCCCCCGCCTGGAGAACGGCTACGTCCTGGACGGCGGGGCCATCTGCATGGAGCTGCTCACCCCCCGGGGCTGGTCCAGCGCCTACACCGTGGAGGCCGTCATGAGGCAGTTCGCCGCCAGCCTGGTCAAGGGGCAGGTAGGGTTCCCTTCTCGGGGAGGAGCACACCCATCCGTCGCTCGGGGTGCGGGTCCGAGCAGTGTTCGGGTGGGAACCCCAAAGGCGGCCAGCCCGCGGCTGACTGCGGCCAGGCCCGGTCTCCCCGAGGAGCTGGTGTCACCGGTGGGGCGAAGGCAGGGACACACCTGTTTGGCTCCAGGGTCCCTTCTGGGGCAGGTGCGGTAGAGGTGCGGGGCAGCTTGGAGGGGACGAGGAGCGCATGCATCCATCGTGTCCTGCCGCCCGGCTTTTGTCCCTATGTTTGGCTCTGCCGCCTGTGGCACACCAAGATATCGTGCCCGTTACCCCTGATGGGCACACCCTTCGCCCCACAGCAAAAGGGGGCTCTCCGGGCTCCAGTGGGGTTTGGGATTGGAGCCTCCTGCCCTTCACCAACCAGTCGGCCATACTCGCTGGTCTCTTGCGTGCAGTGCTGCCGCTGGCGGAGGGCGCGACGCTGGAGCTGCTGCCCCCAGGTCTTTGTCTGTGCTGTCCCGCATAGCATCCCTCCGGGGACAAGGGGCGACCCCGGCTTTGGGGCTTGGCACACCGCGCTGAGGTGTGTCACGGGGTCACACCGGGAATCGCTGCCTGAGCTGCTGGCAAACTTGTGCAGGTTTCAAATCGTCCGGCCCGAAAGGAGCAAGTAATTTTCGCTAGGTACTGCAGCTGCACCAGCCAGACGGTTCCTGCCAGCTCTCCTCTTCAAAGGAGGTGGTCACTTCTCCCGGCAGTGGATCTCGTCTGAGCTGAATCGGTGCATTTTATGCTGCTTTTTCCCCCCCTTTTTCTTCTGCAGAATATCTGTAGAAGAGAAGTATTTCATAAACCGTTTTTAATAAGTGGGCAAATAATGCTGGTAGGCAGTACCTCTTTACAGTTATTATAGTGGGCAATGCACACATGGCTCTGACGGGGTGGTTTTCCTGTTCGTGAATGCCCTTGAACTCGGGGGACATGCACAGCTCCGTCTGTCAGTAAATGATACTAAGTAACTTCTTAAATTTGTATCTTGTCAAGGAGGTGGGGAAAAAGTAAGTAATAACATACTTTTTATTTGCTTAAAATGAAGTTACTCCTGTTTGCGTCTATGGAACTACTTGCCTGAGCAGAAGTAAAGGCTTGTTTTTTCTCAAGACTGAAATTAATTTTGATTTTTCAACAGGCTCTTTTGTAAGCGTCTTTTCCTCCTTTTAACCTATTTGATTTGGGCCTACTGCTCCTTTTTTAAATCAGATAGTATTTTTCTCTGCACTTCATTTCAGGAGGTCAAGTTTCCTAGGTCACCTTGGGATATAAAAAAACATCTACCAGGAAAAAAAAATTAATTAACATGGAGCCTGGGGTACGTTTAAGTTCTGTAACTGCTCTTGCTGCCTCTCGCTGTTTGTTAACCTATCTCTTTAGAGAGGTCATAGTTCTTGTTATCTGTTACAAGAATTTAGAAGGACAATGCTAAATTCTCTCATTTTGTAACAATTCAGCCTCTTTCCGCAGTGATGAATTTTAAAGGGGTTAAATGAATATTTACTGGGATCATAAAATGGCTCAGTGAAGAGAAGCACTGAATTGTTTTATTAGTAATAAATTCTCAGCTATATAATCTGACAATTTTCTTCCCAAAACCACTTAGGAGATTTCCAGAAAGTAGTAGCAGTTTTTGATTACCAGAGGATGTTTACGTGTGCATCATTAATAAACACATTTAAAAAGCAAGAGTTTCAGCAACATTCTTCCAGAAGTTTGCAAAGTCAATTACAACAAAAAGAGAACTGGGATTTAAGAAAAAGGCAGAAATAAACTGCTGACAGTAACTTAGTAGTTAAATAGATATAACATGTCACGTTTCAACCTCTCAGATTGTTCATTCCAAGTGGAAAGGTTATTAGGCAGTACGGTCAATAAATTTATTTTCTGGGTTAGAGAGATGTTGCCTGTGATGGATTTGCTGGCCTGTCACCGTAGCTGGGCTCTGTGTCATGGGAGCCACGTTTCTGTAATTGCACTCCCCTCGTTATGTAATCCCCACTCCATTGCATAATAGGGCTCAAAATACAACTGGCGCTCCCATATCCCCGTTTCATTTTACAGGTGATCTACTTTTGACCATTTTGTTTTTAAAAATAAAAATGGAGCCGACGGAGCGTCGAGGGCTGAGGTGCTGCATTCCCCAGCGCTGCGTGGCCAGGTTTGGGTGACTCCTGCCATGCCGTGGGCAGTCTTGGTGCCTGCAAGGAGCCATCCCAAACAAACAGCCATGGCTGTCACCAGGTTAATTGTGTGATTTCTGTAAGCAGCCTGCAACCTGCAATAGCATGAAATATTCAAGATGCTGTTCATCAGCAAGGCTGGAAGGGTGAGGGCCATTCTCCCTCGCCTCAGAATGAACCTGCCTGAGCAAATGGCAGCAGCCATCAGGCTGAGGGGGAGATGGGGCACTTCCACCACCAGTGAGTCAAAGGCACCTTCCAGAGAAATGTCACTGGTTCCCAGCACCATGATTTAGCATGAAATCACCATGAATACTCCAGCCTGTGACGCATCCAAGAGTGCGCCTGGCTGGCACGGGCACCAGTGTGAGTGGGCAGGGCTGAATGTTCCACTGGCACACCTTCCTCCTTGAGGCAATTCAAGGGATAGAACCAAGGTGGCTCATTTCGTGAGACATTTTTCATCAGTCCCATTTTGCTGAGCCGACTGTGGCACTGTCATTCTCTGCTGGTTTTTCGGAGAGAAACAGCACTTCTTGGTCTGCTGGTAGAGCTAATAGTAACTGTGAGCGTGTATGACCTTCTGTTTGTTGACAGAGTGATCCAAAAGCAGATAAAATTAACATTGCAAATATATTTTCAGGCAGTTAAGATTCTTGACCAACTCATAATTTTTTCATGGATTTCACATACCTTTTAGCAGAGTAGAAGAGAAATTGAGATAAGTCATTCTGACATCTCATGGGA
Organism: Falcunculus frontatus; assembly: GCA_013398115.1. Classification (NCBI taxonomy): domain Eukaryota; kingdom Metazoa; phylum Chordata; class Aves; order Passeriformes; genus Falcunculus; species Falcunculus frontatus. Next base: position 120,160 of record VZRV01004150.1, read on the forward strand.
TGTCACTCAGGAGTTGTGTCTGTACAGAGACTTAAATGTGCAACAGAGAAATTTAGAGTTAGCACTTTCCTGTTACTTTTCAGCATTGCCATTGTATGTGGGGAAACCTGTGTCCAAGTTCCCAAACCTGAGCATGTCTCCTAGGGCTTGGATTTTAAAGCAGGGTGGCTATTTCTCTAGATTTTGCCAAGCAGGAACCATACACTTCAGGTGACCTTGCTTGAGAGATGCCTTACCTTACAGGATGCATACCCTAGCTTCCTATCATGAATCTAGCATTGTATTTTTAGATTTTTTTTGTCTGTAAATAAAAATGTTTAAAATGGGAGAGCAATGACTTTTGTTTGAATATAACAATTCAGCAGTCCCAAATTTAACTTTTTTTCCCCCTCAGTTTTCAAGGAAAAAATGTTAATTAGCAAACAAGTTGGGGTTTGTTTGGTTGGTTGCTTCAGCTATTCAGCTGAGAAAATCAATTATTCACACAGCTCTAGTCAGTATCTTGAGGGGAATTCTCAGTACATCAAAGGCCAAAGACTGTTTATCTGTCTGGGATCCAGAATCCTATTTTAAAAAACTTGGTGTTGTCCTTAACTCAACTGTAGCCTGGCTTTTAAAGGGATGACTTTGTACTTGCTTCCTGCACAGTCAGGTGCTCGCTGGCTCCTGTCGTCACAGGCAAGAGCTTGGCCTTGCTGAACCGGCGACAGAGTTGCTGTGAGCTGCTGCAGAGCCGGGGTGCCAGCCAAGGAGGTGGGGTGATGCTAATGAAATAATTTAAATACCAGTTGTTTATTGTCCTGGAGGCAACTGTTCGACATGTCTGTCTAGGCAGATCTTCCCGTTTCTATCTCTCTGTGTCTATCCAGGCTGTGGAAGTGGCCCTTGGAGTGTTACTCCTTCTTAGCCCTTTAAAAAGATTTACTGATAATTTCAGAGAGAGGTTTAAAAATTAGTTGCTCTCCACTCTTAGATAATGGTGTCGTTGTCACAATTATATCAATAATTGAAGGAAGGAAGGAAGGGGGAATGGTACCAGTCACAGGAGAGGGATGTCACGGCAGGAGGTTTATCATGGCTCTCCTTGAGTGGTAACACACACAGATGAGACCAATACCCGTGTTTCAGGGAGGAGTTGTCTCTCTCATTTGAAAACATGGTAGATGATGTGGTCCCAAAGGAAAAGAAGTAGACTTTGTCCAAAAGTGGGAGAGGGTTTTGTGTCTTCTAAAAGATGTCTTGTTTCTCACTGGACAGAATGATTTGCTGCTGGTTTGGTGGATGTTTAAAATAGGACAAAGCTATATATACCAGTGTCCAAATAATGCATCAGGATTTTTTTCTTTTTTTGAGAGCAACAAACAAAGCTGCACCTGATGCCTTGGGGAGTTCTGATGTAAGCTTGTGGTAGTGCTGACCTGTAAAGGCCTTGTCCTCTTTTTTACGAGTCCCTTGTTCTCTCCATGGAAGCTGGGGACAGAACTGCCAGCCAAAGGCAGCTGTCAGGTAACTGTCAGCTTTGCAGACTGTCATGAAAAAAGGTCTTCGTTTTGAGGGAAATACTCGCTTATTCTTCCAGTGAATAGGAGTAGCATAAAAATCTTTCCAGGATCCTTGCAGGGAATAGAAGAAACATAAAAATTTTGCCAGGACATATAACAACAGGAACAGGGAACCCCTAATTCTGAGTATTCTTGCTGTTGCAGGCTTCTATATAATGATTGCAATAAAAATCAAAAGATAGTTTGTAGTTAAGCTTTAATTTTGTATCAGAAAAAATCCTGAATTCAAATAAAAGTTTTTGGTGTCTAGTACTTTGATCCCTCACATTGTAACATTAGAAATACCTCAGTGGAACCCTGTTTGTTTGCTTCAAATGTTGTGTGCCTTGTATGACTATTGAACGGATTTATCTTTCCATTTTAAAGATTCAAATATCCCAGCTGACTTTTACCAGATTAAAACAGCAGAAATGGGCTTGTTTTATGAAAAATAGCTACAGAAGATAGCTGTTAAACATAGTCTAAATTACTCCCTCTTCGTCCTTTCAAACAAAAGTGTGAGCGAGCAGATAGCAGATGGAACTTGCACAGTGTCCAGGAGGTCAGCGGACTCCAGGTCTTTCAAATATGTACATCAGAAATTAATTGCAAATCCATGGCTTTTCATACTCCAGATGCTGGGTTTGAGGAGTGTAGCCATGAATAAATCAGCTAATCACAAAGGCTGCAGAAATGAACAGACAACACACTGGTCTCTGAATTATTTGGAGCCATTATATCCTATTAGGGCCTTAAAAAATAGAACTGTTTTGCTTTTTGCTTTTGATTAGTTGCCTGAGCAAGTGATGGTTATCCTCAAGGGAGGAAATGTTGCTTTAGGTCCGTGGTGAAAAACACATCGACTCATATACAAAGATGAGAGAGGAGACAAAGACTGTGTTCGGGGACTTGTTTCCCATGAAAAGGTATAGATGCTCGCCAAAGAGGTAACAATATTGCTTGTCTACAGAGGAAAGAAGATCTATTGGCTTTCTAAGATGTCTCTTACTTCATTTGAGAAACCTAGGATTGGAAGCTGAAGTTTAAGTGGAGTGTGTGTATTGAGATGCTGGGCCTGATGAACGGGCTGGAAAAAATAATTGTTCATGGGTACTCTGATATATTGCTGTTCTGACCATCCACTATTATTATGCAAATATTCTACTGAGAGGAATGAAGACACAGGGATTTCAACTCATTGAAATAGGAGGTTGGTTTAATTCTTTTAAAAAGCAGAGAGAACATAATCTCCATTTTTCTCCTTCAAAGCATAAAAATGAAAATTTTAAAATACTTTCAACTATCCTCCTTACTGTTGAAATAGTCATCAAATAAACTAAATCCCTAAATTGAACCAAATTACTAATTTTAAAACATGCTTTTATGGAGGGATAACTAATTCTTCTGGGCAATACTTAGCTGATCTCCTAAATAAGAATTTGAAAGAACTGTGGCTTTGGATTTTGTGAGAAAATTGAATTTGCTGAAAAAAGCAAGATTCTTCTTCCCTGAATTGTTTTGGAAGTGTTCATTTTCTTTAGTATGAGTGTTCGGGCAGAGGGAACCATGAAGCATTGGGGTGCTTTGTCAGATACTTTATTGAAAATTTCTGCATTTTTTCAAATGCAGAAAGCCTAGTCACAAAGGGTGATGTCCTGAAGGAGTGACCTAAATAACCCACTTTCTATGGTGAAGAAGATTTCCTCTTCCTTTTACAGGCTAGCCTTGAAAATATGCAGCTTTCCTAGCATCCACACAATGCCCAGGGATTTCCATGCATGACCAGATGCTTCCAGATTGAAGATTTGTAACTCCATAGTAATTCAGCTCCTCATGTCCTGGGAGCCTGATTGCCAGGCATGATCTGAGGCATGTCCCCCTGTGGGCATCTGCTCTCACAAAGTGGGACGGTGGTTAAGTAACATAATATTTGCTGCGTTTCTTTTTCCCATCTACGCTCCTTTGGCCTGGCACATCAGTGAACGGCTCTTCTTTTCCTTGACGTATTCAGTCCTTCACGTACGGTTTCCAGTTTTCTCCCGTAAATGCCAAAAAAGGTGATGCTGACGTTCATTGCAAAGGGAGAGGGGTGGTGGGAGGATTGCTGGGTGCAATTCCTCTGCAGTTAAACTGGGAGAACCTCAGATGCTGTGGTAGTTATGCTGGCTGAATGGCTCAAAACGTCTCTTAACTGTAAGGTGCACAGGATCCAGTTGTCACACTTGTAAATGGCATAGCAGGTTTCTCTTGGATATCATTGTATTTTTTGAAAGTGTAGGGTCTGGTCCGAGTTGTACTCCATAGCTCATTTCTGGAGGGTGCTGAGCATTCCACCGTGTTGGTCTTTACCTCCATCTGGAAACAGCAGTAACTGAGTAGATCCTGGAAGTCTCAGGACATGCTTTACAGTTAGGATACTGTTACCTAACCTGGCTCGCAATGAAATGAGCACTGCACTGGGAATCGAAAGAGCCTGAGCTAGGGAGAAGTGTAGGTGTGCTTTGATGAAATTGAATCTGTAGTCCCTACCAGTGTGCACAGAACACGTAAGTGGGCACCACACTTCAGATGTTCAGCTGATTCCTCTTCTGAAAAAGGATCAGTGTGCCAGTCTGATTTGCCCCATTCCCATTAAAAGTCACACTAAGGAAGGATACATCATGTGTGCCTGTCCTCAGCTTTGCAAGGCAGACGCGTGCCTGCCTCATGCGCGTGCAGAGTCTGTCCTTGGAAAATGTCTTTTTATCTACTTCACGATTTTGTGTGTTTTCTTTGTTAAAATCAATAATCTTCATTGATTTAATCCTCTGCTGCACAGGCTCTCCAAAACCCATGGAACTTCTGCAGTGACTCCTTGATAGAGTTACAAGTCAGTTATAATCCCAAACCTGCATTCAAAGATGAGTGAAAATAAACCCAAGGAAGGAAGACATAAGCCTGCGTTATGAAATGGCCTGGAGCTCAGATGCTTGTCACAGTCAGGCTTTATGAGCTGTGGAATGATGAGGTATTTCTCCTGTTTCTAGGCTTGTGTTTCAAATGGTAACAAGCCCCCATCTGTAGTATACAGGGCTCGTTCCCATAATAAATGCCCATGAAAAAAACAAAGCATCACTGAACAGAAAAAACTGATGTTATTAGTTTTTCAAATTTTCTATGGATTTCTATAAATACTAAATTTTCTGTAGATTTGACAGTATTATTTCCATTAAAATATACTTGGCATTGAAGTGTTCTATAATTCTTTGCGGGAGGAGGTTGTTTCACAGTTTGAGCACTTAGCCTGAGAAGAGGCAATCTGAGTTTAGCTTCCAGGTTTTGCCACTGACTTCAGGTGCAGTCATGGGCAAGTCATATAACTTCACTATATTCCTCTTTCCCACATGTAAAGTACAGACAACCATCTTCCCAAAGGTCGTTTGAGGATATGTACTTAAAGCACTCAGAAGTGAGGGCTCTCTGAGTAGATCTCCATGTGCATCAGTATGAAACATACTGCAGTCAAGAGATTGGCATGTTCATATAAATAGCAGGGGAAAAGCACATCCACTTGTGAGCTTACTAAATTTGGGCTGAACTTGATTAGATGTTCCCAGAGGCAGCCTGCTTTTTACTACTGTTTTGCTCTTTGTTTTAGCATTGTAAAACTTAGGGAAATTTGAAGATAGACATTGTTGTGGTGCTTTTGTCTTTACAGCCCGTCACAAAGGATGGCTGGCTTTGCTTTGGTTGGGTTCACACCCGTGACTGTGTTTGACTTGGGTAACTTCAGGTTCCTGATGTGGAGGACCTGTGGGCTTATGCAAAGAGTTGCTGTCATGTTCCCACCCTTCTCACCTGGACTGGCCCTCAGGAACTCTGCCAGTGCCTGATTCCACAGAGAGGTAGTCCGGGGAGCTCAGCAAAAGACTGAGAATACATTGCAGAGAAAACATCCCTCTGTCACCTAGACTAGCAGGTGCCCTTCTGGTGGCAGGGGACAGGGACTGTCTCTTTTGACGGAAGTCCACCATGTTGTCATACCTTCAGCCATGGAGATGCTTGAGGCACCAGAAATGTAGCCAGCAACCCAAATTTTCTTATTCTTTTGCCAGCACAGAGTTTGTCCCACCTATAAAATGCAGGGAGGGAGTTTCTTAACCCTCATCTGTGCTGAAATCATGCTGCCAGCTCGGTGCTGACAGGGAAAGGTGAGGAAGAGCAGCACAGTGCTCTGTAGCTGTCAGACAGAGATTGGGGCTGTAAGTGTTTGTATCGATTAAGAGCTACTGGCACCAGGCTGCACACAGACAAATGAGCATAAATAATTACTCAGCTGGAACTCAGATTTCTTTTTCCTGGACAAAGAACAGTTATGCTTCCAGAAGGCACAATTTATAGGATGCTTTAAAGCTGGAACTTGCTAAGTTTTCACTTCTTTTACGGATTATTCTTAAAAAGAAGACCAAAAAAGGCATGGAAGTACTGGTTTGGAAATTACACATTTGCAGGGAAACCTCATGGTTTTAATTCACTTTTGCTTCAACATTATAAGTATTTGTCTGTATCACTTTCTAAATCACTGCTTTATTTTAGCTACAGCTAATAATCATATACAGTGTGATATAAATTGTGTGCAGTTTTTGAGACATAATTAACTGTGCCTCATCAGTACACGAAGGAAAAATATTATAAACCATGTAATTGGGGGGAGAGACTGTGTATATTGCGCTCTAACAGCGATGTTGTGACACATTGCAATCACTGCACCGAGAGCATGACAGTAGCTCACTTTAGCATCGCTCTGCTTTGAATGCCTCTCTAAAGCCAGTGAAAGTATTTTCCTCTGAAAGCTTGTTTAAATATTCTAGGATAAGGCTGGTTCAGGCTTAAGCAGTGAGTACCTCTGTTCCTTATCAGAAAATGTTTGAGTATGTTTGCAGAGAACAGTTGGGGCCCAAAGCCATTAGTCACTGGCACATTATGGAACATGTTGTGTACCAGAAACTCACGGCGTGCTTCAATATTTAGGAAATCCATAGATTTTGCGTCGTCCACGGAGAAGCCTGGGAGAACAGACTTGGAAAATGGGCATATCCTTGTGGATCACCTTCCTGTCCATGGAGGGATTGCCACAGATGCCATGTCTGGCATAGTGACTTCCTGCAGTCTTTTGTGTGCTTCTCTCTCTTTGCTTGTTTTCCGTCTCTTGACATTTACCTAGGGGTGGGTCAGCAGAGCCTGCTATAGAGGTCTGTTAAGAGATAGAGGCAGAAAAGGAAACTGTAGCCATCCGTGTATCCTTATGCTGGTTACGTGATGGGCAAAGTTTAGCCCCATGTGCAGAAGGCTTATATGATTTGCCCTTGGGAGACCAACCTGGAGTTATTTGCATGCCGGGCCTAACGAAAGTACACAGGGCTGAGTAGATTGTGTTAAGAGCTGTGCTAACAACGTGAAGGTTTGCCTGCTTCTGAGTCTCTTAGCTGTGCACTACTGGAAATGTACACAGCTTTTTGTTAGCTGGTTCAGGTAAAAACGTCTGGATGTGCCTGAAGGGTTTGCTGTGACATCTCAGAGATCCATTGCACAGGGGCTTACACTGTTTCCACAATAACATCAGTCCTGTAAGGGCTGATGGCTGAGTACAATAAATCCCTGAAAATTTGGAACATAATATAGCAGGAAGTGATATCAGGAGAGGACTGACGACAACCTTGAAGGATTCAGGAGCTGGCTGTGCAGTGCCACAGCTGACCTGTGCTGGCAGTTCAGCTCCAAGTGTCTAAGCTGGACTTGGAGACCACCACAGGTTCCTTCTAGCCAGTACTTCTGGTGATTGTATGATCCTGTGGAAAGCTGACCTCCATTATATGGTCCTGTCCTTCTAGGGAGTGCCAACAGGACACACTTGGAAGCACACCTGGTACTGTGCTAAAATTGTTGGGTTTGGATTTGGGAGCTACTATCATTGATTTGACAAGAGAGGGAACTCCCTTTCTCCAGAGAAATCCTCTTGAGGCCATCCTGACTCTGGAAAGACCAGAAGAAATGTCAAGACTGCTTTTCATGACACCATAGGCCAGATGTGGGCAGATACATGGTCGTAGTAGGCTCAAGAGTTTCAGGCTTCATATTTGGTTTCTGTACGGGACTTAACTCTGTCTTTGGGCTACTTTGTGACCTGGTGATGCTGGAAGAATCGACATGGCACATTGCTGATAGCGGTACTGACGGATTTTAAAGAGCTAATAGTTGTTGAGTTGAATATTTTTGAGGATGTGCATCAGTGTCACAGAGCATTATGAAGGTCAGATGTGTTCACAGAGACTACTGTGGCATCACTTGGAAATAGAAAAGCTCCCAGATTTGCCCACAGAAGTCCATAGATGTGAATATGTCATGGGCTAACCTCAGCTGCTAACCAAATACTACACAGTCACTCCCTCACCTCATCCCCTGGGTGGCTGGGGAGGAGAATCAGAAAGAAAAGTAAAAACTTGTGGGTTGAGATAATAAGTTTGATAATTGAAACTAAGTAAAATATAATACTAATAATTATAATAGTATCAACAAAAACCCCAGTTGTAATTAAAAAGAGAGAGAGAGAGACAAGAAACCACAAGAAAACCAAGTGCTGCACAATACCATTACTCACCACCCACTGACAAATGCCCAGCCCCGTCCCCAAGCAGTGAGTGGCCCCTCCCAGCCAACTGTCCCTGGTTAATACACTGGGCATGATGTTGTATGGTGTGGAACATCCCTTTGGCCAGTTCAGCTTGCTGTTCTGGCCGTATTCCCTCTTGGCTTCTTGAGCACCTGCTCGCTGGTAGAGCACAAGGCACTGTGAAAAGTCCTTGGCTTAGTGTGAGCATTGCTCAGCATCAGCTAAAACACCAGGGTGTTATCAACATTATTCTCATGCTAAATCCACACCACTACTTCTACTAGAAAGAAAATGAACTCTATTGCAACTGAAACCAGGACAGGGGGATAAATCATACATGAGATTCACCTTGGGTCTTTTGCTGAACGTGGCAGGAGGGAGTGGTTGGTCCCTCAGTACAGCCAGGATCCTGAGAAGGCTGCCCGCAGCAGATCGTGTTCCAGGAGGTCTTTCTGCCCGCCATTATCAGGGTTAGAGACTGGATGCTTATCAGCTGTTTGTGCAAGCTCATTAGTTTGGGCAAAGCCTGGATGAGTGGCATGTGATTGCTCGCTGAGCCACGCAGGCTGGGCGCAGCAGGAGCACGAGCGAGGGAGGAGGCTGAGCGCAGCGCACGTCCCCCTGCGCTTCAGCATGGCTGCACAAACCAGTTGGGTGCTGTGGCATTGCTTTCACCTTTCATATGTTTCTAGCTTGTTAAAATTATATCTTGATAAGTACATGAAGTCACAGCAGATGGCAAAATCTGAAACATTCTCTCCAGCTCTTTAATTAGGTTTTCAGTTATCCCTTTATGAAAGGCACTCTGCGAGTGTCTGAAAGTATTGCAAGTATTTAAATAAGCTCCTGGTGCGACTTCTCAGAGCTGAAGTCAACATTGATATCTTTATGAAAGGCTTTCTTGGGTTTTCTCTGTTGTTTTTAACCTCTTGTGGGATGTTTTGATCTTGTTCAGATATCAGTTTGATATCTTTCCTTGATGTGGTCCTGGACACATGAAAACATCAGCCATGCAAATGATCTGTGTTCCTTAACCCAGCAGTAGTGATGCCTGTGGTTTGGGGATTGGTCAAAATGCAGTTGTGCCCAGCAGAGCTGTAGACAGCACATATTTGCATACTGTATTTGCCATCACTATCATGTTTACAGAATGCAGCAGCTCACAGGCTCCTGTCCAGAGTTAAAATGACTGCATGTTTAAATTGCAGGCTGAAAATAAACTGTAGTCAGGGCTGGTAGCGGTGCCTGGTAAAATGTTTGACGCTTTCTTCTATAATTTCGTCCAAAATGACATTTTTTACTTAAACTTGAGAAGAGTTTTCTGGGAATGGCAAAAAAGCTAAAAATCATTAAGACAGTAGATACCACCCAAGTATAGGCTTGAAAGCATCTGAACTCTGTCAGCTGAAATTCCAGCCTTCTTTCTTTTTACCCCAGGTTTACTTGAGGCACCAAATAGGGAAACTTTCAGTCCAGGAGGTTAAATTTTATCCAAATTATAAACAGCTGACAGGATGTTGGTTAATAAGAGACAGTGCTGACCATGCCACCCATAGTTTCTGTGTAAGCATAGAAATACATGGTCTACAGCGGGGTAGAATTAGCTGGTCTTTGATGGTGCAGTTCACATACAACCTGCATATGGTACCCGAGTGGAAGTGGATTTAATGATCCGTTGCATTAATAACAGAAAGGTTTCAGAATAAACTCATGAAATGGTGCTCCTTTCATCTGATATGGCTCCAGTAACATTTTACCTGATGTGATGATATTTACCACATCATTACAACACCAGAGAATTCTTACTTTCCTGCCTTGAAAGCTGTACATAGTCAACAACAAACATGAGCTGTTCACAATGCAAAGATTCTATTTCTAGGTACAGCTTAGTATTAATACTTTGTTAAAGCTGGGGAAGATGTGAATCATACTGTCCTAGGTGCTATGCATATAATTCAGAAAGGTATCAAAGTCTTAGATGATGAAAAAAATAGTGTGCAAACCACAGGAGATGGCAAATGGATCTAATCCAGAAATTAAGTAGCAGAGTAAGTTTATATTTACTTTCAAAAGTATTTCATTGGTGAGATTTTGAGGACAGCGTTTTCTGTGCTGATTTAATCTTCTGTTGCACTTTGTTTTATCTTTTCCTGTGTTTCTCTAAATGTGATTCCTCAGATTAGGAAGAAAATACAAAATGTTTTGTAGCAACAAAAATAGTCCTGCAGAATAATTATGATTGATAGTTATATATTATATAATTATGTATGATAATTATTCAGTAAGATTTTAAAAATATCTTACCATGTTTAATTATTCCATCTGTCACAACTAAAAATGATCATTTTTTTAAGAAAATCTATGATCAGGGCTCAATTGAGAACCATTCAGATCATCCTTATTTGGGACATTAATTGCCAGATTTGTATGGAGATGTAGAAGGTGTCTTGGTGTTTGGTCTATCAAGGGGTATTTAAAGAGGAAATACATTCCTAGTCTGTAAATGGCAGCCAGGGAGAAAGGCAACGAAAAGCATCGACAGGTAAAATAGCTGTTTTGGGGAAAACCAAATGGGTATGAATTGACTGTGAATAAATCGAGGTGGGAACTGGAGGGTGTTTGTAATCTTTGGTTAAAGTGTGCTCTGAGAGAGAACTCAGACTGCACCGAAAAATGATTTTTTAAAACAGGAGTAGGAAACAGCTTTTTTCTTTTGTGTGTCCGTAGTTTTGCTGTAATAGGAGTAGTGCTGAACACAAAAGAGCCTCTGCAATATTGTGACATCTTTCTAGAAAGAAATTGTTTGTCCACACTGCAGACTAATCTTACTCATTTTAGTCTGTAAAAGTGAATTTGATACTCCGAGGACAGATTTTCTTTTCTTTTTTCCCATTTTTGCCCTTTTTTCCCCTCCATATACCCGACTGTTTTCTCATTTGTTGCATGCTATTGCAAATGCCAATTTTTGGTTGTAATTCCAAATTGACAGTAAAATCAGGGAAGCAAAAGATAATTTTTCAGCTAAAGAACAGGAAAAAAATGAAAACATACTAACTTGAACAGAAAAAAAAGAGTACATACTAACTTGGTTCTTAATAATTCTAACACTGTAATATGGTATCTGCTCATCAAATACCATTTATTGTTAAAAAGGCTTTCAGTGCAATCTATCAAACAATTACTAAAATTACTGGACTAGTGACTTTAATTAACTTGTATTTTGTAACAAATCCAGTAGGCATAAATACTTTAAAGGAATTTATTTTATTTTATTTATTTTGCTGAAAGGTATTCATTGTTGTAGAGTGGTATTAATCTGCAGCTATGATTCTTTCTTTTGTCTCTGTTGGTTGGTAATTGACATAGACCAATGTGAAAAATAAGGTAAGCTATTAATAACTCAGTAAAAGTCTCTACTGCCAAACAAGGATTTGAATTTTTATACGGCTGTGCAGTTACAGGTAATATCTAATTGCAGGGTAATAAAAATGCAGTATATGCAAATGGGTATATTTTCATTTATTATCAAACTTGGCATGGAGGCGTAATAAACAAATTAGAACTTTTGATTTAAGATGGAAGCAAGTTGGTTTAAGGCACTCCTTTTAAAAAGGACAGAGTTGTTCATTTCTCACGGGTCGGGTTGGGGGAAGAAGAATGGAATGTGTTCCGCGGGATGGATGTGGATTTTAGTGTCCGTGCGCGGTGACAGCGGGGGGTGAGGCAGGGGCAGCCTGAGAGCAGCCGTGCCCGGGCAGTCTCTGTGTGCCAGGGCTGCCCCTGGCTGGGCAGGAGGGGTGGGAGGGGTGGGCATGAGGGTCCTCACTCCAAGCACGGAATGCCGGAGGTCCCGCTGCAGCGGAGAGGGAGGCGAGCCCTGAGGCACGGCCGCCGCGGGTTGCTGCAAGCAGGGCAGCGTGCCAGCACAGGGGCTCGCCGGCAGGAAACAGCCTGGCAGATGCCTTTTTTGTTTGTTTGTTTGTTTGTTTTTTCCTTTTTACCCTTTCACTGAATATCATTTAAAATCATCTCTAAGAATGCATTTGTCTGCTCAGATTGGGGAACTATGCTTGCTGGTACCCGTAAGTGAATGCCTCTTGGCCAGATGCATTGAAAAGTTAAGCTGTGGTTTCCAGATGCGTGTTCACATCTTTAATGAAGGTTTTCTTTTTGTGTTTGGCGCAGGGCCGTATCTGCAGAAAAGCTGGCAAATCAAAAAAGTCGTTCAGTCGAAAGGAAGCTGAAGCAACATTTAAGAGTTTGGTGAAGACCCATGAAAAGTATGGGTGGGTCACCCCGCCGGTCTCTGATGGCTGATGTTAGCAACCTGCACTTGACAAAAATGCTGAACAAAAGTACTGTGACATCTCCTCAGTGCTGTACACCGCCCATCCTTTTCTACTTCAGCTTCAGTTACATACCATGAATGTCAAGGAGACATCTAAGTTATTTATGAACAGATGTGTTTACAGAGGGAGAAAAAAAAAAATGCTGTGTAGGATTATATTTCAAGACTGGAGAATGGTCATCATTGAAGTCACTTGAGCGGATGCTGAGATTGCGTCATTTGCCCCCATACAGCCCACATTGTCTTCAGCTTCTTTCCATGACAGCAGCACCAAACAGCAGTACTGGAAAGTCTATCCATTACTGCTCAGTTCATTTAAATGTAAATGAAACAGTTAATATTTAATAGGGAAGCAGTGCATTGCAGGTACATGTTTGCTGTGCTGTTTATCTTTGTCTCCTAGCAGGTCAACATAACTTGAAGATTTGTCTTTATGTGGAACTGTGGTCTGCTGTGACTAAATTTAGACCTCATTTGTGCTCTATATATGACCTTTAATTCATAAATGAAACCAGAATTAAAATGCTGAAAGGTCCTAGTGTTGAAAAATTATTAAGTGGAATCACCCAACCGGTTACAATGTGCTCTCTGTGCTGATATTGTGATGTGCTGTTCAGAAATAAACCAGTGCAGTTAGCTGAAGGTTAGGTGGTTTTTTAAAACACATCCACGCCAGGGCTCAGAGGGGTTGCTCGGTGGTAGCAGAACAATGATTACCCTGCCGGTACCTTCTGCAGTAGCATGTGGCCTGTCAGTTCTTCAAAACGGCAAAACAAATGAGTGAAAATGGACAAAGCAACCTTAAAATTTTATCTGTTTAATTTTGAAATGATATGCCAGTAACGGAGTAAAAATTTTCAAGTCAAATGGAACATGGTTTGTAAGATGATTTGCATGACTGGAATTTTTCTTTTTTATTTTCACTCAATAGACATTGTATGTACTTAGAGCCCAGTATCTGAGAAAACCCACTGATGTATATAAATGTCCTATTATTTAATCAGTAAAATTTAAGTTTTCTGGTAAACAAATTGAAAAAACCAACTTTCTAAGGGACTCCATAAAAGCTGAAGGTAATGTTAAGAATGGTATAGAAAAGCATTAAAAAATGTGGATTCCGAATGGAAAATCGTATTGGACACGTGCTGAATAAAATCACCAGTATCGTTCTGTTGCCTCAGGAATTCAATCATTTTGGCCAGCTTTTGTATTCAAAGTAATAGGTTTTCTGTTGTGGCACTCTAAGCACCACATAGATGTATCTGTTGTGGTGGTATTTTAATTGAAAGTAGGACAGTATCGATTGTAAGACTGATTTGGAGGGGGAAAGCAGTGTGCGTTTGGAAGCACTTTCCATTATATGGCTCACACAAGAGCAAATCGAAATGGTTGACCAGTTTCTGTTTGTATTACAGCAGCACCGAAGACTATACAGAGAGCTTGAGGGTCTGGAGTTTGATTTAAAACTACAAGAAGCATAGAAGAACAAAAAGACAATGGAGTTCAAACACAAGAGAAGAAGCAGCAGAGCAGATATTCTTGCAGTACTGGTGCAAAAACACTGCTCAGTTAGGCTGTCGAGCTTTGTCAGCTAGATACAGAGAGAAATAATCAAAGCCTTCACCAAAAGGAATATGCAGGTCAGAGCCACTCAGTTTTGTGGGCATACCTGGTTTCTTGCACTTCCGATCTCCTTCAGTAGTTACTTCTCTTTCTCCTCTGATCATTTGTGGTGTGCCTTAACTCAGTTACAAAGACAAATGCTTCATACCACAAATCTGCCCAGATCTTGCTGTCATTTATCTCACTCTGCTTTATACTTGGAGACAAGGCTATAAGCAGTGTATATATGTACTTTTCCTCTCCAACTGCCTATCAGTTCTGTGCATCCAGCAGCAGAATGTGTCTTTTGAGTGAGGAATAACATTTCAAGTAATTCACTTACTCAATTTTTATAAACTTTCTTTGCTCTCCCTTATGAAAGAGGTAACTGGTGTGTTTAGTTAAACACCAAATAATTTGTAATCCCTTGCGGGACTCCCTAAGAACATAGAGAGTGATCTAGCACTGGAAAGCATAAGGTTTATTTCCCTTCAGAAAAGCTCTTCCCTCATCAGCACAGTAAAATTATGTTAAAAACAGCATGAAGGTGTGTTAAGTCTTTGGGGGGGGATTATTTCATTTTCTGCTGTTTTTTAACCTGTCTCTTTTTTTCTGTCAGTGGGTTATTTTAAATCTTCCTGAGAACCATATCTTTAATATTTAATTAAAGGGTTAGCTAAAAGGAACGTAGTGGGTGGATTGCTACCACTTCCCTCAAACCTACTTATTATGTGTCTTCTTAAGTGTGCTTTAAATAGTTAGAGCAAACATCATCGCTAAAAATCACAGTTACTTTCTGGCTGTAGGAGGTTCTCTGCATCACTCAGCATCTTGGAGCAGTAGGAGAGGCAAATCAAAAAATCTGGAGTGCTTTGAAGCTGTAGCAGAAGGGGAGCAGAGTGCGTGTGACGGTAAGCTGCGGCAACAAATCGTGCGAGGAAGAAAGAAGGCAAAGTACACTGCATGAACTAGGGCAGGATGAAGTTCCTGCTGCACCAAAAATAATACTGCTGCTATTAAAGAGACCATGGCTTATGGAAGGAGCAGCCTGTGCTGGGGGCATGCAGGAAAAAGGGGACAGCAGGGAGTACAGAAGCTTTGTGCTTCTGAGCAGGGAGGGAGGGAGGGAGATGGCTAGGAGAGTGGTTAATTAAGAGACCTATAAAGAGAGTTGATCTATTTTAGGGAAAATTAGTTCATGGTTTTTGTCTAGCTGTATGCTAGACAGGTTCTACTTTCTCTGCAACAGACAAGCCTAAAAGAGAAGTGAAGGAGAAAATTGGGAAAGATGTATGAGTGGAAGGAAAGGAGGAAGATGAGAGAGAGGGAGAGAAAGTATGGGCTGGAGAAGATATAACTGGGCAGGTAAAACACAGGACAAAAAAAAAAATACTGATAATGGTAGGGTATAAAACCAGGGAGGCAACACAGCGTTAGAAAAAGCAGTTTGGGTAGGACATACTGCAGGAACTGGTTGCAGAGCTGCTCCAGGTACCTAAGATCCAATAATGTCCTTTTTGTTTGTATCCCAGAAAGTGAGAGCTTCTTCCTTGTTCTATCCTTCTGGTAGCTGAGAAGAAGGATGTTAGGATTTGGAGCTGTGTTGTAGAACTCAAATCAGGCTGTCGCGTCTCTTCTGTGACTGAGAAATAAACCCAAGTGTCATTCCCAGATTCTAAATTCCAGGAGGCCAAAATGAAAACAGATTGGACAGTCATCTGCTTGGTCAAAGTTCCTCAATATCGGCAAAGTGGGAGGATTTCTTTTGCAGACAGCAAACTTCAATATTCCCCATTTATCCAATCAAAAGTCTCCTTAGGATTTCTTGAAAATTAACAGCACGGATCCTTCAGCTCTCATTAGACCCATTTTATCAGGAACATTATTTTCCATCTGCTGTCCCCAGAACAGATGATTAATTTGAAACTATCATCTGGGGAGGTGTGAAGCTGTATTGGGAAGTTACTTCCTGTCTTCTTTAGAATATATCCTTTTGGAGGATCTTCTCTGAGTCTGAAAAAGCTACTTGAATGAATACAGGCATTGAGCAAAGCAAGCTTACGATAAAGGAAGAAAGCTGAATACCTAAATGCTGAAAGTTTTCTGCGAAGAACCGAATTGATGATTTATATGGGAATGTATTTCTATGTCATTAGAAATTGGTCCTAAAAATTCAATAATCAAAACCTTAGCAGTCAAAGACCTCTTGAACTTGTGTTGTTTTCTCTCCCAAACACAGCGTGTCTCCTTCATTCCAGCCTGAACTTCAGTCCTGAGCCCAGAGAAAGATCATAGGTATGGTCTGTTTATTTGGTGCTGTGACACTGTCATATGTTAAAAAAAGAGATTCGTTTCATTATCCTTGTCCAAAGCAGTACATAAGATCCTAAGATGAAGCTTCTCTCATAAGCAGCAGGGTTGGAACAAAGCCTTTCTAGTGTGACAAATACATGTGATATGACAATGTAGCATATATATATATATAACCTTTAGAAAAGTCGTTTAGAAAGACACTGAGAGTCACAACTGCTGAGTAGTGATGGCTGTGATGGCCAGTGCTCTGATGTGCATGCACTTTCCATTCCACAAGAACTTGCAGTGGGGAGAAATCTCTTCTTGATAGGCTGACTGTACAGAGAAGAATACCATAGAATTAACTGGGTTTGGGATTTAAATCATTAATTTAAATTAAATGGGTTTTCTTCAACACTTTTTAATTTTTTTCTTTCAAGATTTTCAGGCACCCACATGGAGCCACAGTGTCTTCGTCTCACCCTAGCAGTACGATCAGTGTGGTAATTTACATGACTCCAGTGAGGTGGTTGACTATGAACACACTTCTTGTTGGAGAAGTTTTTAGAGGATAACTGATCTCCAGCTGAATGCCTGGGTGTGGAGCTTGGCAGACACACTGAGGGTTTACTTGTCAGTGTTACGTAGGCAGATGTGATGCATGCATAGGCATCCCAATGCTTAGCTGAAATTACACGGGGAAGCATTTGCATAGTCTGTGTGAAAAGTTTGTCTCTTCCATGCAGGAAGTAACTTCTGGTGAAGAAGTTCCTCTCAAACTGTGCTATGATCTATACAATAGCATGAATTAGACCAACCTGCTGGCACAATATAATTTTCCAGTTACGTTTTCCCTCCCTGACAAGCACCAACTTAAATAGTCTTCTACAGACATCGCATTTCAGAACATGACGATCAGTAGCAATGCTGAAGTAAAACTCCTGAATATTATCTCCTCCAGCCTTCCCAGGGCATTCCTGGGGGGAAGATGTAGCCCTGATCTAAGAGAACAAGTGAGATGGAGAGGGCTGTGCACACGCACTGAGAGCATGCACTGCCCTACAGAGTGCCAGCTGTGGGACAAGGGGGGCAGCAAGCCTCTGAGCTTACCTAGACAATGTGCATCCTGTCTTGTTTTCAAATACTGACCTTGCAAACACTTCACAAACACGCATATTACTCAGATTGAGTCGAAGGGTTCAGTACGCCTCTGACCCAAGTTCCTGCTTGCAGAGCAGATGGGTTACTAAATACACTCTGGGTTTTCGTGTAAGTTAGTGACACAGTTAAAGTTTTGCTTTGCTGGCTCTGAAGAATAAAGTGGCTGTCAAACTAGGTCTGAGCACAAATAGGTTGGAAGTGAGTCACCTGCTATTATCAGAACAGTTGCACTGTAGAGGTGGTTTTGTCCTTACATCAGAGGGTGGAGGTGAGGTACTGCAGGGAGAGTCACCAGTAGGACATTGCAAGAAGTTAGAAAGACAGCTTGCCTCTGTCATGTATGTGTGTCCCACATTACTGACTACTTAATTGCATCCTCTTAAGTGTACATTGCTCTGCTCTGTAAATTTTATCCCCTTCAAAGTTCTGCTGATATGCTAAGGAAACATTAAGCAAGTCGTGTAAATTTACATTAAAAGCCTTCGTTTCAATCTGGAAGCACGCAAATGCCATGCTGATGCCTGTCAAATTTCACCAGCAGCTTCCTCGCACAAGTCATGGACAAATCAGTGATGACGGTAGTTAACACAAAAATAGAACCTCTGTAATTTGGATGTTTGACTTCGTCTTTTCGCTGATTGCTTTGTCTTTCGGTTTGACTGACTGCAGAGGAGAACGTCAAGCTAACAGCAGTGGAACTGTCATAGCGTTTGTTTATTTATAACAGTTCCTTTTGTTCATGCTGCTAAATAAGGTGCCAATAAATATTCATTGCAGTTGTGTTTCACCAAACGGGAATTCAGAGATAACTCCTTGCACTCTGAAAACTTTGCATGTTATACTCAGTGTTTGCCACCACACACAGCATTCATTATCTTTTGCTGTCAAATATTCTTGTATTTTCTTATTCAGTGACCTCCTGTGTTTTAAATTATTTGTGGTCTATTAACAGAAATATGTGAAGTATGTTGCAGGTCCTCTTGGCAAAAATCAGTGAAATGTAACTGAACCAAATCTAGTTGCCTGGGTGATTTAGAAGAGTTCTTCACTTGCCATTTGCATTAGCAAGATCTGCAGACTTTCGCTAAATATTCCTCAACAAAACCAAGACTTCAATTTCAGCACAAAATCCATGCTGACATGGATTAGCATGTGTCTTGGAAATGAAAGCAGACCATGCTTACAAGAAATTTAGACCATTTATGCTAGCATCATTTAGTTCTGAAAAGGCATGGTAACAATACAACACAGGCAATGCCTTATACTGGATGAGGTTTTAATTATTTGATTATTACTTAAATATACTTTCATAATGTATTGATAGAATTTATGATAATCCGAGCAAACTGGGAGAAGTGATTGATACCCTGGAAGGCAGGGCTTGCATTCAGAGGGTCCCGGAGAAGCTGAAGGAATGGGCCAACAGGAACTTCATGAAGTTTGACAGTGACAGGCATTAGACCCCATATTCAAATGGAGCCACCCAATTGACCAGGACAGGCTGGGGTTGTCTGGAAACTCTGCAGGAAAGAACTTGGAGTCCTGGGAAGACAGGAGTTACAAGGGATCAGCACTGCACCCCTGTCTCCAGGAAGACCAGCCACACGCTGGGCTGAACTGGCAAAGACATTGCCAGCTGGTCGAGGAGCATGATTATCTTCCTCACTTGTGAGTGACTATGTCCAGTTTTAGCCCCCCAGAACATGGCATTTTTTGACAAATTGAAGGGGCACCAAGAGGGTTCGGGGTCTGGAGCCTGTGATGTGCAGGAAGAGGCTGAGAGAGCAGCTTCTGCTTAGACTGGGAAGAGAAGGATGAGAAGGGGCTGACAGCAGCCTCACAATACCTAGAAAGGGATTACAGAGAAGATGCATTAAGCCACTTTTCTGACGTGAACTAAGAGCAAGGCGTAGTAGATGCAAATTTCAGGAAGCAAGGTCCCAGCTGGATGAAGGGAAGAACCTTTTCCAACCATGCAAGCAGGCAAGTACTAGAGTAGGTTGTCCAGAAATAACGGAATCTCCACTGTGGGAGATTTTTGGGATTCAGCTGCATAATGAGCTGCATAATGCCCTGGGTAACCTGATCCATGCTTGAAGCAGGCATTTTGACTAGAGATTTCCATAAGTCTTTTTTTTCAAACTAAATGTTTCCATGGTTCTATTATATGTATTATAAAATTCTGCTATTCAGAGATATTGGGAAAACAAACTTTACAGCCAAAAATATGCCTGATTCATAAAGCTGCTAACCTCCAGACAGTACAAAGTATCCCCTTCCAAGCACCCTGTGCTCTTAACTTCACTGCATGGATGTTGGAGTATGAAGTTGTAGAAACACCTATTGAAGGTGTCACTAATTCACACTAAAATTCTTGCATATCTACACCAGCTACCACTCCACTGTTACAAATACTTTCCATGTAAATGTGTGTTTTGAGAGAACTTTTAATTCTGCCTTCCCTGAAGAACTTTAAGCTTAACAGGTTTGTCATGCTGTCTGTTTTCCTGCAATGCAAGATTGAAAAATCTGAAAATTCCCTCAGGAGAAACCATGGAAAGCAAGCCTGGAGCTTACAGAGGGGATCTTCTGCAAGAAAGATCTCTAAGTTACGGAAAGCGAACTGCTCCAGCTGAAGTTGTGTCACAATGCAAGTCTTTCATGATTGCTAAGGTGAGCTATCCTTGAGTTCTTGGGGCCAAAGCCCCTGTTCTCAGTAATGCCCTAGCTTTACCTCCTCTAAACATTCTGCAAACTAACATCTGAGGAGAAAAGGATTTTGGTGACATTTCTTTCAGGGACTTTCTCCTGTAATATGTTATGTTGTAGAATCATAGAATGTGCTGAGTTGGAGTGGACCTAGCAGGATCATAAAGTCCAACTCCTGGCCCTGCACAGGACACCCCAAGAGTCACACCAAGTGCCTGAGAGCATTGTCCAAACACTTCTTGAACTCTGTCAGGCTGGTGCTGTTACCACTTCCCTGGGAGCCTGTTCCAGTGCCCAACCACCCTCTGGGTGAAGAACACTTTTCTAATATCCAGCCTAAATCTCTCCTGACACAACTTCAGGCCATTTCTTTGGATCCTGTCATTGGTCTCCACAGAGAAGAGATCAGTGTCTGTCCCTCCTCTTCACCTCACAAGGAAGTTGCAGGCTGCAGTGAGGGCTCCCCTCAGTCTCCTCTTCTCCAGGCTGAACAGACCAAGTGACCTCAGCCACTCCTCATATGGCTTCCCCTCGAGGCCCTTCACCATTTTTTTGCCCTCCTTTGGATGCTCTCTAATAGTTTAATGTCATTTTCATACTGTGGCACCCAAAACTGCCCCGAGCACTCGAGGTGAGGCCACCCCAGTGCAGAGCAGAGCGGGACAATCCCCTCCCTTGCCCAGCTGGCGATGCTGTGCCTGCTGCCCCCCAGGACAGGGCTGGCCCTCCTGGCTGCCAGGGCACTGCTGACTCATGTTCAACTTGCCATGGACAGAACCCCCAGGCACCTTTCTGTAACACTGCTTTCCAGCTTCTCATTCCCCAGTCTGTCCATACATCCAGGATTGCCCCATCCCAGGTGCAGAATCTGGCACTTGACCTTGTTAAAATTCATACGGTTGGTGATTGCCCATCTCTCTAACTTTTGCAGGGCCTCTCTGCCCTTGAGGGAGTCCCTCCCAGTTTAGTGTCATTTGCAAACTTTCTTAGTGTTTCTTCAAGTCCTGCATCCAGGTCATGTCACAGTACAAGTTCTTCTGCTTTGCATTTGATGTGTACATTCTGCTGCACAACAGATCCCAATCTGGTCAGTACACCTACTTCCCCTGTCCACCTTGTAGGGTCAAAGGCTCTACAGGCAGTGTGAGGACCTGGATTTACCTTTCCTTCCCTGCTCCCCTGTATGCTTTACACCACTGCACCTGAATATGAAAGCCTTCTCTGATTTCACTTATTTTGACCCCATTTCTGAGATAAAGTTGTGTTGTCAAGTACCCCTCCCTCACAAGGGCAGTCAGAGCACTTGGAAAAACAAAGGGATGGAACAAAGGGCTCATGTATTCCAAGTGAGTAGCCCTAGAGCACAGCTGGTAACGTTGCCACAGTGAATAGTGCTGTGATTCAGCTCTGTTATCCTCTGCATCCCGCAAAATGGAGTCATACTGGAAGTGCCCTCAGTCTGAATGTTAAGCACTGCAAGAGCAGTTTTGCTGCTCTCGGTGAGCACAAGTGGTGCCCAGCCTTTACAGGGCTCCTGCAAACAAGGTGCATCTGTGCTGAGTGGCTCCTCCCCTCTCCTCCATCACCAAGCAGAAAATATCTGATCCTCATCCTGACCTTCTGAACAGTTGCTCTAAGGGCAGTCAGTTATTTCTGATGTATTTTTAATTTTTATATGTGTTTTTATTTGATACTTACTTACATATATATATGTGTATATAAATATAAATATATATGTCTATATACACACACACATATATATAGGCAAACCCTGGACCCAAATCAAGACCAAGGATGAAGCAGACTCTGTTCTGGTATTCTTTTGACCATAACACCCATGAGGTTTTCAGACCTGGGGCATAACTACATAGACATCTGCAGGACTTGGGGTAGAAATAACAATTTTATCTAGGGCCATTTCTGTTCTTCTTTTTGTATTGGCATTTAATTTGAATTTAAATGGAATTTGGAGGTTCCTTCCCATTGGAAGTAACCTGAAGAGTCCGAGTATTTTGTGACATGAATTTCACTGACAGATGACATGATCCATCCATTGCTAGCTAGAGCTATCTACAATTCATGCACCAGCTCTCAAAAAGTGGCAGCAGGATGTTGTCCATAGTACCCATGGTAAATTCTTTATGGATAAAGCATAAATGTAACTAGACAAACCAGGGTACGAGTGGTGATGATCCACCATGATGAGGGTGGCAAAGGAGGAGGCAGAAGCACCTTCACCAGTACACCTACTGACTGTGTTCCTGGAGAGCTTACAGATTCTTTGGAAGGAAAAGAACTAGAAGTTATTGCAGCCTTCTGAAGGAGAAGCTTCAGTTTATGCTGTTGGTTTCTCTTGAAATCTTCTTTTAACAGAGAAGAACATTAATTCCTGCCAGTAAACAAAGCCAAAGAAGGATGGATGAGAAGTCAGGGGTTACCTAGGTATTTGAAAGATGACCAGAAAATTCTTCTTTATAGCTCTTTGTCCTACATTACTTCACATACCTTGAGCAGCTATTCAGTTAAATATATCTTTCCACCTTTCCAGTGTTTTCCCAAGTGATTTGGAGTACGTGTGGATTGTAGTCAAGGGGTCCTGTCAGTGACACCATCATAGGCCAGTACAGACTGCTTTTAAATGTAAAAATGCTGGTAGGAGGGAGAGCACTCACAAATGTTGGTGTATTCCCTGCATCCTCAGCTAGCAGGCACGTGTAACTGCAGAGCTATGCTTGATTTGGTATGTTTTTAGGGGAGTTTTGTGCAATGTACCAGCTGGAAGGAGAGTGGAATGTTGTCCTTAAAAAGTAAATTGAAGTGTGTTTTCAGCTTAATGACCACAAAGAAACATGCTGCAACCTTTGTGTGGCTTCAAGTTATGATCTGCTGGATCGGAGCAATTCTGGCAGCCGTCTCCTCTTAGAGCTAAATGTGTGAATCTGAGAGTAGAGAGCCCTGGTTTATAGCAAGGTCATCTCATCTCTGTCACTGAAATGAATTTCAAGAAATAGATTCTCTCTTCAGGACACTTTGTCAAGTGATCTGAGATTGTGCCACATGACATGTAACAAGAGCTCTAATATAATAGAGAAATCGAAGCAGCATTTTGACTTCCCAATACTGACATCCCTTTGTCCTCTAATGCTGATACTCTTAAACAAATGAGGAAAGCTTAAGAATACTCATCAACTCATGAAGGTAAACAGCTGGCATAGCCAGCTTAAACTGACGTGGTCAAAGCACAGGTTTTTTAAACATTTGGCCAGATTTTTCTCTACATAAGCAGTAACAAGTGAAAGGATAGGACCTCCCTGTTTCCAATAAAAAATGTCTTCAAAGGATCCTTAGGAATGTCCTTAACTTCTTACAGAGGCTAGTTTCACACTAAGGGCAAAAAATTTCTTTTAAACAGACCCCCCTGCCATTGTGCATTGCTTCCAGCTCCACAGACCTGCCTGCTCTGGTTCCCTGATAGCCTGTCAAACCAGGAATACCATTGCTCAGTAGATGACAAAACTGGCAAAGTTTAGTCAACATCTGGAATGTAAAGAGATTATCCTCTGTGACTCAAGCAGCTAGTCAAAATGTAACACTTTGCAGTAAATTATTTCAATTAAGTTATTCAATCTGGAAGAGAACATTTAGGTATCTTCAATGGAATCTCCCCTCTTGTAAGAAAACACAAAGTCCTAGCTTCTCCATCTAAGAAGGAAATAAGCAATAGGAGACTGCTTCTTATTTCAAAGCTCCTTGACCAGAGACATCTGGTCTACAGGCTACCTATGGAAAAGATAAATTTTTTTCCTTCCCATTTTTTTTCCTTCCCATTTTTTTTTCTTTCTCTAAATGAATCATCTGCTGGTGCCTAAGAATAAATCTGCCAGATTCCTTGTGCTGAGGTAGAAGTGGAGGGAGAAGAGTAGAGCAGGGTAAGAGAGAAGAAAGGAAAGCAAAGTTAACACAGACCAACCTGCAAAGATGTTACTGATCTAGCCAAAGGGAGCAAATTCAGAGAAACAGCTACAAGAAAATGAATTGAGCTGAGACAGACAACCACCCTCATGTCACTCCTTCTGCACTCTCTTTCTCACTCTCTATCAGTAAGGCAAACATCCATAAAAGGGACTCACACAATTAAATTTCAGTTCCCAGGAAATACCTTGCCCTCCCTTCATGCATCCATTCCTTCCTTCCTGAGCAACATAACACATTGAACCTGAGAAATCATTTAAAAGAAAGCTTCACCTTTTCAGAGACAAAAGTATTTAACATCCCCACCCCCCAAAAAAAGACAACAAAATCCCATCCATTTTATCAGCACTAGTCACAAGCATGCTTTTCACTCAAACAAAAATAACCATTAACTTAGTGTAAAGGGACCCAACTATTTCAGAAAGTGGAAAGTGGCCTTATGGAAATTAGTTAAGAGTTCACTTCAGCATGATCCATGTGTCATTCTGAAGACATGATGGCTTCTCCAGACTGCTCCAAATGCCACAGCACTTGGTGTTGCATTGAAGGATGCCAGAAGGCACCAGCACTGCCTCAGAACTGTGCATACCCCTAGGGAGCAGCTGAAAAGGATGGCAATCACAGAATCACAGAATGGGATGAGTTGTAAGGGACCTTTTAAAGGTCAACTGGTCCAGCCCCTGGCAGTGATCAGGGTCATCTTCAATTTGATCAGGTTGGTCAAAGTCCAGCCTGACTCTGAGTGTTTCCAGGGAAGGGGCATCCACAGTTTCTCTGGGCAACCTGTGCCAGTGTTTCACTACCCTCATCATAAAAAAAAATTCTTCTCTATGTCTTAATCGACTCTCTTTCAGCTGGAAGCCATTCCCCCTTGTCCTACCACTTCATGCCCTTGTGAGAAGTCCCTCTCCAGCTTTCTTGCTGGCCCACTTCAGGTATTGGAAGGCTTCTATAAGGTGTCCCTGGAGTCTTCTCCAAGCTGAATCACAACACTCTCAGCCTTTCCTCACAGAAAATGTTCTCCATTCCTCTGATAATCTTGGTGTCCCTCCTCTGGACTCACTCCAACAGGTCCGTGTCCTCCCTGTGCTGGGGACCCCAGAGCTGGATGCAGCACTGCAGGTGGGGTCTCACCAGAGTGGAGCAGAGGGGCAGAATCCCCTCCCTCACCCTGCTGCCCACACTGCTTTGGATGCAGCCCAGGACACGTTTAGCTTTCTGGGCTGTGAGTGCCCATTGCTGGCTCATGTCCATCTGTACATTCATCAAAGCTTCTCAGTTTGCAGTTAGAGCTTTGATTTTGTGGGTTATTGCACCTGATCCCTCTGCTCATAGCTGATTGAAAAGGAATCTTAGTCTTCACATTGTTACGTGTGGGGCAGCTTTGGCTATTTGGTAACTTTATTGCCAGGATATTTGAAGGCTCAGAACATGCTCTACAAACATACAGGCTTTTCCTAAAGAATGCCTAACGATATTTATTTATATATGGTATCTCAAAATCTTTCAATATTACTTGCAAATTCCAGTCTGTGTTCATGATGTGCAATAAAAACAACTGCTTTATGTTGTGCTAGGCAAGATTTGAAAGAGGCATCTGGTTTGTATTTTTGATGTAATATACAAATGTTGAGATCAGTACGAATTAATTGTCCAGCTGGATGAGAAAGTCATCTAATTCTGTGTCCTAATGGCTCAGAGGGGAGAGTCAGAATCTTGTCCTAGGGATCAGAATGATTCAGTTTGGGATGGAGATGTTCTCATTCAATCCTTTGCTCCAAGAAAGATCATCTGGGACATTAGGTCAGATTCCTCTGGGCATTGTCCTCCTGAATTCCAAATATCTCAAAAGGTGGACACTTCACCACCCCTCTGGGCAGCCTGTTCCAGTGCTTAGTTATCCTCTGGGAGTTTCCCCTTTTCCTTATGTCCAATTAGTGGCACGGCTGCTGGCTCGTCTTCTTTGCGAGAACCTCTGACAGGGGCCTGCCTTGGTGAGAAGTAAATCAAACCAGTTCAAAAAGAAAGAGAAGAATAGTTACACTGCCCCAGTTTGTGTCTCAAGGTGACATTTCAGTGTTTTATCCTCACAGAATCTCCCACCAAGCAGAGGTCTCCCATGAGCTGCCTACAGCAGTGCCCAAGTCTCACCACCATGGTGGTACTCTCTAACTAAAATTCAAGTGTTTGAACAGTTTTGTCTTCTCCTGCCAGTTCTCTTTCCTTTGTATTGACTATGGAGGGCCATTAGTCATGGAATCATCCATTTACTTGTCTCTCGTTAGGTTCTTCTTCATTCAACTTACCTTGTAATAGTCCCAGGCTTTAACTAAAACAAATCGCTTTGTAGTCTCCACAAATTTTGCTAACTTACTGTTCACATCCCCTTTCCAAATGTCCACATATTTAATATGTTATGCAGATCACCTGCTGAACCTTAATGTTTTTAAGCACGTTGATGTTTCTAATCTTTTGCACCCTGAAAACTGATTTCTCAGTCCTACTCTGCTTCTTGTATCATTGCCAGATTTCTAGTCATAAGAAAATTCTGCATTTTTATAGCTGCTAAGAAAGGACTTCCTGAAAGGTTTTTGAATGATTGATTGTATTATGTTGTCCTTTATATCTTATTTTTAAATTGTTATTATTTTTGGGTTTTTGTTTCAAATGATCACTTAAACCTATTTGCCAGCTGCAGGCATAAGGTTTACTGGCCCTTGATTCTGAGGATCACCCAGAAAGCTTGCTTTTTTAATCTGGAAAATAAAAACAACCCCCAGAAAAAGACAGACACTCAGCATTTTGTGTCTCCTTAGCCTTCTAGCACAAAATCAGGATTCAGTGAGAAATTAATGTCTAATATGTAATAAATACTATTTTATATATTATGTATTATTGTTTCTATAGATAGATTGTATAATGCAATATCATACATATATTTTATTCATTCGATAATGTAAATAGGAAAATGGTTTACATTGTGATGTATAATAAATCATAATAATTTAAAGAGCCTTCAGGGTGGCCAGGAGCTGCAAGCTTCCAGTACCTGAATGGAGACTACAAGAAAGATGGAAAGGAGCTATTTACAAGAGCAGGACAGGGCAACATGGCTTCAGACTGAAAGAGGGTAGGTTTAGATTAGATGTTAGGAAGAAATTCTTTACTGTGAAGGTGGTGAGGCACTGGAACAGGTTGCCCAGAGAAGCTGTGGATGCCCCATCCCTGGCAGTGTTCAAAGTCAGGGTTGGATTGAGCTCTGAGGAGTCTGGTCTAGTGGAAGGTGTCCCAGCATATGGCAGGGGGGTTGGAACAAGATGGTCTTTGAGGTCCCTTCCAACCCAGGCCATTCCATAATTCTGTGAAAAAATACGTGACGTGTCATTATGTAATTCGATAGCACATCGTATATTATATAATTATACTAACGTGCATATATTATACACTCTGTTATACAAACCTGTAAGAACATACATATATAGTGTATGTAATATAACTTAAAATATAAAATACATATTGTTTATCAATAATCAGTAAAATTTTAAAATAATAGCTTTAAAGTATAAATAAATTTAAACATTTAACAAAAATATAAATAGTTTAAGGTAATCTGAGTATATACATATATATTTAATAAACATTGGATGTAAGGTTTGCATTGAGGTTTAGCATGTGTTATATACTATGATATAATTCCATTTGCACCCTTTCAGTGTCTGGCTTATGCCCTTCCAAACTCTTGAGCACAAACCAAGTGGGCCTATTGGAACAGGCTACTCTTTTGTGTGCCATATTGGTTTGGTGCCTCTTATTTTTTCACCAGTTTGTTCTGGTACTTCCCGTCCTCACAGGACTTTACCATCATTCCCGAGCCCAGAACTGGCATCTCTTCAATACTGTCTGCAGAGGCGGTTGCTGTTAAGAACTTGCCTAGCAATGGCCTTAATTGCTCCCTTCAAGCACCAGGGAGAGCAGCTCTTGCATGGATGCATTTCTCTCAGCAGCTGCAGCCAGTTAAGTGCATCAGTGCTTCATCACGTTGCTCAGTCCTGGAAAGCAGCAGTTCCACTGCTGTGCATACACAGAATTCCCCAGGGGCATTTTTTCCTTTCAACATCAGATGTTTGACCTTCGAAATCCTTCCACATTCCTCTCACCTGCAGCCAGCTGCAATGCTTTAAATTGCTTGTTATTCCTAATGTTGCAGGATTCCTCTGTCTCCCAGCAATCTTTTCCAGTTTTCCAAGTTTCTCCTAGTGCTTATCCTCTGCCCTCCCATTTCCCATCCTGTTCATCCCTTCTCCCTGAAGCTTTCCCTGCCTCACAGCGTCCCTGGGGGCTCGCTGCCCATTTCACCTCCCTGCTAGGAAGCCCTTTGTGAATGGATGCACCCTTCTGGGAAGAAGCAGGCACAGAGCATTTAGGAGCACATCCAGAGCCAGGCCACACAAGCTTTTCCCCTGTGCCAGGAAAGCACTGCGGGGGCGCAGCGCTTATGGAAGTGAGAAGCTTTTACTTGGCATTTGCAATGGTTCTGCTCTCCTACCTCTGAGGAAGCATTGCTCGGGCATACTGTTCTACTCAGGGCTTTTCCAGCACCCTGGGCTCCTCCAGACACATCCTACATCCTCCAGGGGTGCAAGGAGGCAGAGGTTTTGAACAGTTTCTTGAACAAGGTCGTGCCCCTCCAAAGAGCACTGACATACGGAGAGCTTGTGAAGCTGCTCTCAGAGGCTGCCTTTGCTTTGGCTTCTTTTGGCAGGTTGTTTCTGGGCATCCCTTACCTGTGCCATATGGGAGAGCATTTTGGTGCTGGTAACACATATCTTCCAGGCATAAAGGGGTGAGCAGCTCTAGAGCCAGAGCCAGTCTATCAGAGACCTTCGATCCCAGTCAGGGGCCTGGAGGCAAATACAGTGATTTCCAGTAATCACAATGCATTCATTAGATTCTTGTTCTCAGATCCTGCTTAGAAAGAGTAGCTGGCATCTGTGGTTGGTGCAACCAGCCATAAAGTCAAGTGTTGTCCTTACCAGCTGTTTCAGACTTTTTATATATTTTTTATGACTAGCATCTGCTGTTCATTCTTTCACAGTAGGGCTCCTCTATTGGCAGTTTCAGCAGTGAGCCTGACAGAAGTTATCATCCGTATATTCCCTCTCTAAATCAATGGTAATTTGTTGGTAATCACTCATCTCCTACTGAGACCTCCCTGTTGTCCTATGTACTGTGCTTTTTCTTTTTTTTTTTTTTTGTGTTAAAACACATCTACAGCATTTCAGGAAAACACAGTATTTCAGTACAGCTGTATAAAGCCTTACTCCATGTAGGACTGGGGCAGAATAGCTGGAAAGCTGCCCATCGGAAAAGAACCTGGGGGTGCTTGTTCACAGCTGGCTGAATGGGAGCCAGTGTGTGCCCAGGTGGCTTGTATCAGAAGCAGTGTGTCCAGCAGGACCAGGGCAGGGATCATCCCTCTGTGTTCAGTGCTGGTGAGGCCACACCTCCAGTGCTGTGTCCAGTTCAGGGCCTCTCACTACAAGAAGGTGCTGGAGCATGTCCAGAAAAAGGCAAGGAAGCTCCCTGTCTGGAGCACAAGTCCTGTGAGGAGCAGCTGAGGGAATTGGGTTGTTTAGCCTGAAGAAAAGGAGGCTCAGGGGGACCTTATCACTCTCTACAGCTGCCTGAAAGGAGGGTGTAGTGAGGTGAGGGTCAGCCCCTTCTCCCAGGCAGCAAGTGATAAAACAAGAGGAAATGGCCTCAAGTTGCTCTAGGGAAGGTTTAGATTGGATAATAGAAAAAATTTCTTCACTGAAAGGGTTGCCAAGCATTGGAATGGACTGCCCAGAGAAGTGGTAGGGTGACTGTCCTTAGAAGCGTTCAAAAGGTATGTGGATGTGTCCACATACACACTTGGGGACATGGTTTAGTGGTGAACACAGTGGTGCTGGGTTGACAGTTGCACTCATGATCTTAGAGGTGTTTTCCAACCTGAATTATTCCATGCTTCTATGAAAGAGTCCGCTCTCTAGGTTTTTTTGCCATATTTTGCTAAATGGCCTCCATACAGGAGCAGGTAAGCACTGGAGCAGCTGCCCACCAAGGAGGTCCACCCTGGGGCATTCCCAAGACTCACCTAGACCCTGAACAACCAGGGAAGCTGGCCTTTCATGGTGCAGGAGGCTCACTGCACCACCTCCCCAAATCCCTTTCAACCCAGCCTGTTCTACTGTTTCCATGGTCCTACATGCTGGGTTTAGTGGGCAGAGATGATTTGGAACACAGTCTCGTTTGCCTCAAGAACACAGCCTGGAAATTAATCTAGAGTGACGGAAAATGACATCAGTTTTTTGTAGATGGCTGGCATGCCACAAAGAATATATCAGGGAAATACTGTTTCATGATGCTTACCTTTTCAGATTAAATCTGATTTAATGTGCTTTTCTATAAACTTCAAGAAAGAATCAGTCTGAGTTCAGCTTTCCTTTCAGCGTTGTTCATGGAGGTCAATAGCATCACCCTATTATCCCAGCCTTGTACCAGGGCTGCCTGGAGAACAAAATGTTAATGTTATTCCCTCTGTTCAGACACACCATTTGTATTACATTATCCCTCCTATTTCTTCTCCAAGGAAACAGCACAGTCTCTGTAATAGCATGATCAGAGATTTCATATTATTTTAACCCTGAAAACCCTTTTGTATGACATCAGTTCTTAACAAAGTGTGTCACGTCCATGACCTGTTGCAATTTGTTACAGGAAGGAAAACATTAAAGTATTAGCTCTTTTTTGGGGCTTTTGAGTGAAGTATTTTGTGAGTTTTCCGAACACCGAATGTAAATTCAAATCCTGTTTGGATGTGAAAAGCAGAATAACTGGATTCTCCATAGGAATCGATTAAATTGTTCATCAGCTGTGATGACTGCTTTTATTATTTGACACACATTTTCTAGGTTTCTCTTTCTCTCCCTTTTTTTGCCAGTGTTGCTTGAGAAGGCTTTGATTAAAAAACAAAACAATACAATACAAAACAAAACACTAAATACCAACCAAAAACCACCCCACCAAACAATTTTTTATATCAGAAAGAAAACCCAGATTGGCTAATAACAGAAGCAATTCAGTTAAACACTGAAGTCCCACCCACAGGGAAGTAAGGGTGAGTTGCTCAGTTGCCTTAACGTTGTCTCTGACTGTCTTTAAAATGTTCCAGAGCACCAGAAATATCTCCACGGGACTGGCTGACATCCTGTGCAACCTGCAGGAGACCATCAGCACACACGTGTATTACTTCTCTCCACAGAACATTTCTTTTTAAGACAAACTGCTTGCCTGCTATCAGCACCTTCCACCGGTATTTCTTCCCTAGAGAGGCACTTCCCAACTTCCTTGGAACATGCTGTAGTCCCACCAGGACAAGTGCCTCACAGCTGTCATTCCTTTTGTACCATCACTGCCTTTTTGAGGTAATGAAGAAACTGAATCTCCTGCACCACCTGATTTTACCACACACCAAAGAACAGTGTCTTACATCCCCCCCAGGTCAAAGCTCAGGCTTGGGCTGGTGCTTGTTTGGGTAGGTGGCCATCCCTTGACCAAAACTGAAGAGGGCGTGGGTTTTCCTGTGCGGTCTAGTAACCAGATAAACAGATAATCATGCCCTCATTTAATTTTTTTTTTTTTTTTTAGGGAAGAAAAATGTTCTAAAACTGCTCAGATCTGCCCTTTCTATCTGAAATTCACAGTCATTATGTACAACTCATCCTCTGCCTCTAGAGACAACGTAACATTTACAGCTGAACATATGACTTAATGAAAACAGGAACAATTCAGATCTGTAGTGCCTCACATTATTCATGTGCTGCAGCTCTCCTCAGCCAGCAATGCAGCATTTTGGAACACAGGACACAATTCCCCAGCCTTG
The DNA here is from genome assembly GCA_013398115.1 of Falcunculus frontatus. NCBI lineage: Eukaryota > Metazoa > Chordata > Aves > Passeriformes > Falcunculus > Falcunculus frontatus. The sequence continues at coordinate 152,358 of VZRV01004150.1, forward strand.
TACGTCTGCAGTGTTCCTGAAGTAACAGCGGTGGCACAAAATGCCACACTGGAGGCTCGTTTCTACCATAGCAATCTAACATTAACAATTTCATCAGCAGTTTCAACTCTTGTATCCTCTGATTGATTATACAGCTGAAAGAACCATGAAGTTATTCCTTCTGCATTTTGACAGATTCCACTGAAATCAGCTTGAATTACAGAAAACAAAAAGCACTGGCAATACCAACCTACTGTACATAGTCAGCAGGGGATCTGTGGCTGAAGGCATTCACCTGGGAAGCGATCCTAGAATCAGAAAAAGACTAAGGTTTGAATCAGCACTGGAGGGGAGCTGGTCCAACCCCCTTTTCAAAGCAGAGTTGGCTTCCTGGCTAGGTCAGCTTGTTCAGGGCCTCAATCAGAAAAGTTTTGAAGATCTCAAAGGATGGAGATCCATATCTCTCTGGGCCACTTGCCCCAGTGCTCAGCTCCTTTTGCACAGAGTAATTTTTTTCCTCATGTCCCACTGAGGCCTCCCTTGCTGCATGTTTGCGTCCTTCGCTGTGAGTCTCATCACTTTGCCCTGAGAAGTGCCTTTGCAAAATGCATCTTAGCAAAAGAGTATCAGGATAACAAGATACCATTCTCTGCAGTTTGTTCTTACCTTGTTGAATGGCACAAAGAAAATGCTGACAAATATATTCAAGAAAAAAGGATCAGCAGATGATTTCAAACTGAGTTGTTATCTCTTTTGAACCTGCATTCTCTATACAGAAATTAATGCATCTAAAGTGATGACCTAGCCCTTTAATATAATGAGGCTGTTCATGCACACAATATCAATGAATGTTCTTCCTCTTAGGGACCAGAGGAAGAACAAGATAGAGAGTCATGAAATAAGTTACAGCTCACTAAATTAGACAACTTCACAAATTAGACAAGCCTGATAAATATCATCAAAGGACACCTAGGGAAGTAGCTTCCACTGACTCAGAAGACTTAGCAGTCATCTGAAAAACTGAGTATGGGAGATTAGAAAAGAGCAGATGGCTTTAAAAGGCTGAAAGATGCTGGGAAATAATGGAACAATCAGCTTAACTTCAAGGCTGTCAATCTGCCACCTTTCACAAGCTCTACAGTATTTTCACCAATAAAAAATATAAATCCAGATAGCCTAAGCTGATTTTGCAGCAATGAATTTAAAGCCCACCATAAAATATATTACTGAGGTGTAAAATAAAAATATCTCTAAGGTGAAGACCATTTCAGATCAGCTGAGTGCACTTGTCTCTCTATACTCAGATCCAAAGTTAGGAAATTATAAGATAGAGAAAATGCAACGTTTTCCATGGGGTAAAACGACTTCAAAAGTCACTTGGGACAAATGACACAGACATTTTTAGTATTTCAGGCTGTTTCCAACTCCTTCTTCACTGCCCTAAAGTATCAGCCAAAAATATGGACACACAGTTGGACGGTGTACCAGACTAACAGCTGGTCAGGGAGACATCCAGACCTACAAGGGCAAGAACTCCTGGTAACACAATGTACAGGCTACCACCTTGTTGCACAACAAGTTAGTTGGTGAATTTGAAGCCTGAGAAGCCACAGAGGAGTTTAGGGGGTGGTTCTCAAGACCCTCCTTGGTAGTTTTCCAGGTTGATGAACCCTGGAAAAGATTCAGGGGAAATTGTCAGAAGTCTGATTGCTGTGTTCCTATGGACACTGGTTTTCCCTCCAATAAGCTGGTATTGTCTAGACAACAGGCATTCTATGAGAGCATTTTGTGGATATATATTTAATTACTTAAATATTAGAAAGAAAATACTATAGTCTCTTTGGGCTTGGTCATCCTGCTCATCAGCATTTTGATATGAAATTCCTCTCCTGTGACCTACTCATAATGTAACAACCAGCTTAGGATCCCTTCAGAGCTACTAAGGACCTGCAGACTCCCAGAAAACGATTCTGGGCAGGATACAATTCAGTCAGTAACTACTGGTTTAGGTCCAGCTTCAAAGAATTGCAGAAGGACCTTACAAGACCAAGGCAACTGGGTGATAAAACAGCAAATGAATCTCAATGCAGACAAAAGTGATTTATGTGGGGAAAAATAACGCTACCAGCACATATAAAAACCACCAGGTTCTCCATTGCTGCTCAGAACATAATAATGAGGTTATGACAAGCAATTCCAGTGAAACCTCAGCTTGATATTTAGTAGCATGAAGAATCACTGACCAGACTACAGGAGGACAGAACACAGAGCACATGCTTCCACAAATGCCACATCCTAAGCACTGTGTGCAATTCCTCCCCCTGGAAAAGGGCATAAAAACTGAGAAAAGTTCAAAAACACTTGATAAAGATGATGAAAGGTCTGGAGTAGTCTCCACAGAGGGAATAAACAAGTTAGCTAGGACCCCTCAGCTTGGAAAAAAAAAAAGACTGATAAGGGATATGACAGAAGACAATAAAATCACAAGTGTCCTGAAGAAACTAGTCAACAACCAGTTCCTTGTCGCTTTCAATGCAAGAAGTGGGGATCACTGAACAAACCTATGAGGTGCTAAAATACTACTTCACGCAACAGCAGGTAGGATTTTGGGGCTCCCTACTATAGGATGAGAGCTAAAAGTCCACATGGTCTCAGGGAGCAAATTTATGGAGGACAATTACACAAAGGACCATTAAACCCAAAAGACATAATCTCTGGTCCAAAGAACCCCTAAGTCTGGAAGAATGTTCTGGTCAAGGATCACTGTATTTTTACCCCATTTTTACATAAATTGTAAGAATTGTGTAGGCCACCATTCATAGTAGTTTTCCCTTTGAGAACAGGCAAAAGTCCATTGTTAACATACCTGAAAGCATTTGACCTACACAAAAAAGAGAACTAGGGAGAAGTTTGTAATTTCAAGGAATGACAAACAGACAATGGGAAGAGAAAGGCAAAACATCAGAAATACAAGGAGGTATTCAGGTGAGGCAGGAGTGTACAGGCACGTTCCCAAGCGATGGTTTGGTGATGAAGTGACTGGAGTTATCCATCCTGCCAAAGACACGCATGGAAAACTCATTTAAAGAAAAAATTCGGCTACCTGGGCAAGCACCTATGTAGTCAACAGCTTGCTTAAATGTTAATAGAAATACCAAGTGCAGAAGAAACTTAAATTTGTAACACAAGCAGCCACGCCCTAGGAAGAAAACCAGATCTTAGTCAAAAAACAATACTCAGGTTTGTTTAAGAAACGCGGAGCAATAAATTAAATACAATTAAATACAACCATGTATTTGGTACAAGGGTGAGTCACAGGTGGGGCAAATCCCCCCGGAGGGAGAGAGGTGCGGGCAGGGTACATACCCCGGAGAGTGCTGGATGCTGCAGGGTCTGCGCTCCCTCCCGACACGGCCCGTGCTGGCTGCGGGCACCACACGTGCGGAGCGACCTCGCCGCGCTCCAGCTGCACAGCCCGGCGGCAAAGGCATGTGGGCACGCCGGCCAACTTTATCGGGACATTTGTTGGGAATAACAGAACTGCTGTTGTGTCCGCGCCGCTTTGCTGGGGGTTGTTTACAAGGCTCGTCCTGGGCAGAGAGCAGGGAGAGAGAGCGTGCCGAGTTCGGCTCCGGCAGCAGGGCAGCATGAGCACGCCACCGATTGTTTGCTGGGATGGAGTTCTCCCACTGGAAGAAAGAAATGCTCTGATTTTCCTTTGCCGCAGATTCAAAAAATGGGTTGTTACACGAGCTAAAGTGCTTCCATTTACTGTTAAATCTAAATTTGAAATCCATAGGCAGGAATTTTTCAAGGGGTCAGTATACTTTGAGAAGCCTCATTGACTTTTAATAGGATTCAGACCTTTAAGAAAAAAACCAAATCGCCTCAGTGGCACTACGCTATGGTACATCAATTTTGCAGCAAGACAAAGTAAGAAAGTTCTAACAAATTTCCAAAAGTAACAAATGACTAGGATCAGGTAAATGCTGAAGAAAAGCATCTCCTGTGGTGCATTCCTTTTGTTCTCTCTTTAGCTTTCTAGGCTTTTCAGTCAACAGATTTTCTTAAGGATCTAGCAGTTATTGGAAGTTGAGGATTTCTCTGAGCAGCACATCATCAGACTGTTCATTTAGATGCATAATTTTTTTTTTGTTTTCCCCTCTACCACATATAAACCCCCTGCCATCAGTGCAAACATCTACAGTCCTGTGTCTCTAAAAACCAACAATGCTAACTAGAGATATCTCACAAAATTTAATAGGAACTACTTACAAGGACAGACTTCTTAGTTTGTGTTCAAGATCAACGTGATTGCTTATCACTTTTCTTTTGCCTTCCTTTCAAATTATTTGCAGCAACCACCCAGGCAGAGGTTCAGCCACCTGAGTATCAGAGCCACAGTAGCTGAGAGCTCAGCAGAGAAAGACAAATAGAACACACACATTTCATCGGGCTCCCAGCCTGGGAAACTGGGACAGTGCTTTCAGCCATTACCTACTCAGTTTTGTGCATCTTCCTTTCTAGCTATCAAGGCAAGAGCAACTGGGACAGAGCAATTGGTTTAAGGAAACTCAGAGTATTAAAAAAAAAAAAAAATGCAATAAATCTGCAATCTCCGGATTTGCTTGGAGATATAGAGTGAAACTGCTGAACAGCACAAGAAAATGAGACCCCTAGTTTGTCAGCTGAAATCTCCCACTTGCACTTGACAGCAAAAAAATACACCTCCAAAAAGCCAAGAGCAAAGCAAAATTTCATAGATAACACAGGAAAATGGGACTACCGAGAGGATTTAAAATGATGGGCTCTTATTCTATTACAAGTCAAAGTCATACCCAATTTCAGTCAGTTTATGATCCAAGAACCCACTTTTCTTTAGCTCCCAGATAAAAGCTTCCTACTCTCATTTTAGTCTGCTAGTCATAAGCTCAGTCAAAAAAACCTAATCAGGACTGTTCATTTTCTATAGTTTGCTTTCTGCTGATTTAATTGTCTGGATTGTCTATATCAACAAGTATTCTTCTCAGCTTAACCTGTCAAACTTGTACCCTTAGCAGAGCCACTGACTGAAAGGAAGCTAAAACTACTGCTCAGGAACATCAGCAGATACAGTAACAGCAGGCATAATTCAAAAAAATTTTTAGTTTCTTCACATAGGTTTTAACACTTGACCTTTTGATAATGTATGGAGATCATCAGAGCATAAAGATTAGATGGATTCAGATCATCATCAGGGCTGAGTACTGCAGACTACAATGACGACTCATAAGTGACACTGGTCTTTCCACCCTTCTTCCATTTCGCATGCCCAATATGCCAGAATGAGTGCAAAGATATGAAAACCAATGTTAGGTTTCATGCTTGAAGTTTCAAGTTGCAAAATCTTCTTCCTCATATAGTTTAAGAATTAAAAATTATACTTTGCACACATCTCCACTCAAAAGAAAATTCTGCTGTGCTGCTCTTCAGCCTAAGGAGCTGCCAAAACAGAATCTGTCCCATCGATGACAGCTCTCGACTCAAAGAACAAACTCAAACCTTAGCAAAATACAGGGGCAAGAACTGATTTTTTATTAACCTATTTTATGGACTCTCGAGAGGAAAATGAGTCCTGTCAATGGTTCCTCACTGCATGAGACTAATATCTCATCAGAGGACATGGCATTATTTCACTTTTATGTCTGTCCCTCAAGAATTCTTCCTTTGATGAAGTAGTTCAAGGGCAGACATCAAAAAGTCTGCTGTAGCAAGGTACAGCAAATAGATGCAAGCCACACAAGACTTCATCAATAAAAATACACATGGTAAAATTCTGCTTGGCAAACGTAACAAATATTTGCATCACTATGGTCCTAGAGGAGGACAATAGCTTGTACTGCTGGTCACTTTCCTTTCAGACCAATTTGACAAAAGTACACAGTAATGCTGAACTAAGCCACAAAGGATGGAATTTACAATATAAGTTTCTGAGGTAGCCAACTTTTTTTGTTTTTAAGTTGGATTAAATAAATTACCCTTTTAGACCGAAATAACCTTTTAAACATCTACTGTACAACAACATATATACCACCGTGCTTTTTTTATAACTATTATTTCAGCTATAAACAAGTTATCTTGCAAAAATTAGATAAGACTCCCACATGAAGAACTGACAGAGGAACAGATGACCGCAGCAGATTTGAGTGATGGTCAGACTCTTCCCAGGCACATTTCAAGACACGAGTCTGAGGCACACTCAACACACCTGAAGATCTAGTTAACAATATTTATTAGCTGGGTCTGTCAGGCAATTTATCACCCTGAAGAACCTCAGACATCAGTCTCTGGTAAAATGCATTCTACTTTTTTTTTCCAGGATGCTGTACATGGTTTGATTTCGAATAACCAGGTTGTCAAATGTCTTGTATGTGCATTTGTATGGATACTCACACTAAAGAACCTGCAGTTATCAATAGTAATCAGATCGGGTGGTAGGTGCAGTAAACAATCATAGGAGAAAAAATGTTTTTGGAATCTATGTGCTTTGAATGGAACCCCAGGTTTTTCTTCTGAAGGAATTTTTGACCAGTTACACATGTGCAATGCATTTGTGCATACCACTGTTCCATTAAAAATACGGGCTTTAGATTTTACTGGTGCCTGGTCTGTTGCCAGCAACAGACACACAAACCCACCAATAAAAGGGAGTTTAAAATGGTAAAAAGAAGACACATTTGAAGAGAAATCTCTTTATAGCTTTCATTTAAAATATAAAATAGGTGAAACTTTAAAAGAGGAACATCCCATTCCAACCAAAATTTTAAAATACAGTTTCACGCTAAAAGCAAAAGTCTGGAAGTCAGCCTCATGGAAGCTGCCAAGCAATACAGAAAGAAACCTAATCTTTCACATTACTGGCATCCGTGTCTTTGCTTTCCTGGCTTACATGAGTGTTGGCATTTTTACTAGATTGATCTAAATCCTCAATTTTATTTTCTATTTCCATAGCACTGCTTTCCACAGTACTCTGGGAAGATTCTTCACCTATTTCTGCTTCCATTTTTGTGACTAAATCATGTTCCTTATCTTCCACATCCATTCCTTCCTCTGTTTGCGCCAGCCTGTGTTGAACTTCTTCCTCAGTTTTGTTTTCCAATTCTTCCTCTTTCCTCTTTGCTTTAAACACTTCAACTCCCATCATCCTCAGGTAATGAAGTCTCTCATTCTTGGGCACAAAGGCACGGAGTGACGTCTTCCCTTGCCAACCACACAGCACTATTGGACACTGAAGATCATGAGGTTTTCTACAAGCAAGCAGTTAAGTTCTGTCAATTATGAGAAAGTTCATCTTCAAAACTTCATTTTATAGCCAAATACCAATTCAGTTCTAACACTGATTGCATTCTGTAACTATTCACAGAAGATGAAAGTACATTGTTCTTAACTTCAACATCTACACAGGTACCTGCTTGTCTACAAGCAAGCCAAAAAACCAAAAACTCAATGTTATTAAATTTCTGCAACAAGCAAAATAATTTTCTGGCTCTGGTTTCAAAAGTAATATAGGAATAGCAAGATGAAAGTTTACATTTAAAAAGTTCTCAAGAGTTTTGTCCACTGAAGTTATTTTGTCCACAAAACAGAGCAATAAATTTCCATTCCAAATGCTGGACTTTACAGGGAAACAAACAAATCACATGCAGTGAACTGTGGACCTCTGGCACAACTACCAGCTCTCCTTCATGAAGCTAAATTCTACCCCTGTTTTAAGAATTCACAGACAAGACAGCTTCTTTCTTTGTCATAATCTCTGTATCCTGTCTGGCTTTACTGTTTCCCTCACTGCATCTCTATGCCACTACTTCTGTTTTTGCTGAGTGAAAATAAATTCTTGTCCAGGTCTTAAAAGTGCATAAATGGAAAGCAACACATCTACTTACTCAGGGTCTGGGTCGTACTTCAGAACTATACTTCCCATCGCTACAGGAAAGGGGGAACAACAACAAAACAGATGTGTTACTTGGTACAATGATAAAATTATTGTAATCTGAAAATGTTAAAGAAAACAAGTTTTCAGACAACCACAGAGCATGACATGGTTAGCAGTTATCTATCTCAGTACACTGAACTATACACAATACTAGATTTTATTCCTTTTTTTTTTCAAACCAAAGTATTTATGCAATTACAAAAGCACTTGCCAGTTCTGCCTCCTCCAAAATCCAAAACAAACAAATTAAAATACAAAAGCCACGCAATGGATTAATTTACTCAGTGAATCTAGGAAGAAACTTTTACTCAATTAAAATGAACATAAGAGCATGCGCCAGCCGAAACTTCAGAACGTTTTTTCTTCCCATTTTGTCTCATCAAACATGGAAGTACAAGAATCAGCAATGAGTTGGACATAAAACAGTAACAAAAGGCTGAAAACTAATTTTCATTTCTTGAAGCATCCAGTGTAGAGGAAATAAAAGTTTAATATGAGTAGACATTGCTCCCCATATTTAAGAAAATCAAATCTGAGTAACTATACTTGATACATAAGGTCATGACAAGCAATTGCAGATGACAAACAAACAGTTTCAGCTGGAGCACTAACAGGCAGAAAAACCAGAAGCGTATATAAAATCTTTGTTCATCAGATATTTTAAATGCTGCCTAAAAGCACTGCTTTGCAGAAGTCATAAGTTTGGCAACTCTTCTATTCTCTAAAGCTCAAAAAACTTAAAAGCTGCAATCAGAAAGGACTACAATATCTAGCAGCACACTGGCTTTCAGCAATGATTACTTACCTAACAAGTATATTTACGATAAATTTAGTCAAAATTTTTAGCAAACACTCTTTATGTTACAGGATTTTCATAGTCTTCTGTGTAAAAGTATAAAAATAATTTTGTGACAGCAAAATTAGCAGACTTACCCATGTCTTTGACTTTCTTCTGTGTTTCACTGCTAAATTTACTTAAGAATGGATTTTCCTGGGTTAGCAAAATTTTGACATCTTCTATGCAGACACTTATAATCCTTGCATGAATGAATGGGTACAGAGTATAAATCCCCTGTTTAATAAATAAACACAATTATTTCAAAATTCGACCACTATTTTCTGAAGGAAAAATGTTAAAAACAGTATGCGCTTTATCTAATACCAGAAAACAATTTTCACATTTTAAACCATACTGAAAATGTAAATTACCATTGATCTGAGAAAGTTAATGCCAGCTGTCCTATAGGCTCTCGAGGAAACCAAAGTTGAAAACACTCTATGCAATTACCTCTTGTGCTAATCTGAATGCACATCCAAACTGTTCACCATCACTGTTGCGAGACCAGACTTTTATCCCCGTGTTAATAACCTGCAAACGGCAAAGCCAGTAAGCATCAGTAGGGAGTACCAATTCCAAATTACCCCTCTAAACTTGTTTTTTCCTCAACTCTTTGACTAAAAGTTCATTCGCACTGGACACTGAATTAATGTGAAAATTCATCCAAGGGAAAAAGGAACTCCCGCTATAAAAATGTGGCGCTCTCTCAACATAAAATGCCTTTTACTTCTTTCCATAGTGAAAACCGAACAGTGGGAGGAAGTGGCAGTCTTAAAATGAGGCCAACAAACTATTAATATCTAATTTTAATTTTAGTTTGAGTAAGAATTTTCTGTGTGATTCTGGAAAAGTCAAGCAAAAACAGGATTTCAAAAATGTACAAGTGATTAATTATTTGGACACTATATCTATCCTCTGTGGTACTCAAAGTTTCACTACCTAATGTAATGCACCAATTTCTTAAAATTTTGTCAATTATGTAGCCATTTCCTGCATGGGGATAAAAGAATTATTACTTATCCATCCCAAAGATCTGTTGCAAAGATGTACTGAATATCCTCGAAAATTTTCAAGATTTGACTGGACGAGGCCCCAGAACGTATCTGATTCAGCTTTGAAGTCAGCTCTGTTTGATGTAGGAAGAAAGCTGGACTAGATGACCTCGTTCCAACCAAAATTACACAATGACTTTTGACACAGATCTTTAGCATTTGCAAGACATTTTCCATAGGGAATCATATAAAAAATTTCTTTCCCTCTAATTCACAAAAACTACTTATTATCTCACTATCATTCAGCTTAACGAACTTTCAAAATGTTTAGTTGTTAAAATTACTTTGAAACAACGTCCCTATGTAACACAGCCAGTAAAAAATCCAGCTGAACTTCTTTTTGGTAGGTTTTCAAAGCTTTTAATATTTTTATAATTAAGGGGCTTGTAAATACAATAGTGTCAATGTAAACTTGTAGAGTTACCTGAAGACTACATAAAAATGCTGGCACACACACAGCAGTTATATATTCCCTCTCTCTACTTCTAAGTTTTCTTTCATCCACCAAAAATGTACTGATCTTCATCTCAGAGACTGTTATTTACCTCTCAGAGTCAACTTTTCATCTCTAACACAGGAGGGACAGAGAGGAAAACATTAATCCAGACTTAAAAAAAAAAAAAAAGCCTGTCAGAGGGCTAATCCTCTATGTAAACAGTACACTTGGCAAGTTCAAGGAGATATCCACTGATGCTTATGAACCATACCTTCATCTTCTCACTATTGTTCAGAAGCACATTCCTCAGCTCCTTAGAAACCATGTACAGCTGCCTCTTTTTTCCTTCTTGAGTTCGAGTCAGTAAATTCATCTTGGGAAATGATGGGTCCAATGCGTAAAACTTCCTGTGGCCATAATACTTGTTTTGATTAACTGAGCAATAAAATCACATACTCAAAATGCATGGGTTAGCCCATTTCCTCCAGCTATCTCTGCAAAGACTTAGCACTTTGGCTTCAGAACACAAAGATTAGACTTTCTAAGCTGCATGACATCAGAAAAGACAAGCTGTTATAGACACTGAGACACACTGGAAAATTTCCAGTGCAAACTCTAGTTGGCTGTTTTCACTTAAGTATTCAAGTGTTGAGGAGAGGGGGCCCTGGTGCAAAGTCAGGCAAAAACTTTTATACAAGGCCAACGAGACCCATCTTTTGTGATGAACTGAACTTGAACTACTAATATTCCTGAACTAATAGGAATCTTACTGCCAAAACAGAAATATTTTTTTGCTTACTGGATAGGAAGGAACAATGGATCATCTTCAGGGAGAAACACAAAAGGGTCTTCTTTAAAACCAAACAACTTCATTTTTTTAGATGGTGGTGGTCTAAAAAGAAAGTAACATTGCACTGTCAATTTCAGTAAAAGTACTTGGTTTAAAATCAGTATATTCAGTTCATTTAGTCAACACTTGGCTTATTGTAACAACAGTATGCCAGAACAGAGTACTGGCATTTTCTTGTGCTTCAGTAACACTACACACAATTTAACTTGTTAAAATGAGGATGTGAAGCAGTGCTTTGAAACAGAGCTCACAAAAACAAGCAAACAGAGATTTCTGACAGAGTGATTGTGAAGACAATAAAGATCTTCCAAACGTTAACTTCTGACAGTATTTTTTCTCCTTAACAGAGAAGAAAGTACTAACAGACTTTACACATGCTAATAAGAAAACTGATTATTCCCAAACTTGCTGAACAACAGACAAAACAAGACAGAAAACATGGAAATGCAAGACAACTGAATGAATTAATTATTTTTTCTCGATCGACTTCTAAATAACAAAAGAACTACAGAATACTCAGCAATTACTGTCATAGGACAAATACTTAGATGTGGTCCTTACCCGCATACTCCTTCCTTTTTGCTCTGCTCAGTGTCTGAATTCTGTAATTCTTGCATTTTCTTAGACTCTTCATTTTCAGCAAGTGTTGGTTCTTCAATAATACAGTCAGAACCATTACCTGAATTAGCTGCTGTCACTTCAGTATCTCCTGTTCTTTGTGGTAATTTCTGATGAACCTATTTCAAATTACAGTATTTTCAAAAGGAAGAAGTAGTATCCAACTTCTAACAGAAGACACCTATATTCTCTCTTTGTATGTGCTTAATTCTTGTCAATTTGTATGCAAGTGCTTAAACAGATCCATTCAGGGAGTTAATCTGATAACTAGATCAAGATACCACTATAAATTGCATTTACCTCTAGTACTGATCTGGACAGTTTCGTACCAACTGTACAAGAAAGGTATTTCTGTACTATCTACAAAATCATGTTCAAGCACTCAGAGAAGACTACTTTAAAACAGGATCTGCTGTTTTCCTCCTAACACTCAGAGTGACACACACACCCTGCTGCTGCACACCTTCTGTAAGAGTGCTACGGTGTTCAACTTAGAACAGCACAAACTATTTGGAGGGTGCTTGCTTCTGAATAAATGCTTCTTCCCTACTGCCACATAAATTTTACTCTTAAATTGTTCTAATGATGCAAATCAAATAAACACCTAAAAGGGATTTACACAAGAAGTTTTTCTCACGGACACGACAATCTAAGAGATCAAATAAATCACATCAACTTAAAATCCTGTTGACAGGATTTTAAAGACAATTGACAACAAATGGATTAAAGTCAGATGGCTGAAGATGCTGCTCCAAACAGTTTTACATCCGTTCCCTGTGCTGCTGATCTGCTAATCTGCTAGTGAATCACTCCTGAGCAACCAGCCACAGAGCAAGATAAACTGAAATCAGAATTAGCTTACAACACAGCAGAAGAAAGCCTTTAGCAGGGGACCACACACAGCTGAAGGAAGTGACAGCTTTAGCTATCCAATTTAGTCTGTTTCTGTAATTCTTTCAAAGCCTTAATTTTAGGGTCAAGATTTATCTTGTTATTTTACTATAATTTCAAAACCCCCCTTTTTTTTTTTTAATTTAAAAGTCAGCACCTTTTTTTTTTTTAAATACTTCATGGATTCAGGAAGTATTTATTTTTAATTGACACATGGAACTATAACTGAAGGGCAGATATAGAACAGTTATAGTATGTCTTCTATTATGTGCAAACTTAAAAAAAATCCTGAAACATTATCAGTAATTAACATTTTAGATAATTTAAAAGAAGTTACCTTAGGCTGACGTTTATTCCATGGCATTGGAGACTTTTTTATTAACACAGCCACAAAGAAGCCACCTGTGTTCTGGTGATGTGGCAATATCCTAAGACTAGAGAGAAAAGAAAAAAAAAGCTGCAGCACATTCGTAGCTCCATTCAGACTCTCACAAAATACTAGAAGGCCCACATTTATATTTACTTTCAGGATAAGGTAAGTATTCCCAGTAGGATTGTGCAGATTTATCAAACAAGAAACAGGATCTAAATAGAGCATTCTGGCAAAATTACTTGCATCAATGCAACACGTTCATTTCACCGTTCACATCTGAGATTTAATGACTCATTTCTAAACAACATTTTTAGAACAGCTATGGAAAACCTTTAAAAGCAAGTAAGTCACACTGTTAAAATGTTGAAGTTTTACATACTTCTTCAGTGATTTTGACTGTTTATCTCTATTGGATGCAAAGAATTTGACCTTTTCATGTGAGTACTCATTCCTCTTAGGCAACTTGCAGTAATTTCTCCTGATTCACTGGAGTTTAAATATTGTGCACTGCCATTACTTACGAAGCAATCAAAACATACTCAGACCTATACATTCCTAATCTGACCTAATTATAATTTGCCCACAACCATACATGTTACATCAAATTCTCATAAAATCTACTCCAGGAAAACTTACCAGCGCTCCAAATTCATTGCCTTTAGCTTCTCTTCATCTTTCACTGGAAACATAGTAGGACGTATTTGTGTTTGTCTATTTGAAGGCACATCTTTCCACTCTTCAAACCACTGTCCATCTTTCAGCATCACCTTCAAAGCAGTAAGTATAAATACTATGAAGAATACAGGTCACCATTTTACAAGTTTTAATTAAAATACTTGCAAACCAAATTTCAGATGCCAAAAAGAGAAGTTATTTTCTGGTATAGAAAATTAAGCTCTTTAAAGTGTACTGTTTCTTTGTGCATCGTACATGTGCACTTCAGAGTAGGAGATTCTTGACAGCTGCAGCTCTTTGCTCCACTTCATATGCTTCAAAAAGCATCCAGTCAAAGTGCAGACTGGTGCTGAATCACCTACAAAGATCTCTGGTAACCTGCTAAAACATGTAAACCACCGAAATCCAGTGGAAGGACAGTGGAGAAATTTATAAGATTGGTGAGCCATCAGATTTAGGATACACTACTCCTTTTTTTCCATGAGACTGCCTGTGAAACATTCTGCTATAGGCAGCTTCCAAGCAGTATACAAAGGAAAAGAGGTACTGCAGTCTAGTAAAGATTAGAACTGAGGAATCCCAATTTCATTACATAAAAAATATGTAACAGTGCAACACAACAGCTTGGTAGGCAGAAAGCTGCATGACATAGGCATATACAGGTCACTGACAGACATGATTTTGTGGAGAGTTGCTGAAGTACCACGTCCCCATGAATTTTCTAGCATCTGTACCTTTACTAAGAACTCAGAACATACCTATAGATCTGCTCTAAGATACTGTGTAGACATAACATCACCTCAGTCTGGCTAAGGGTCAAAGCTTTTGATGGATTCTTAAGATACAAGCAGAAGGTTAGAGCCACAACTCTGAGAGGAAGGTATTCTGAATGCTGTTCAACCAAGGATACCAAAGTGAAAAAAATAAGTCAGGGAAAAATTGACTTCAGAGCTCTAGATGCCTGGTTCTGTACTGGATGCTAAAGCTGTAAGAAAGGTCCCAAATGGGGATGCACAGGGCAAATGCATAAAATTAATCACTGAAATGAAGGCCCATTTTTGTTGTTAAGGCAACAAAGTAAAAAAGTTGCACTGATGGCAATTTCAGGACTGGCAAGTATGATGAAGTGATTTCATGCATCTCACTGAGATTGTCTTGAAAGTTTAATCAAGTGTTCTAGTGCAAACTGAAATGTAACATTTATCTGGAACACAGATTTCAGTATCATGAAGTCTGGCACTTCTCAGCCACTGATCAATCACACATCGTGCCTTTCCACATTTCCTGAAATAGAAATTACTGTACTTATAGGATTAGTATTTCAAGTCAAAATATGCTACATTTCATAGTGCTAGATGGAGACAAGACAGACTCTGTACTTCTGAACTGCTCTTCTTTGGAAGTCACGACGCAAGCTTGAGCAAAACCAACAACAGGAGGGATAAATAACTGAAGTCTAAAAGAATCTAGAACTATTTTGGTTTTACTAAAACAACTGCCCAGCAGCCCTGTGCTGTTCAGTTTTGCTTTACCAGCCTAACTGTTAGGTTGGTGTGACTGGTAGAATGAAAAGCACCAAAGAACATGCTGAACTCTCTTTTGTTGCACTTTTTACTGACTACCTGTTAGGGCAAAATGAACAGTAAAAGTGTTGCAGAAGCAGATGAGCAAATCTAGAGTTAAAAAGGTGTCTTCCTTCAAGCCAAAAACAATTCACTGGGGTTCACTCATTGTCTGGGAGGGAGTACTGAATGCTATTTCCAAGCACCCAAGTGTCCCTTGAACAAAACCTTATTTCTGTTTTTGCTGTTTCTAGAGATTAACAGTCAACTGATGCTAGGAATACTCAATGTAATCAGTCACAGAACTCACAGAAAACAAATGTTGCACCAGGGAACAAAAGACTACACCAAGTAAAAACAGCACCGAAGCAAGCAAATACATCCACAATGACATACTAGCCAGTGAGCCCTGAAAATATACATTAGCAGCAAATAAGGCCTGAAGAAAGTCTGGGAAACTTTCAGCACATTTTATCACACTAGTTTTTAGAACCTGTTAAGGAGATTTATATTTCAACTACAAACAGAGAAATAGATGCTACAGGGAATACAATATACCTTTAGTGATCATTATACAAATATATATACAGTGGCTTTACGGAGTACCAAAAAAAGGTAAAATTAAGATCACAGAGCCACAGTTATGCATTTTACATTTATTCTTCAGGTACAAGCATACAGAGTAAACCTTAGGAACTGTAAGAAGAAAGAAATCAGCTAGTTTCTAAGCTGGATTTCCAGTGGCAGAACATAAACAAATCTTTATGCCCTGCATCTTGTTCATTAGCCTGCACACAGGCATAAACCTGTCTGCCATTGCAAGAGATTAGTGAGATGGTGAGACAGAACCACCAACGGCATTGCAAAGGCACCCACTCATAACTAAAACTTATTCAGTTTCTTTTCCTACTGCTAGGATGGCCTTCTACTTTTCTTGACTATACTCTTTAACAAGAAGCTGAAGCAGCTTTGGGTTTTTTTGCCCCTCCCTACTAGTTTGTTTCCAGAACTGAAATCACTTAAGGCCTGGAACAAAATACAGGATTCTATTAATATTCTAGGATTAGTCACATCATTGCAGGCTTTATAGCTTATTTGCAGAAACAGTTTCACAGCTTTCACTTTCAAATGATTCAAATAGATTCTGCAGTTCTTCAGCTGGTCCAACATTCACAGACTCTAAAGACAGAGATGGGTGAACACCACTATAAGTGGCTGAAATTATGTTGCCATCTACAGGCCACATACACACAACAGAAAAGGGAATTGCACCAAGAAAGTATAGGAGACAGAGGAAAGACACCCAGAGGTAAGAGGAGAGCAGATGAGGAGCCAAGAACTTACCTCCACAAAGACTTTCAGCTTAGCTCTCTCCCCTAAACATCAAATCACTGCCATTAATCCAGCTCAGCCTCATGTTGTGAAATGTTACACTTCAGAATTTCCCTAATTTAACACTCTACCACAGACCAAAAATTCACAAAAATACCAAGTTGAGTACCTTCCATTTTGTAATTCCTGGCATCCTCTTCAAACCTGGTAACTCGGAAGAGACATCAGCAAGTTCTAAGGCACCTGAAACCCCAAGAATATAAACATTCTTGAAAACAGTATTTAAGAATTGTGTTGCCAATTAACTTTTACAAAAATAGTTTTCCTTAAAGTTTGAAGACTGTTTTAAGAATACTACTTTTTAAAACTTTCAAGAAATTAAATGCTAAACAACTTCTCCCAGGTACATTAACAAAGAAGGTGAGAAGAACTGTTAATAATAATTACATAAGCTGCAACCTATAAATTAACCAAAACATAACAGTTAGCTATTTTTTGTAGCAACTGCAGAGTACTATTCTGTATCATTAAACATCAGTGTTCTAAGCAATGTAATCACTGAAGTTTTTATTCTCATTTACTTAGTATTTGGATTTACTACACTGATTAAGTATTTTTCAGGGAACAACTTTTGGTATAACTAAGCCTTCTGAAATGCCTACGATGTTTTAGCTTCAAGGACTTACAATCTCAATATATTCCAGTGAGAGAGGAAAGATAATTTGTTATTTTTTAACTGGAAAGGAAAATTCCAAACTCTTTAACACTAACAGGACAAAAGACTGTGTGCCTAAAATATGACAAATTACTGCAAGAAACATCAAGAGAGTATAGCTTAATCTACTGATTAAAAGCTTTCAGCTGTCCAAACTCGAGAAAGAATGACATAAAAATCTGCTATTTAAATAGGTGATCTCCCTAGAGAAGAGTAACTTTTAACATTGTTTTTCTGTGATTCTGAATACTTAAGTTATTTAACAGACAGGTAGGCTTTTCCTGATGTTGTACACAATTTATCAACCTGTTCTACATGACTGTAAGCATTTACTCTTACAGTGACAGCTTAAGCAAGTCTTTTAAATAAATGAAAAGGTGATACATGAATTCATAGACAAATTCAAAAATGATATCTCAAATGTGATTACACTTGATGTTTTGCATCCATCCTTTGAATACTCTTGCCTCCCTACAGCATGACTTCAGTTGATGTCTCAAGACTACACCAGACTGATCAGGCACTAAAGAGTCTGTCAGAAGTACTACAATTTCCAGTAGTTGCTACATGGTACAAAAAGGCCTTCTCCCTACTCCTTCATCCCTAAGGAGAAAGCAGTGTCTTATCTGCTTCACAAGCAGCAAGGTAACACTGTGCTAGAAAGTACCAACAAACCTCTGGACTGACCTGAACCAATTCTTGAGGTACAGTGCCCCTTGCAGACCCCTGTACTACCTCCTTACTACTACCTTCTTTAGCTACACCTGTGTTCAAGTTCCAAGGATAACATTCACTTGCTGGGACACATCACAGCCTCCAAGTACGCCTCAAAAGCTCTCCACTGAGCAGAGACTAGATCCAAATGTCACAGCCAGTCAAGATCCTTCCTTCAAAGTATTGAATTTGCTGCAGGTGCTGCAATTGCTGGCCTTCACATCCTACTGCTTTTGTGCTCCGATCCCAACTAGTTCTTAACGCTTTCCAATCTTGTCATTGATAAAATTAATGCTGCCTTACTATGGCCTTCAATAAGCCAAGCATACTATGATTTACTGGAAATGTTTCTATGCTTACCAAAGAAACTACCTCTAAATAAAAATGTACTTTTCACAGAATCACAGAATAAGCTGAGCTGGAAGGGACCCACCAAGATCATAAAGTCCAACTCTGGCCCTGCACAGGACACCCCAGGAGTCACACCATGTGCCTGAGAGCATTGTCCAAACAATTCTTGAACTCTGTCAGGCTGGTGCTGTGACCACTGCCCTGGGGAGTCTGTTCCAGTGCCCAGCCACCCTCTGGGTGAAGAACCTTTCTCTAATAACCAACCTAAACCTCCCTTGACTTAGCTTCAGGCTGCTCCCTCAGATCCTGTCACTGGTCACCACAGAGAAGAGATCATTGCCTGCTCCTCCTCTTCCCCTCACAAGGAAGATGTAACTGCAATGAGGTCTCTCCTCAGTCTCCTCTTCTCCAGGCTGAACAGCACAATTGACCTCAGCTGCTTCTCATCAGGGTTTTCCTGCAGACCCTTTAACATCTCTGTTGCCCTCATTTGGATGCTCTCTAACAGTTTAATGTCTTTCTTATATTGCAGTGATTAAAACTGCACACATGACTTAAGGTGAGGCTGCCCCAGTGCACAGTAGAGCGAGAGTAGAAATTAAATAGTCAATTCCTAACTAACCTGCAAACACTTTAGCTGGAGTGCTGTTTCTAAGACAATGAAATTTCATGCATAATTTGGGGCCAGAATAGTTACTGGCACAAAGTAAACATTACACAAAATAGGCTACCAACTTGCAGAGTTAAGTGCAGCTCCAGGAGCAATAGAGCTGCTTCTGCTCTGTAAAAGGCTCAACTCAAAAGTCTGTAGAACTTTTCATGCCAAATCTAATTAGATGTTTCCAAATTTCAGGTTATTGACTCAGAAAAAACAGTACACACCAGCTACTAAATGGGCTACTAAACCCTACTATCACAAAGTGATGCAGTGCAGATTCCCAGCTCATCTCAATTTTTCCACCTCTTGTAATGTCAGCCTTCAAATGCAAGTGAAAAATGCAAAAAATCCCATGAGTTTAAATACCTTAAAATTCCAAGCACATCAAAATGTGGGTCAAAGGATGCTAAAGGTACCAGTGACTCCCATCTAACGGTGTACAATTACCTTGCTCTAACTGCTTAACTACACACTGGGCTTTTTACTCCTATGGTGAGCAGCAGCAATGTTCCACACTGAGTTTTCCAAAGGAATTACGAATGTCAGACATGGACTCCAACCAGTGAAAGCAGTTAGCAGGAGCCAGATAACAGAGACTGAACGCCACTGATCTGTAGAAGTGTCTTCTGTATCATTAACACAACTCTACAGGTTTTGTATTTGCAACTGATTCACGCCCATTTAAGAAGACTGCTCACAGCAACATTAATGAAATCCTACCGGTACCAAAAAATTTCCGTAGTTTTTGCAAACCAGGAGTATATTACCCACACTAAGCTTATCACTAGTACCAACATACACATATCCTTTTTTGGGCTGAAGGGAAAAAAAAAAAAAAAGTTCCCTACTCTGTTCAACCTCACATTCTCACCTTGACTCTTTTCCAGCAGAGATGCGATCACGGCTTCATTTTCGATGGGATTCAAGGAACACGTGGAATACACCATTCTCCCGCCTTCTGCCAGCTGTTCAACACCACGGGTTGCAATTCTCAACTGCAATCTAACAGAACACTCTTGGTCTAGCCAGCTATCATTCAGGAACCCAAAAGAAGCTCTACTGCAGAAACACAACTGTCCATGGGCTAAGCCAGCACCTGGGGAGTTCTACAGCTGTCAGCAGCACATAAATTACAGACAGTGTTAAACTAAGTCAGCTTAGTGTAGTCTATACTGCAGACACACTCACAATGACACCTATTAAATTAAAACAGCAATTGTGTCAAACATTGACACTAATGCACGATAACTTTGAATATAACATTCTCTATTTTGTTCTTTCTAGTGCCCCATCAATTTTATTATGAAGTACACAACACTAGAAAAATAACACCCCGAAACATGACTCTTCTCAGAAATCCAGTTAAAATGAGGAGTAATCTGACAATTATAAATACTATGGACAACACAGCTTAGCTAGCAGTGGCCTTCTGAGAAAGGAGCTGGACCACGAGCTTAGACCCTACCTGCATACTTCCAACTAAAATGAAACCTGCAATAGTGAATGAGTTGCCAAGAAGTCATAGTCAGCTGAGTCACAGTAACCAATGGCATGCCCAGCTTGTTAAAAATACACAGTAAAATGTTCTGAGATATTTCATCTGTGTTTCAATCACTACATTTTACCATGCGCCTGCACTGGGCTAAGTACTCATTCACCACCAGTTTACATAAATCCATCTCAGGTAACTGGAGCTGTTTATGCATGATCTCTAGTAGCCTAAAGACTTCAAAATACCACTATTAAACTTGACAACTTACTGTTTTTTCCAACAGTATTTTACCTGCCTAAATGCTAAGAATCCCAACCAAGTGACTTGTTCCATTTTATTAGCTACCCTGTCTAAATCAATTCAATGAATATTTCAATGTCAGATATTTGTAATAATATAAGCAATTTAGATTCACATGCTCCCCTCCTCACATCTGAAACCCTACACTTTCTCTCAACAGCACTAAGATCTTGATTTGAGAGAAAAATGACTCTTCTTAGTGTCTGCTTTGTAATATATTAATATGTGAACGCATGCAGATGTTAAAGATACAGAAAAAGGAGAGAAAAAGGAAAGAAGTGCAGATGTGTAATAAGCATTTTTTACCCATGGAGCTGCAAACTGTTTTGTGTTGTCCACTTCTTCCACACATCAATGTTTTTCCTCATGGTTCCATCTCCACTGCAACAGAGGTTGAACAGATTTGTATTATATGAGTGTAAAAGTCATTCCATATCCAAGTCATTTATAGCAGCACAAAAATAACAGTCCCTCTCCCTTATAACTAGTTCTTCTACACTGTTGTGTTTTGTTTCCTCACTGTCTTTGTACTTCAGTGTCCTGAGTATAAGGTCAAAATTTGAAGCCCTTCAACTGATCAAATTTAAGGACCATTTGGAATGCAAAAATTCACCTTGATTCTGTATTCCCACACTTAAAAGGCATTCGGAAGTTACTACAAACCCTAACTCACTAGCCTACTCAAAAGGCACAATTCAGTTACACAAAAAATTTAGCACTGTACTTAAAGCACTAAAATCCATGTGTTCAAATTTACATGCAAGGTACCTGCAGGGGACATCACATAAAATCCTGTCATAGAAGAGGATCTCTTTTCTTCCATCAACATCTATTTGTAGGTTAGGAATGCTGGAGGCATCATGATTTACCACCATGATGCATGGACTGTTTAATCTCTTAGCCTGATGAACCAGCAAATAGCAGCGCTTGTTGTCAACATCATTGGCAATTACAAAACCCTCTGGGAACATAAAATAGTGGGAAAATCATTCACTATTCAACAGCTAAATAATTTTACATAGTTTATTACCCAGTCTTCAAAAGTTGTGTAAACCTTTCACTAGAGATTTTTATTTAAAAGACTGCTTATGAATAGAGAAGCCCTTGCTGAGCACAAATTAACTTAAAGTATGTTGAAGGTTAATTGATGTGTCATAGTCTCAAGAGTTTTAGCTCCCATCCAGTGGCAGTAAGACACAGCCAAGGGCCCTCCAACCTTTCAAAGTAAAACCCCTAAACAGAAAAAACCCCCACTGTCACCAAAGACAATCTCTACATCAGCAAATTTTCAGTAGAACACAGAAGGAATCCACACTCTGTACAACTTTACAGCTTCAATGGGCTGTATTTTCTGTGAGCATCTAACCAAAAATAAAGATTCTGAAGCTTACAAAAACAATAAATATCACAACTGCTTTAATTCTCAAGGGCCACCATCTACTAAGTAAACCCCATTTATATACAGAAATTAAGCTCTAATCACATGTACTGTAGTCTGAACTGTAAATATACATATAATTCATCTCTCTTTTTCAAGCAAAGAAAGCCCATGAAGTTTCGAATCAAAGGTGGGGTACCTTTCATCTCATAACAACCCCTTTGGGAATTCAGTATGTAGCTCAATGCAGTTACTCATCTGTGACATTAAGAACAATCTACTACAAGAAAAACCAGAAATTCCAAGTCACAAAAGTTTTTAGAGTTTTCCAGACTTACTGGGAAAAGGAACATTCATGTCTGCATGCAACATTTCAATGAGCTGTGCAGTCTTAGATCCAGGTGCAGCACACATATCTAGAATCTACAAACATAAGAAAGTTAAAAAAACAACCTGCCTTGTAGTTTTTAAGTATTTGAGAAATTTACTGTGTTCCGCTAAGTATTTTTCAATATGCAGAATTATGATTGTTCTGAGCACCAATTTGAAAAAAAACAAAGTACAATCCTGTTCTTTGAGTGCTTTACCTTTGAAGGTTGAAAATTTAAAAAGGACTTTAGTTTGTAGGTAACAAAATCTTAATGAAACACACTCTGCAAGACAGTATCAGATCTGCTGTTTAAAGTAAGAGCTGTGATGTTACTGTTTTCTACTTTTGCAGAAAATGCAAAAGATAATGAAGAATCTACAAGGCTCAACATGCTCTAAAACTGTCCAGCAAACTGATAGTGAGGGAAAACGAAATTGTGGAAAATAGATTAAAAATGAACAGAGCTATGGGGAGGTTCGACAATCATTAATTTGATCCTTGTGGAAGATGGAATCAACATGTTAGACGTGACATACAGAACATGCTGGTTAAGCAAAAGTAACCTGCAATTCTGGTCCTAACAAGCAGCTCATAAGATAAGGCACTAAGGACCATAAAAGGTTCTAAATGACAAGTCAGGGCATTGTTACATTGTTACACATTTGCTATTTTGGAGAGTTATAAAGAACCTATTCCTAGTCTGAGTTATGAAATCTTACATGCATTTCTGGAAAATGCTGCAATACTCACCCAAATTAAACATTCAATGTAAAACCTGTATACTGCTATCTTGGCATATACAATGTAAGGTGTGTGCAAAAATAGCCCCACAATTTGTGTTTTACATTAAGAAGAATGTGTTCACTACCTGCTCAACTCCAGACAAAAATCAAAATACAACTGTGACACATCAGGACTGAGTCTTTCAATTTATTATATACTTAAGGGAGATGAGAAGACCTTGCCTCACATAAAACAGCCATAGCTGTCATACACTGGGTTGGGGCGAAAGCAGGACAAAACAAGGTAAAAAATTATATATATTAAGTAATGTTAATATAAGAACAAATACATACAAACTAGTCTTTAAAACATATGTCAGAAATTTGATAAACTAAGAGGTTTAAGATACAGCATGAAAATTTAAGAAAGAAGAACACAACACGGCTGCTTGAGATAGCAAGGCAACAGGCTCAATAATTTAACAGCTTAAAAGCGTAAGGCCACCTGACAGATACAGTCTGCAACCAAGCACAGGGTATGAAAACATCACAAAAGTTAGAACAGAAAGTTTGCTAGCAGATATCCTCATTCCTATGGTGTGCCATAAGAAAATACCATGGGCATTCCTTAGACACCTCAGTTAAAGTTAGCACCTGTCCTGGGTAGCACTTGTCTCAAACCAGGACAGCACCCTATAGTATTTAGCCACCACCAGCAGCATGTTTCAGCTCACCCAGAATATTTTTGTCTAACAGATTTATAGAGTAGAACTTCTAAGCTTCTTCAAAAGGCATAGAGGAGGGAAATCTACCTGGCAGAGAATATTGTCACTTGCATCTTGAAAACTACATCTATTCACAGTGTGATGGAGAGAGGAAGTTAAAAACAGTCATCTCACTTTAAAAGCAGGTTGAAACACGAGTACATAACTCAGATGCAGCTAAACACATTTGCACTTTGAAAATAAGACTGTGCAACTGCTTAAAACCTAAGTGTTTTTTGCAGGATATTACATACAGCTGAAAAAGCAGATGTTCCTCTGATACTGTTTTTGTGATCTGAACATTAACTGAATGTTCCGGTTGATGTGCAGAAAGCATACCAACAGAAACAGAACTGTGTATCAGCCTTGATGCTCCTGCAGTGACTTGTAGTTTAATTAAGCTCATTTCAGGGAACAAACTTCAGTACACATTATATTCTAGACTTACCTTATGATGAGGGCTAACATCAAGCAGCAGAGGTGGGATCATACTAACAGCCTCCTGGCGACTGATATTTCCCTTGAAAAGAAAAAAGAAATTAAATTTGTTTTTATTCCATAAAATAATGCATTTCTTTTACAATAAAACTTTTAAATCGCTATGTAGTAGAATAACAAAGCAGTCAGAAACGCACTACTATAAACTCAGTATTAAATTTTGTTAGAATTTAACGAAGAAGAATAACAGTATTTCACCCAATTGTAATTTCTAATAATTGCATATTTGTTTCCAATTGTATTAATTCTGTAGTTCCTGCTCAAAAGAGAGGAGAAACTGGCTCCAATCAAGCGAGAAACATCCATCACTTAAGTGCTGCACGCACATGCATGCACTTTTTACCAGATTTAAACATTTGGTTTCTGACAGCAATTGATTATTTTAAAGGGACTCATTTTAGCATCCCCAAACAACAAAAAAAAAAAGAGAAAAATTTTTTTGCAAGTAAATTTGCAGCTGCAGTTATGCAACCAGAATAATGGGGTGCATCGCTGCCAGCTGCAACACAAAATCCAGATTCTTCTGAGCTACTCCGGGGAGAAAAGGTAGAGTCTCCAACTTTCATATTCAATTAAGCATTGCTCAGGATATGCCAGAAAAAAATCAAGATCTATCCAAAACTTACACATTCTGTCTCGCTAACCAGAAACTGATGAAACTTTTCCAGTTGTGGGGACTTGCGTAAGATTTTTCTACTCAAGTTAGTGTGCCAGGCTAACTCTTCGGGATACCTGGGGGAAAAGAGATGGGAAGAGGGCAGAGGCAGAAGAAAGACCGATGAACCAGGCTGGATGTCGGGAACATGCAGAATGCCTTATCTCGCCTCCAGATCACTCACCAGCTGAGCGACTGCGGCATCTCGACTTTTTGGCCATCCACCTCCAGGTCCTGCAGCTCTCGGAAGTACTTTTCCTTCAAGCAGTGAAGAATCTCTTTGGCGTGGCTGCATGCGAGAGACACCCGGAGGGACACCGGATGGAGAATCACAGAATCACAAGAGGGTTTGGGTTGGAAGGGGCCCTAAAGACCGTGCAGTTCTACCCCCCCTGCCGTGGGCACCACCTCCCCTTGTGCCAGGGGCTCTGGCAGCGGCTGTGGGGAGCGCGGTCCCGCGGAAGCCCCCAGCCCGTACCTGCGGTAGCCGGTGATGCGCAGCGTGGCGGGCAGCGGCTCCCGCAGCGCCGCCATGAACGCGTCCCACTCTCCGGCGGGGACGATGCCCAGCTCCCGGTAGTACCGCTCGAACAGCTCGTTCTCCTTCACGATCTCGGGGTAGCCGCCGGCCCAGCCCTGAAGAAAAGCGCCACCGCCGTCAGCCCGGCGGCCCCGGCACTCCCCGCCCCGCTTCACCTCACCCGGCCCGGCTCTCACCGCCTGGTCCCCACCGCCGCCGCCCCGCTCCTGCCGCTGCTGCTGCCGCCGGCGGTCCCGCGCCCTGCGGCCCATGGCAGCCAGGCGGCGGCCGAGCCGCGCCACCAGTCCCGCCGTAAGGAAGAGCGGCCGCTCCCGCTTCGCCTCCGCTCCCCTTCCCGATCCCGACCGGCCGGAGGGACCGCGCGGCTACCGCGTGCTCCCGGCGCGCACGCGCAGGCCCGCCCTCTCCCGGCGCTGCTTCCCGGCGGAACTTCCCCAGCGCCCGGCTCGGCCCGGCCCCACCCACAGCGGGCGGGCAGGGGCGGGGCGGTGCCGGGCACGCCCCCGGCGGCCACTGGCGGTGCCAGATGAACCGAGGCGGCGGAGTACGATGGGGCTCGGTGGCGATGGTGGCGTGTGCGCGCTGTGGCGCCGGGCCGAGGGCCCCGAGGAGCGGCGGCTGCTGGAGCTCTTCTCCTACGGGCTGATGGCGCTGGGCGCCGCCTCCGCCCTGCTGCTCTGCTTCATCCCCATGCCCTACGGCCGTTACTCCTCGCGGCGCTTCGGCTGGCTGCTGCCCGCCCGCCCCGCCTGGGCGCTGCAGGAGCTGCCCTCCCTCCTCGTCCCGCTCGGGCTCGCTGCCTGCGGCGGGGCGGTCGCGGCCGCCCGGACCAACCGCGTGCTGCTGGGCTGCTTCCTCCTGCACTACGCGCACAGGTGCGGAGTCGGGCGAGCGGCGCTGCCCGCGGGCACCGGCGGGGCTGGGGCGGATGGCGGGGGCTCCCTGCGATGCTGGGGACAGGAGAAGGGATCAGTCTTCATAGAGATGCCTGGTTGCTGCTTCCCGACCGAAGGGGTTGGGGTTCTCTTAGTTACCGTTTGTTACTTGATATAATAGTCACTGACGTCTCTCCTGCTTCGCTACATTAAGATATTCTGTGTTGTTACGGGAGCTGGGTAAATAGCCGTGGCGATGCGGTGCTGCCTGCGCTGTGCGCACTGTGTTGCGCACTGCGATGCTCCGGCTTGGAAATGGAGCGCTTGGCGCTCCCTCAGCGTGCCGCTCCATCCTTGTGCTGCTGCCGAGTGGTGGCTCCCCACGCAGCAATGGATTAACCAAGCTGTCTTAAGGTCATAGTATTACAACAAGAAAAGTTCAGCACCGTGTACTGATATAATCTTGATCTCGTGAAACAATAGCTATTTTCCAATGATACTGTTCAACGTTATCTTTTCACCATAGTGTTTGTTGCAGGAGTTGGACTGGATGAACCTTGCGTGTTTCCTCCAGCTTTGCTCATTTGATGATTCATTAAAATACTGGCAAAGCTGAGGCCAAGTGCCCTGTGTTGCTAGGTAGTCAACAGTGTTCAGGCATTTCGTAAAAATACTGGGAGAAGGCAGCTTAGCTGGAGCCCAGGTGTGCTCTTGCTGTTCCCTGCAGTTTATGGACAGTAGCTACTGGTGATATTCCACAAGTAAATTTGCCACCAAGATGGGAGCAATAGATTTGTCAGGTTTATTTAAAGCCACTTGTGTGACTGATATGTTATTTCCTGGTGCTTATCAAGAAAAGCTCTTGCTTTTGACCAAGCATATTCCACAGCCTTATGATGGGGAGGTATATGACATGTGGCTGGCCTGGAGGCTGCCTTTGAAAACCTGGAACTGTGTCTTTGCTCCCCCTTTTCCTATTCTTAAGCATAAAGATATTAGCTTTGACATGGGATCTTAACTCATCCTTGATGTCTGGCAATAGTTAGGAATGTGAGGCAATGGTTTATACAGAAAGCTGAGCTGTACTGCAGTTTCTTTTTTTCCAGTTGCTTGATGCTATTGCCAAACCTGAGGGACTCTCCTGTAGATGAACGTACACTGGAAGAGACCTCTGTTATCTAGTTCTGCTTGTTGTAGCATAGCAAGCTTTAAATAATCCTGTAATGAATTTGTTACTCTTTCTTGAAAGCTGTTAGGGTTGTGATTTCTTTGGAAAGGCTATTTTGAAGCAGTCATCCTTGGGTAGACGGAAAACACGTGAAGAATGCTCAGGCTTCAGTGATCCCGCTTCTGTATCATTATAGATCATAATTAAATAAATAGACCATTGAGAGTTGACTAGTTCCACAAGAAAGAGCACAAGAATATTCACCTGCTCTTCTTGTTTGGAGCTAGTTTGTTTACTTGCATAATCCCCCAGGAAAAGCAATCAAGATTCCTTTCCCAAATGGGATGGTAATTGTGAGTTTGTCACGTCTTTAGAGGTGTCATAGAGTAGACCAAAATTGTAGAGGTGAAACAATTAGTGTTTTGACTTACAGGGTAGGGAGGGAACTGAGCTCAATTAGGTTAATTTCAAGGGGATTGACTTTCACCCTGTAAATGCTGGGGGAATCTGGTGGGATCTTGAGACCAAGCTCATTTCAGTAAGCTTGATGATACAACCGAGGCTTTAGGAACAAAGGAGGACAAAAATGGGCTGTGCTTAATATCAGTTGCCTTTATCAGTTGCCTCTCACCAAAGTAATTGCTTTGGATACAAAGTTCAAAATTTCTGCCATATGGAGAGAGAGGACTGATCTTGTAATTCCAGTTGGGCAGAAAAAAAGAATGTTTGAGGTGTTAAAGCAAGCGCAGCTATCATTTCAAGCAGGCACCTGGGACTGGTGCTGAGAGTTTGAAAAGTAGGGTAGTGTGGACAATGTTTGGACTTCAAAACTATCCTTTTTTTTTTTGTGGTTAATGCAATAAATTTTCTTTTCTTTGTTTGCTATAGGGCACTCATCTTTCCTCTTCTGATCCGTGAAGGAAAACCCACACCATTTTTCACTTTTGTGTTAGCATTTCTGTTCTGTGTTTTCAATGGATACTTGCAGGGCCGAAGCTTAACCACCTATGCAACTTATCCTCCAGGCTGGTTGGGTGGTTCACGCTTCATTACAGGTGAGTTAAATCATGGTATGAGAACATCAGGTGTAATTTTCCTCTGTCTTCATAGCTCTTAATTTTTTATTGTGATTTTATAGTATCTTCAATGCCATTTTATAAGTCTTCTCATAATTTTCTTAATGGTGTAGCTGGAGGCCTTTTAACCTTTTTACTCTAGAGCTGTGAACTGACACTTCTTTCTGCAGTGCTAGGTGAGCTGATTGTCACCTTTACTCTTTAACACCCAAGTAAATCCAGGTCATGTATTTTTTTTTGATGTAGAAACTTGAAGCCTGACATGGAACCAGCAGCACGCAGGTTTAGAAGAAGCAAAGATTTTCTGTGTAACATGTAGATTAAACAAATTCATGGATTAAAAAAACTAGGAAGGGAAGCTGCTAACTACCAACATACCATGGCAAATGCTACAAGTCCTTGGTGTCAGGTTATCTATACTGGATATACACACAGGCACCAATCCACCTGCCTTTCTAATTGAGGGGTGGGTTTGTCAAATGACAAAACTGGCCCCACAAGGAAGGGGTGGAGGGGGTTGATCATTCACACCCAACTGGGAAGTAAGGTTACATTTATACTTGAGGCCATGTATATGATTAGAAGGCTAAGATATTTAGTAACAAAGTATTTTATTTACCGTACTTTTTTGTTTCCTAGGCATCTACGTTTGCCTACTGTCAAAATGATAGTGTCATTTCCTACTGAAATCTTTGCAGAAAGATCATTTTCTTCTGAAGATAAACCAGAATATTTTGCCTCATCAGTAAAAAGCAGAGCACTGGGCTGTACAGATCCTTGATCTGAGTCAGTACCCTTCTTTTTGTTATTCTGAAGCCAGAGCAAGTTAGTGTTTCTCCTGTATTTCTCAAGCCTTTTACAACAAGAAAAAGAATTTTTGTCTTTATTACATTGTTATTGTGGATGACAATAGAGGGCAACTGTGCTAAATGCTGTCATGAATATAAGGTTGAAGAAATTTACATCTAAGTAGATTCTCTTGCCAAGATTAGGAGGCAGTTCTGCTTGTGCGCTAAAAATAGAGAAGTTACGGTACAAGGGAATGACTTCCGAGGGCACTAGAATATATTTGAAACTTTCTTGGTACTTTCAAGTTTCCACTCTCCTTAAATCAGAATCCAGCAAAAAAAGAGTTTAAAAGATCTGTTGATCAAAACTCTTGAAGACTCTGAAGCCAGGTAGACTTTGTTTTCATTGTTCTAGTTCAGTACCTTAGTCAAAAGATATCTCAATACACTGCTGTGAACAAATCATGATTAAGGAGCCATAAATCAGTTCCTCCTGACTCAAATATCTTTTAAAAAAATCAAGTTAATAAGACTTGTTGCTCCAGTTTCCTTAAGTTCTTTTGGGTTGATATTTTTTTTAAGTTTCAAGGATTTCTGAAAGATGCAAATGTATAAATGACAGTAGTTAGGTTCATCTGCCTTCAGTTATGAATCCTTCTGTGTTTGAATTAGTTTGGTTTGTGTTTGTGTTTTTTGTTGTGGTTTTGTTTGTTCGCTTTTTTTTTCCCCAGCTAATACCACTTTGAAGTAAGTGTTGCTTTGGTGGCTTTTGTTAGTCCATATAGTGCTTTAAAAAGTTATCCTGAAAACGAAGAAGTTGAAGATTCCTGATATACATATCAAGCACTTTAACAGTGTGACTGTTGCTGATTTTTTGAGACTGTAATTACAACAGATGCCCATTAACAGCGAAACTGAAGACCTTTTTTTAATTATCATTATTCCTGTAATTAGAATATCTTTTGGATTTTTTTGTTTTGTAGTGCATATCAAAATAATTGTATCTTAGCAATTTATAATTGCTATTTGGTATTCATCTCAGCTGGGCATCTCCAAATACCTGCAGTTTATGCTTGTGGCTTTGGTCAAAGCAAATGCCAAAGTGAAGTATTGTACACTGGGTACTCCCTGAACAACTGGACTGTTGTGTTCTAGTACTTCAAAAATATCTGACAGTGTCTTTAAAATATCTGACAGTGTCTTCTGTTTAAAGGGCTCAGGGGAAATTACTAGAATATTAGAAAATAACAATAGCAAGAAAGCACATTTGCTGGTAGTTAATAAGATATTTCCTAAGCTGTATGAAGTTACATGTGGAAGATAAATGAGAGAGTGTCTACAAGTAGCAGCCAACCAAGGTTCAATAGCTGGAAGCTGAAATGAGATAAATTTCCAGTGAAGAGAGAAATTTGGAGAAGGCAGGCTGATTAACTGTCATGGTGAGAGGCTGCAAACAACTGATGTGTTCTCTGACTATGGAACCTTATTATATAGTTTGTCTGTTTTGGGGAACACAATAACTTATATCTGCACCAGCAATTGATTTGGAGCAGGAATATGGTTTTGATGTGATTTCCTCATGGTTTCTCTGGACTGTGTGTTGGTTTAGTTCAGAGCAGTGAACATACCAGTTTTCAGAGAAAATGGGAATGTTCTGCTTCAAATGCAGAACCCTGAGCTTGCAAACCAAGAACAACTTCATAATCTTTCAGCATAAACCTTATACCTGTATGCCTATAAAGAGCTTGTGAACTTACCAAGAGAGCCAGTCATACCGTGAAGTGGTGACCGCTACAAACAGGGACACCAACACCTCTGTCCTTCCTCCTGTGTCCCTTCCTAACCTATCTGCACTTTTAGTTGGAAACTCCTTTCTTCCTTTGCTTGCTTTAGCTTCTTCAAACCCTTTGCAGTATTCTATGTCTCTTTTCTTACTCCTTTAAGTCCCTATTCAACTGCTTCCTTCGAATGTTGATGGCTAACTCTTTCCAGCATCAAAACACTTTTTTTAGTAGCAGCTCTGCAAAGCAGAGCAGCACCTGTAACTCACAAGGTGCAGGTGACAGAACATCAGCACCTCATCTGCTGAATGAAGCTTTTTATCTGACAATCAGGCAATTAAGCACACGGTTCCACCTCTGCTCTCTTCACATATCAGACCTGAAGAGCACATATGCATTGTCCGTATCTGGTTATAATCTTGTAGGCAAGGGATGTGGGTTACCAGTGCCTCTCCTAATACTGATAGGCATCTAGATGCTCCAGATGATTGTGTCTTGTTGGAAAGACTAATCACAGAATCTGAGATGAGGCACTGGTTAACCTCAAAACACAGACCTTATCTGTTCCTTATCTCCTTATCTCCCTTAGCAGGGAGTGCTGTCTTCAAGGGAAGATAACATAGTTAACATGTTGCCAAGGGGTCAAAATAATGAATTTCAATCCTAAATTCCTTTTGATTTATCCCATCCTCATGGCAACATAAGGATGCAGAATGTGACAACAATCTCAGTTTCTGTGAAAGCTGTAATAAATGGCTAAACCATTTTGCTGAATGGCACGAGTAAATGGTACGTTAATTCCTTCACAGTTGTGTTCCTTTTATTGCACACAAATCTGTTGGGGAAATCCTGATATACTATCAGTAAAAAAGTAAAAGGAGAGTGGGGCTAAGATGTGTCCCTCTGGGAAGATTAAAAATGGCTGTTTCTTTTAGTGTTTAAAATTTTAGCCTATTTGTTTTTCTATGTGGATGTTAGGGAAACATGTGCATTCATAGATTTATATAAGTCTAGCAACGTAAGAATAAACGTCATTTTTACAGCGCTACTTCCTCTCTAGGGAGCTGTTGATGCTGTGAGCTCTGCTAACTGAAGAGCACAGTGTGGGACTGGGACTGAGCAGGATGTCACCAGAACTGTCTATGCTGCTTACATTACTGCTGCTTTGAGACAATATGCCTAATGTGATATCTGGCTGTAGTTTCTCTTCTGAACAAACGCAGTCACTAAATATAGTATTTTCAATATTTCTCTTCAGGTTTCTTAGTGTGGTTGATCGGCATGGCTATCAATATTCATTCTGATCATATTCTCAGGAATCTGAGAAAGCCAGGGGAAACTGGTTACAAGATACCAAGAGGTAAGTAAAAATGGTACAGAAATTAATGCATAGAAAAGAAGTATCTCTCATATAAGAAGAGGTGTAGAGACCTTGGACTGTTCAGACTGGAGAAGAGAAGGCTCAGGGGGATCTTACCAAAGTTTATATATACATGATGGGAGAGAACAAAGAAGAGAGAACCAGGCTCTCCTTAGTGGTGCCTAGTGACAGAACCAGGGGCAGTGGACACAAAATTCAAGCACATAAAATTATATCTGAATTTTTTTTTTTTTCCTGTGAGGGTGGTGAAACACACAGGTGTAGAACATGTTGCTCGGAGAGATTGTAAGGAGACTAAAAACGAGACTGGGCATAGTCCTGGGCTACCTGTTCTGGCTGATCCTGCATCAGCAGAAAGGGTTGGACAAGATTATCTCAAGAGATCTCCTCCAATCCAAAATGATTCTATGTGAAAATGAATCTAAAGCATGGTGTATTTTAGAGGAGATAGTAATTTATGATCTAAGAGGCAACTGGAAATAGCATTTTGTTGTCTACCTCAGAAAGTGATTTCATAGTTTGGGAAATGTCTTATTTTTTTCTTCTTAAGCCAAGTATTGTAAGGAATCTGTTTCATGATATCACTTGGCTTGTGCAAGTCTTTAGGTTTCTTGACCAATGTTGGCTGTATTTTTCAAAAGGGGTAAAAATGTAACAGCATTGCCCAACTTTCTGGAGAATCAGCAGGTGGGTGGAGAAGAAAGAGCTAAATTATCAACCCAGTGTGGAGGCAGGAGGGGAATGCAGAAAGTACTCAGCATGTGACACATCTCATGTCCCATCTGTGAAGAGGGAGGTACCTAAAGTAATCGGAGATCAGCAACGACTGTGGAAAGGGAGACACAGGGAAACGAGGACAGAAATCCGAATGAATTTGGCATTATAAATTCTGGCCTTCATGGGAAAATGGAGAGTATGAAAGGCTTTCTAATGGAGTCTATTGAAGTGTTAAGGTTTATTGACACTTTTGGAAACAGGCGCTCTTCCAGGTACATTACACTGACTGAGAGCAGAAAGATAATGCTACCTCTGAATTCTGCTCTCTCACTACATTTTTGCTCTTAGTTGTTGCTTTTTCTTGGTTGTTAATTTTTTTTTAATAAAACTGTAACAACTAAGATATGTAAGGTAGACTGTTATTTTTCACCAAGATAGTAACTTATAATTTTAATAGATGTAAATTGAAGTGCTGATGTGAAAAATGAATATGACCATACTGTACTGTGTTCACTGTACAAAAAAGTTTGGAAGGAAATATGTTATTTGCTGCAAGATCAGGAGGAGCTGGTCTTTTTCATGTTGCTTATCCAGTTGAAGTGCTAGAATTTCACTTTTCTTTTGTCACAAAAGTAGTATAATTAGAGCAAGGTCAAAACATGTCCTTTATTACATTTGCCAAATATTTGTTCATTTAGTCCCCCTAGTAAAGCACATACTGAGATGTTATCAATTTGTACACTGACTTTGGAATTAGGGTGAAATCTTGATTTATAAAATTCCCAGCAGGTGAGTACCAACTGTTTATGCACAATTCTCTATACACAGATTTAACACAGACTGCCAAATTTTCACTGAGCGTTAAGGGCTGAAACAGCAGATCTGATGAGGAATGGGAACAAAAGTGCAACAACTTTGTAAGCTAGAGAATAAATTTGGGACTTTACTTCACAATAATAATATTGTTCATAATTAACTTAATTTCTAAAGTACTTAAGGAAATAAAAAATTGTAGGCTAACTAACCCTATGAGTATTTTCTGGGACTCAAGGGGAATATGTCTTCTATTTTTACATATTTTAAAAAAGCTTTAGTGTATGATCATTGTTAAGTAATTATTTGCAAAGGCATGTACTTGCTTCTGATGCTAGTAAATCATTTTTTACTTTCATTATTTAAAGAGGAAAAATGGAGCTACAAAAGGTCTGTCTTAGAATGAGGTCTGAAGTGGTCTTTCATAGTACAGCTTGAACTGAAAAACTCCGCCTCCACTCCCTTTAAAGATTAAATAGAGACATTGGTGATCTGGCTCCTATTTGATGTACAGAAAAGATAACACTGGACATCTTGAGTAAGGTATTTTCAAGTAACTCTGCCCTGCTTTCAGGAGGAATGTTTGAGTATGTCAGTGGAGCCAACTTTTTTGGAGAGATCCTGGAATGGTTTGGGTTTGCCCTTGCCTGCTGCACCATTGAAAGCTTTGCATTTGCGCTGTGTACTCTCTTCATCCTGGGTTCAAGGGCAAGACAACACCACAAGTAAGTGTTCGTGCCTTGTTATTTCTGTTGTCTCTGTGCCACAATGCATTCTCATTTCACAAATTATGCCTCATCCTATAGGGATGTTGCAGAGCAAGTCTTGTGAAAGAGACTGCTGCTGTAGGGCAGAATGTGATAGAGAATACCCCGAGAAGATTAAGCACTGCAGAATTTCAGCAGAATAGTACAGGGCATAAACACACAGTACAATGAGGTGGTCAAAATAATGTTTAAATGAAGGTGGTTCATCCTGGATCTGTAAAGATTATAGACAAGTTTGGCAATATTGTCTTAATTAATCAAATACTATACTTTCCCTTCTCAAACCTGTTTCTGTAATATTAAA
Organism: Falcunculus frontatus; assembly: GCA_013398115.1. Lineage (NCBI taxonomy): Eukaryota > Metazoa > Chordata > Aves > Passeriformes > Falcunculus > Falcunculus frontatus. The sequence continues at coordinate 187,764 of VZRV01004150.1, forward strand.
ATTTGGAAAATCACTCAAGCTGTCTTTAAAAGGTACACTTTATAGTCATGTCTGTATCATATTTTCTATAATCAATAGACACGGACAATATGAAACCAGTTCTGGTAGATGAAATTTAATAAAGTCTCTATTCTAAACATTCTGACTGCTCATGTACTCTTATTTATAATGTGGCTTTCCTGCTAACAAGAAGGACCATACTTTGGGGAGACTTGTTTCCTGAAGGGATTCCCATTAAGGAATAGCATAGTTAAAAGAATTTGAACACGTTAATTTTATTTTGGTTATTTTCAGCTTCCTGCTTTGGTTCTCATGTTGAAGCTTAGTGGCATAAGAGGAGATAAACGTGAATTTAAGGAGGAGATGGGTTGGAAAAAAATTATTGATCGTCTGTGAGGGCAGCCATATCTATGTCTAGTGGAGCCCTGAAAACCTCCAGAAACAGAGGTTTTCCCACCCCTTGTTTGAAGGATGTCCCGGGTCTGTATTACCCTCCCAGGGAACAAGTTTCTTCCACTATCCAACCTGAACCTTCCAAACCTGTTGCCTATGACCATCTCTTCCTGTTTTATTACCTGCTATTAGTGAGCAGAGTTGCAGAGTATCTTGAGCTGGGAGGAGCACTGGAAGGTTGTCCAGTCAACTGGTGTGGCTGCTCCAGCCAGGGCAAACCACAAGGCTATGCCCAGTTGCCCAAGGCTCATTCAGTTGAGTTCTGAGTGTCTCCTCCTTACCAGATGAAGCAATGGCAGGTTTTCCTGCCTCTCTTTGTACATTCTTCAGGCTCAAATTCCATGGCTGGTTTCCATCAATCTTAAGCCTTGGTGGCACTCTTTCAGAACTTCAGGAAAAGCTAGATGTTGTTAAAGGAAGTTATTTACACTAAAGGAAAAATGCATAAAAATAGAAGGGTACAGGAAAAAACCATCCATGTAAGTGAAGAAACATGTTAGTGTAGTTCATTTAGTTTAAAAAACTTAGAATAAATGACTGAAATGGGTTAATAGGGTAATAATGGTATTCTCTAGATGCAGGTTATCGTGCATTGCATGTTTTGTTCTGTTTATTCCAACTTTGATCTTGCAGTCAGCTATTCATATTATGAATATCTGCACCTTTGAGAAGCACAGGTGACCTTTAGTTCTTTTATTTCAGGGAAGCAGAAGAATAAATATTCAAAAATGGGACTAAATGTGCTTGTTATGGAAGGTGAAAACACAATATCTGCTAGTGCTCTGCATTTTTTTCTTTTTTAAATTGTCTGGATTTAAAAATAGGGATGGTCTTTGAGGGATGTTAGCAGTGAGGCTAGTGCAATGTTTGTCATGTTCAGTTTGATTATCCAGATTCTAACTGGAACTGAAGAAGTTTCTATGCAGAATGGGACTCTCATCCCAGTGTGTGAACTATCCCTTGCTTCCATGTGAAGTCATTATGCAATGATATGTTTTTGATTTCATTTTTTCCTCCCTTTAATTCTAAAATGTCAAAATACTCAGGATGTGTAACAACATACATTTTGAAAGAATGGGCTGTTCCTTCCCTGACTGATCTCACCACACCTGTTGGTTTGATTTCCCATTGCTGGCAGTTGTAATGTAGATTTGTTTTATTTGGTGATTAGATGTCATTAGGGTGAGTGCAGTAAATGCCCTTTTTCTATCCAGAGTAGGTTCTAAAGGCATTTGTTTTGTTTGTAGACAAAAACATGTATGGATTAAATTGAACACATTGCACAATTACTTAATTTCCTCATCAGTGTTTTGAACACTCAATACTCATCAGATTTCTTTCTTTGTTTTTCAGATGGTACCTTGAGAAATTTGAAGACTATCCAAAGGACAGAAAAATTGTCATCCCATTTTTGTACTGAGCTGTGCTTTTAACACTTTGAGACGGATGCTTTTAGTAACAGCCAACGTTTTACAGATGCTGGCAGGTTAGCAACATACTCTGATCACCACTGTGACAAAGCCTTTCCATCAGTGCTGCTATTACTTACTGCTTTTTCCTCTTAATGGAGACCCAGAATCTGATGGACATGGTGAATAGGAACAGAAATGCGTTTCCAGCAGTGAAGCACCTTCATAAATGCATTAGGCAATGAGTCTGAATTGGCATCGTGGGAAGTACTGTGCACGACTTCTGATGCTTCTTTTTCTGCCTGTGAAGGCTTCTGCTGCTTCCACTCAATGTAGCCATGCTGTCCTGAGGATTGTGCTGTGAGCTCAGCCACCCTCACTGCAGTCTGGATAGTGTATTCTGCCTACACACACAAATAGGGTTGATTTTCTTTTTTTTCCTTGCCTTACTAATCCTTTCAATTCCCCCTACCTGCATCTCCAGAAGAGCTGGTGATGCAGACCAAGGACTTAGATGAATATAGTTGCCTTTAGATGAGAGGCAGTGTTTTTCCTTCTCTTTGCACCCTTACAAATATAGGGACACTGTATAGACAATATTTAATGATATTTACATAAAAGTTGTACGGCTAATAGATTAATATTGTCATCTAGCTCTTAAAATTGATAGCTATCTCAATATGCAATATGTGTCTTCTCACTCTAAACTGGTTTTGGAAGTCTTAGGATACTTAGGCCGATCTAGCACTGTTAATAATTGTGTAATGTTTTCTAACTTACTTTATAGAAAAACCTTGAGATTTTAAATTTTAAATTTTTAAAATTTCTTACTATGCTGTTTTAAAAAAATCAAGTGTCTTCCTCTTCTGTTGCTAACATTCCAGATGTTTTTATATTCTAAAATTCTGGAGCCCTGTGTCAGTTCTCATACCCCAACCTTTTACTCAGGAAGGACTCCAGAATGGTTTCAAGAACATGATGGGATCCCAAGCATACAGATTTTCAAGTTCTCTGTGTCTTTTGCATGATTGTAATAATAAAGAATCTTTTAGAATTGCTGACACAAAAAAAACCCCAAAACAACTCAAGGGAAAACAAACAAACAAAAAATCCAACAACGTCCCCAAGTGAACAACCAAACTCTAATAATTAAAAAAATTAAAAAACAAACGAATGAACAACAACTAAAAAAACTTTCCACAAAACCCCAAAATTCTGCTGCTAATATAATTTGAAAATAAATGGAATTCAAACTTTTGCCAAGTGTCATCTGCTCTGTTTGCACTTTTATGTTGGGTTATGTTGTTCAAAAGAAATTGGTAATATAATTTTGCCAGATGCTAAGTTTTCCAGTAGGTTATTGCAGTAAGATTTGTTTTGATGAGCAGTCATGATGCTTGGTGGAGAGAGAGGATGGTGAAGAGCTTGATTTACTCCTCAATGTTAAAATGGAGTTATTGGACAATAAAAGTTCAATAGGATCGCTTAAAGAGTATTCCGAAGATAATTTTAGAATCCTAGCCTTAAATATCAGGATATTTCTAAATCCTGTCATCCTGCAGGATTTTTTAAAATGTTCTTATCTAAATCATACAGCTATCAAAGTCTCTTTTAGTGGAAAAAAATATAGCATTCAAAACCCACTCTCTAGTCAAGTTGTTTAAACACTTATACAGTTTATGGTGAATTAATATCTTTATTGGGTTTGGGTGGCCAGATTTTGGTAGTGAGGGGCTACAGAGGTGGCTTCTGTAAGAAGCTGCCAGAAGAAGCTGTCTGGCAGAGCCAATGCCAGCTCGTCCCAGGGCCAACCTGCTCCTGACCCAGGCTGAGCCCATCAAGAATGACAGTAATGTCTTTGTGATAACATATTTAAGAAAGAGAAAAAAAATATGTTCTTGGGTAAACCAACATCTATGCAGACTTCTCTAAGTGGAGAAGGAGTGGGAGGAAGTGCTCCAGTGCTGGAGTTGAGACTCCCCTGCTGGAGCTTCGCCAGTGCAGCCCGTGGAGGACCATAGGGGTGCAGAGATCCACTGATAGCCTGTGGAGGATCCTCAGGCCTGAGAGGAGGCTGTGAACCCATGGGAAGCCTGTGCTGGAGCAGAGTTGTGGCAAGGACCTGTGGAGAGAGGAGCCCATGCTCGGGCAGGTTTCATGGTGAGACTTGTGACCCTGTGAGGGACCCACATTGGAGCAGGCTGTGCCTGAAGGGCTACACCCTGTGGAAGAGCAATCCACGTTGGAGCAGTTCATGGAGAGCTGTTGCTCATGGGATGGATTCACATTGGAAAAGTTCATGGAGAACTGTCTCCCATAAGAGGGACCTGATGTTGGAGCAGGGGAAGGCCTCCTCTCCTTGAACAGCAGGATAAACAAGAAACCACATGTGATGAACTGACCATAATCCCCACTCCCTGGAGGAGGAGATAGAGCTTGGGAAGAAGGGAAAGGTGGAGTGAAGGTGGTTTTAAGATGTATTTTACTTTTCATTATCCTGCTCTGATTTTGTTAGTAATAAATTCAATTAATATCCCAAATTTGAGTCTGTTCTGTCTGTGATGATATTTGATGAGTGATCTCTCCTGGTCCTCATCTCAACCCATGAACCTTTCACTATGATTTCTTTCCCCTGTCTAGTTGTGGAGGGGAGTGACAGAGTGGCTTTAGTGGACACCTGGCATATGGCCAGGGTCAACCCACCAAAATGTCTTATCTTCAGGGATATTTGTTTAAAAATCACTAATAGGACAACCTACCAGCAAAAAAAATCTTTCTGCAGCACTTTAGACTCTAATCTAACACTTTTTCTTTTTTTTTTACTTTTTTGAAAAGGCAAATGTTCTTTTAATAATAAACAGTGAAAAAAAAGGTCAGTGTTCACCATGTCTCTGTATATTCAAGAGCTGTAGCTCTCTAGTCAGTAGTCTTTTATCATAGTTTCTAGCAAATTTGTACAGATGCCTCGATTTTGCTCTGCTGCTATGCTAATAAATACTTATCTTGCCTAAAAGTTCAGTTGGTTTGCCCACATAATGTTAATTTATCGTTTGCCTACAGTGGGATGGGATCTGAAGTGTGATGGTCTGACAGCTTATCCCTGTTCTCTCTCTTGTTATAGAAAAGGAAAAGCTAAGATCTGGGGGCTGTGAATGTCAGCATGTTTAGAAATTTTAGTCAATTGGATTAACAAAAAAAGAAAAACCCAAACTCAAGCCAGAAGGTTTTGTTCTTTGTGTGATTACATTTTATATTCTCATTATACTTCTAGAGCCTTCCCTAAGTACACATTTTATATGAGGCAGGTCTTAGGAGGAGCAGCTGAGAGAGCTGGGGCTGTTTAGCCTGGAGAAAAGGAGACCCGGGGGGAATCTTACTGCTCTCTACAACTGCCTGAAAGAAGGATGTAGCCAGGTGGGAGTTGGTCTCTTCTCCCATGTAACAAGTGACAGAATGAGAGGAAATGGCCGTATCTTGTGTCAGGGGAGGTTTAGATTGGCTGTTATGAAAAATTTCTTCACTGAAAGGGTTGTCAAGCCTTGGAACAGGCTGCCTGGGGAAGTGGTAGAGTCACCATCCTTGGAGGTATTTAAAAGACATGTAGTTGTGGCACTGAGAGATATGGTTTAGTGGTGGACTTGGTAGTGCTGGATTAAAGGTTGGACTCAATCAACTTTGAGGTCTTTTCCAACCTAAATGACTCTGTGATTCCTGCATTTCAAGACCCAGGTATGTTGGTGAAAGCATGTGATCAACTTGGTCAAACGCTAGAACTGCCTTTTGTTTAAACAATATCCCACTTATTTGTCATGCTTCACTTGTGATCCCTTCTGGTTTCAGCAGCTCTGACAGATTTTTGCTGTTGGAAAATATCTAATACTGAAACATTTTTCTTGAGAATATGTAATGTGAAAATGAACTCTGTTCTGCCCATTCCAGAGGGAGAAAACATGCATACTTGCTATTGGGTATAATATCTGTCACTATTTTTAATAGAGATACTTCTAGTCAGATTGATACATCTTTCCCCCAGATCCCTTACTAATAAAACATGATTTGTGGTGTCTTGCTTGAATACTTTTTTTTTCTGTTAGTAATCCCCAGTCTAACTCGTGGAGATTGACCAAGGCTTTTATACCAGCAATTTCATTATCCCAGTTGAGATCCTAGGGAGTGAAAAAACAAGGTTGGATTAGAATGACCTAGATACATGTGTGAACTTGATAAGCTGCACTCAAAGCAATTATTAAAAGTCACACTGTAAATTTCTCTAGTGAAACATTCTTAGTTACGTAAAACAAAGTATGTAGCTGAGATGTTCTACACTTGCAGTTAGAGCAGAGATTAACACACGTAGAGGGTGCTCATTTGAGTTCCTCTCCTGCTGCTAGGTCACTTTTCACTTGAAAAAACTGTAGCACCTGCTGTTTCAACTATTTTATTTGTGCTTCAGCACGATGCTATGTTTCGGGGGAGTGAAGATTGTGTACAAATGACTAGTTGTGTAAACTCGAATTCTTCCAGCAGGCAGGAAATCCTGAGTGGCTACCACAGTTTTTATGTCCTGTTTGTGATTGAAATATATTAATAACTTTAGTATGAGACTGTCCCTGTCTGTTCTATGCTCCTCAGTTTTACCAGTAACAGTTGTAGTTGTCAGGGCAGCCTTTCATACACACATCCATTTTGTGAGGAAAGCAGATCTCAGGGTAAAATTGTACCACTTTTTGCAGTGATACAACATATCTATCGCCATCTATGTGTTCATGTGCCCACACAAAAATATGTGTAAGCGAGCAATTAAATTCCTGTTGCAGGACAACTGAAGGGCAAAGCCTTAACCAAGGTTTGCATCTGAAAGCAACTGATACTTGCTCTTGGACTTCTTAAAACAACATGTTCTTTACATCCCTTGTGTGATTTACCATGTTTGTTTAAAAATCAAAGCCAATACATGATGCATTGTTGTCTACAAGTGGACAGTGGAAGCAATAGGTTACTTGCTCGCAGAGACATAAGAAAACCTAACACTTGGTACAACCTTTGGTGTAATGCTTCACTGGAGATGATGCATTACCAATGGGCTAGCAAGAGTGTCTCAGAGGTGTTGTTTGTCCCTGCTCCCTTTTGTTTTGGAAATATCCATCCAGTTTCTGAGAGGACATGGGTGGCTGGATCCAAGGAGATAGCACTAGCAAAGCCACATGTTCCAGCTGCTCTGGAAGGGAGCTCTCCATTTCTCTTGAGCTATTGAAAGGGAAAACCACTGCAAACTTAGTTATAAATTTCTTCCAGAAGAGAAAAAGCTGTGTGATCTGTGAATGGGGGCTCAGACATTGAGCAGCACTGTCCAGACTAAAGGCCAGTCCAACGTAAGCAAGCAAAACCTACTTCAGGTACCTGCTATCTTTGTGTCTTGCTGGCTGCTTCATGGGGCTGGAATTTAATCTTTTTAATCGATATCAGAGTATTGGTGAACAGTCCAAGAGGCTTCCAGTTATGCCCCCACTCCACATGTTGTGTTTGCAGCAGAAGACCAAGAACCAGCTGCTGTGCAGAGCCAGGGTTCTGAGAATGTGCAAGGAAGCCCTGTGACAAAGCACCCCAGTGCAGTAGCACAGATTTGTAGGATTTTAATGTTTTGCAAAGGCAAATATGTTTCCTCTTTAATTCTCTGCCTGTCTCTTTGAAAAATGGTGATGGTATCTGATCAGAACTGACCTGAAAATCCCAAATCGTACTTTGAAAGTGTTCAAGTGTTAAAGGACAGTCATCAGGATATGCTAACATCAGTAATCAAAGATGAAAATAGTCTTTTTTATGCTTCAAATAATCCTTGCAGATTTTACTAGGCCTCTGAGTATTAGATTAAGTATAATATTTAGTCTAAAACAGTGTAGTATATGATCATTACTGATAGAATAAAGAAATACTAGGAAAATTAGCTTAGAAAATATGAGTAGCTACGCAGACAGCATATAGCAGTATAGTCTTATGAATAGAAAGCTAAATGACCAAGAAAAAATGAGCCGAGATATTTTCATGAGCAAAAAGAGAACACTACTCTAGTGTGGAGTCCTCCATGGGCTGCAGGTGGATCTCTGCTCCACTATGGACTTCCACGGGCTGCAGTGGCACAGCTGCCTCACCATGGCCTTCATCACAGACTGCAAGCGAATCTCAGCTCTGGCGCCGGGAGCACCTCGTCGCCCCTCCTTCCTCACTGGCCTTGGTGTCTGCATAGCTGTTCCTCTCACATATTCTCACTCCTCTCTCCACTTGCAGTTGCACCTTTTTTTGCCCCTTTTTAACTGTTATCCCAGCAATGCTGCCACCATCACTGCTGGGTTCAGCCTTGGCCAGCGACAGGTCTGTACTGGAGCTGGCGGGCATTCGCTCTGTTGGACACAGGAGAAGCTTCTGGCAGCTTCTCACAAAGCCACCCCCTGTACTACCAATGTATCCCCTACTACCAAAATCTTGCCATGCAAGCCCAATACAATGTTTGAATTTATAGAAGTTCAAAATAAAACAGTAACATGGAACTTGTAGGAAAAGTCTTTTCGTCAATTGCTTTAAGTGCTTTTCCTAAACTGCAACTGCCATGCAACGTAGACATTCCAGACTTCAATGAATAATATGCTATAATTACTACTCTTAAAATGGTTACTATTAAAAGTAAAAAACCTCAAAGTAATTGTACTTTGTTTCCTAATTCTTCATACTAGATGAATTGTCATTGCAACAACTTTTAATTTCAATTCAAAGCAGACAAAACAACCTCCTTTGCAGATGTAACCCCATCTGCTACTGTGGCTAAAACTCAGAGGTGTTCCTGAATATTCTTGTTTCTGCATCAGATCAAAACCAGATAAATTGCAAGTAACACTGCAGATGACAAACCATGCCTTATTTTTCATCGAGTAATACTGTCATCTTCTGCCACTTTGTGTCTTCATTAACACTAGGCTAATTAGAAAAATGAAATGATTATCTAACATCTTCTTACATATAAAATCCAGTCTAACACTGTTCTCAATTGACTTATTGTGGCACTGCACAGATGTGGGCTTACTGGGTACCTATTGCATCATAGTTTCCAGTCCTCTCTAAGCACTGCCTAGAGCAGAAATTGTTACTCACAGCAGCACACTCAGACAGTCCTCTCCTCGGTTCAGGGACCCTGGAAGCAGACAAGAATGCACCCCCAAATATGCATGAATAAGTTATCAGCAAAGGTCTGCACCAGCCATCTGTGTCTGTGTCGCACAACATGTAGAACAAGGAGTGCTAATCTTACTGCTTGTGATCCTCTTCCCCCTCCAGCTCCCAACATGGTAGCCCTCAGTAAGATGAACCATCCTCTACAAACTTACTGATAGCTAGACCAGTTCCTTGCCAGCACCAAGGGCCCTCATTTGTTATCACAGCTTTCAGCTAAGCAGGCCAGGAAAGATGGAAGCCTGGAGAATTTCTTAATTTAGCCTTTCAGAGGCTTACCATTTTTGCTTGGTTTTGGAAGTCTTTTTGTGGGAAATATGTCAATACAAGCGTACAAAGTGGATGCCTCCAGAAGCTGGGCTCAGGGACCCAGTCTGCCCAGTAGCTGCCTCTGGATCTGAGTCTCCCCAGTCACTGGCACTTGGATGTACCAGCCCATGCCTGCATGGAGACACAGTATGAATCCACCATTAACTGTACTCAGACACGGAGTGCATCTAGCAAGAGGCCCTGGGTCCTCAACCTCCACAGCTGACAGCACTTGGGAGTGTGAAATTCTGAGAGGCCTGCAGCTCCATCCCAGCTGCTCGTATATTTATTCTGATCTTGTGTCAGATTTTCACTGTACACCTTCAGTTAAAACAAACAAACAACAACACCCTGAAAAAAAATCCATTCAATGATTTATTCATGTAACGCTGTTTTACACACAGTGAATTTATGGACTATCTCATGAACTGATCACAAGAGCGATTTCTGGAGAGTCTCCTGTGGAGAAAACATTGCTTACCAAAGCAAAGCTTTACTTTGTTGTGGGTCTTTTTTGTGTTTTGGGGTTTTTTTGTTTGGTTGGTTTTTGGTTTGGGCTTTTTCGGGTTTTTTAAATCATATCAAAACTCTTTCTCATAGAATTGTTTGTGTTTGTGCTGGTGAATTTTTGCAAAGCACTGTTTACAGGAGGAGCAGAAAGGGAAATGCTGTTACTGACCAGAAGAGTCGGGTTCTACTTTTAGTAGTTATTTGCAACTTAAATATGTTCTAAAGTAGATGACTGTAGCATAAGATGTAGGGGAAAATACAAAATACAAAGCACAGCTCTACTGTTTATAGAAATTGCTTTCTATAATGTCGCTAGCGAGCAGAGACCGAGTAATAAAGTGACATGGACGATCTGATACGAAAATCAATCGACAGCTTTATTTACAGAACTCTCTCATTTATACCTTAGCCCATACACCGACATGCAGGTTATTGGTTCACTGACCAGCCACCCCCCAGAGGGATTGACTGACTCCAATACACCTACTTCGGATAAGTTTTCTCTTTGTTATGAGGAACAATATCACGGTTTACATATTCTTCCAATTGTTTTCCTTTAGCGTCTGTGAGAAAGCAAGGCTTTCACACAGACACTGTTAGAAACTGAGAAATCTCTCTGCAGCCAGGCTTTTAGTATCCACACTATAACATCGTATTTTTCAGCCTAGGAAAGTATGTCTCCACGGGCATTTTAAACTGCAGCCTTTGAATGGGCTTTCCTTTTAAGTAAATCAAATTTATGAAAGGCTCTCCAGTAAGAATTTGGAATGGATACTAGTGAAGACTACAGGTAATTTTGGTCTCCAAGGATAAGGCTCATTACCTTTGTTAGCCTCTGATTCCTCCAGAAAAACATACTGCCTTTTCCTACTCTCTGTACAACAGCAAGGCCAGCTGTTTGGCAGCAAGGCTGGGCATTCAGCCAGAGTTCTACTTGATCTAGAAGAGGTTTTATCTTTCCTAATGTATTCTGTAAATATTTTGTTCTAGCAGATCCAATTTGAAACTTTCCAGAGTGATAAATGAGATCTGCCCTGAGATATCACAGACAGTTTCTTCTTCCTTATGGGTAACGGCAGATGTAATTTCTGTGAGATCAAAACATTTTGTCCATAATTCTTGCTGGCTTCCATGTGGCCCAAATGAGAGAGTTCAAACTGAATGAGAGAGTTTGAATGAGGCCCAGCAAAGAATTACGCCATGCAGTAAAAATGTCAAGAAATTGTTCTTCACAGCTGTGCAGAAAGCTGAGGCAGAGCTGTCTATCCTATAAATGGCAAAATCAAGATCAAACCACTTCCACCCTGTCTCCTAGCCCTATGCCAGAGCCATTTCTAGTAGTAACAGATGGTTTCCAGGCCAGCACCACGCAATAGAATCCTTATGGCAAAGCCAAGTAGTGCATGGTTAACATGTCCTCAACAAGAAACATACCACACGCAGGGCAGGGAAAGGATTTCCCTTGTCACAAGGATACTGAAGGCAGAAAACAGAAGGAAGAAATACAGGGCAGAAGACGAAAAGGCAGCTTCCACATCCTCAGGACAGATCCTTGTATGTTCTCCTGTCCACTCCCAACAGATCCAGTTCAAGGGAAGACTCTGAAGGGGTCTGCACTTCACAGCCAAGAGTCAGCCACACATTTATGCAATGGAACTCGTGAAGCATCCCACTGGGTAGTGTGGGGTGTAGACTAATATTTTGTATGGTTGTCATAGGTAAGTTATGGAAGAGAAGGATCAAGAGAGGGTCCCCACTAGAGGGCAGAGGGACTGATCAATCTACACAAACAAGGAGCTGAAGGAGAATGACTGCATCATGAAAGAATTGGCTGAGTCCCTGACACAGCACCCTGTGAGAACACTACTCTCAGAAAGGATCACTTCTGGACACTATGACCTACACCATCAACAAGGGAAGGAATCAACAGAAGCATTTAAAATAGAATGGCAACAAAGTCGTCAGAGAAGCACTTTTCAACCACTAAGTGATGTAGTGTGCAGTTGGAAAGGGCAGTAGCATGGCTTTACGCTCAGAATCACGTCTGCGAAATTGTCTGTATGGCCAGTCTGATTAACTGATGGCACATGAACTGAGCAAATAAGATGCAGAAATTGCAAAAGAGATTCATTCAATGCATTTCTCCCAGCATGCAAGACTTGTTGGCAGTACTGATGTTAACTTCTGCACTGATAGCCACACGGCTTCACCAGGTTCTGAGAATCCTGCGTCATCCTAAAAACACTGGTGTTTACATTGTGTTAATTACTGTCACCTTCTGAGTACACGCTCAAGAGATTGTTTCCATCCAACAAAATAAGTCTCATGGACCATGTCTGTCACCGCCTCATGAGAAACCAGCTGGGATGAACTTCACAGCTATCACCAGGCAACTCTGAATGAGAAAACAGCTACAGCCTGGTGATGAAAAGAGCCCTTCCAGGTCCCACCAGGCAGGCATGGAGCCGCAAGCACATCTGTCTTGTGTCAAAATTAACTTGTTTCCAATGAGAGGGAGGTCCATGCATCCTTGCTACCATATCAAAAGTAAAAGCTGAACTTTTGTGTTTCTGTGAGCAGAATGAATACTCTATCTGTTTGATGGCATCAGTCCATGAGCTCTGCCAGAAACTCTGCAAGTAAAGCCTATCCCATTGCAAGAATCACCTGTCAGTAACCATGGCAAAGATCTTCAATTTGAGCTGTAGTACTGGAGGCCAGACTATTCCAAGGCAGGCTCCCAGCTGCAGGGCTGTCAGACCTCTCACTCAGCTAAGAAGCATGAGAATCATCAATGAACTGCCTGGACACCAGGACTCATTGGAGAGGATCACCAGCCTATGAAGCCTCACTGCAGGAACCCGGAGCTGTTTCCAGGCTTCTGGATGCTTTGAGCCAAGTGGTGAATTTCAGACATGGGAAAAAGTAAAGCTGCCCCATCACAAAACTACATGGAAGCTTCAGCTTGGCACATGGCAGCCGGAATGGCAGCCTCTCCTTGCTCCAGCCCATGACCTGCCTTGAGGGAGCAATAAATATTCTGCTATCTTAACCTAAGTACAGTAACCACAGGCAATCGGAAATCCTAATCTGTTCCAATGCTGAAATTTCAGCATCTGTTTCAATTTCAGATTCTGTTTCAATTTCAATTTCATATTCTGTTTCAAATTCAATTTCAGAATCCATTTCTATTTCAATTTCACTCCTTCTTCCTCATTCCTTTTCTGCTCTCACTACAATAAATGAATGCTGTTTCTTCGATGTTACCTGTATGTCCGTAGAGATCATGAGCCCTGGAGCTCAGAGGCATAGACTCACTGTGAAGCCCATGCTCCCTGAGATTAGAGACTGATATTATGAACAGACTCCTTAACTCAGTTTGCATGGCTGTGGAATGGAAACTGCCATTGCAGGTAACTATCATGTTCTCTGTGCTGGGTTCTGCCCTCGGATCACAACAACCCCCTGCAGCACTAGAGACTAAGGGAAGAGTGGCTGGAAAGCTGTCCATTGGAAAAGGCCCAGGGAGTGCTGGTTAACAGCTGGCTGAACATGATCCAGCGTGTGCCCAGGTGGCCAAGAAGGCCAATGGCATCCTGGCGTGTATCAGCAATGGTGTGGTCAGCAGCATTAGGGCAGTGATCGTCCCCCTGTACTTGGCACTGGTGAGTACTCAAATCCTGTGCTCAGTTCTGGGCCCCTCACTGCAAGAAGGACATTGAGATGGTGGAGCAAGCATCTTCTTCCAGAGAAGGGCAATGGAGCTGGGGAAGTGTCTAGAGCACAAGTGTGATGAGGGGCATCTGAGGGAGCTGGAATTGTTTAGCTTGGAGAAAAGAAGGCTCGGGGTTGAGCCTTACCACTCTCTACAACTACCTGAAAGGAGGGTGTAGCCAGGTGGGAGTTGGTCTCTTCTCCCAGGTAACAAGTTACAGGACAAGAGGAAATGGCCTCAATCTGCACCGGGGGAGTTTAAATTTGCTATTAGGAAAAAATTTTTCACTGAAAGGGTTATCAAGCATTGGCACAGACTGCCTGGGGAAGTGGTGGAGTCACCAAGGGATGATTCCCTGAAGGAATACTGGAAGTATTTAAAAGATGTGTAGATGTGGTACTTAGGGACACAGTTTAGTGGTGGACCTGGCAGTGATGGGTTAAACATTGGACTCGATGTTCTACCAGGTCTTTCCCAACCAAAACAATTCTATGATTCACTGCTGATACACACTGGCACTGATACTGGCACTGCCATCACAAGGTGGGGTTGGAATGCCCAGGCATGTTCTGTTCATCTACAGCTTTCAGAATCCCAAAGGCATGTCTATTAGACTGCATGTGTGTAAGGTCCCAAGGTGAAATGGTACTGAAAAACTGAAGAAGTCCTGGAGAAGTCCCAGTGTCTGTCTGTCTGTCCACAGTCTGTCCACACATTGGAAAGAACTGATGGTGAGGCTGTTTTTTATTTCTCAGGGAAGGCAGAGGAAATTGTAAAGTGCTATATGGTTCCAGTATTGAACCACAGGATAGGACACATAGGATAATTTGGTGCAAGAAAATTGGATTGCTGGTAGAGAGTCTGGGGGAGAGGTGCCTGAATATTCTTCTGGTTCCTGGCCTTGATTTTAGGTCCTTCAAAGAGCAAATGGACATGTGTGTGCTGACTGATGAGCCCTCACTCTGACAGTTTTCCTGGCCCCCTGGCCAACACCCGCATCTGTCCACTCCACCTGTTTTGCTCCCCTTATTCCTAGTCCAGGTCTTTCTCTACATCAAATGAAATTGTCAGCTGTGTTCTCTTACCGATGCATGCTTTTCCTATCTTTGTTCCTATCCACATTCTAAAGAACCAGCTAAACCATATTATTCTTTCTTATCAGTCCTTATCTAATCTATCCTACAGCTGCTGCACATCAACTTTAGCTAAAAACCCTGCCAAAAAATCTTGCTCTCCTTTGATCTTCTGTACTTCTCTGCTAACTTATCCATGGCCCAATGCAAATGCGGCTCAGGTCAGCACTTTTATGTTGGCATCAAGCTGCTTCTCTTCTGGAAATCTCCTTCCTGAGACATCCAAGTGATTTAGTTGTGGCCCAAGAACAGTTAAAAATAATAGCTTTGAAGGTGGAGATGCAGGACATAGATATATTTAAGGAGAAGGAGGTGCATTGCAATAGAGCAGTTTCTATTTAAAGAGCGAATGCGTGTAGGTATGTGCCTGTGCTGCCTATAGATGAGGACAAGCGGGCAGGATGAACCAATGATTAATACTTAGCCAGCTGACCATGCAGGATAAATTATCTTCTAGAAATCTGTATAAGATCAAATATGGCTTTGATCTAGCACGGAATCTAATAAAAGTGAGCCACGTCTTCCACAAAGATAGTTTTTGCTGACACCTGACGTAACTTTAATTCTAACCACAGTCGTCCTGCTATACATTAATGATCCTTCCAGGTTTAGTACAGAAGCAGCTGGTGCCCTGTCTGATGCCATGTTAACATGGCAGATCAGGGCACCAGGGCACATCCTCACTAAGCGACTTGTACGTCAGCTTTCTCACAGCTTGTCCCCTCTTGCTCTCTCCAGAAAAAAGCTTACACCCAGCAGATATGAAGAAAGCATTTTTATTCTAATATTGTTCCTAGGAGGAACAATGCATTACTTATCGACTCTTCTCCTGGAAGACAGTTCAGCCAGATCTGTTTTTCCTTCCATATTAGTGCTAGTGCCCTCCCCTCTGCCAGGATTCACACAACATGTTCTGCATGCCCTCAGCTGTCCTCCACAGCAGCCTGGAGAGTGACAACTTAACGATGATCCTGGGACGTCCCAGACCGCAAACACAAATAAGGGAGGAATCCTGATCAGTTCACTCCTACGAACTTTCATGAGAGTCTCCTTAATATGTTCTCTCAACCTGCCATTTAAAGGCAAGTGACCTTCCTGACAAAAGCAACTCTTTGCAGGGCTCTGTGTTAATCTGGACAGGAAGACAGAGCATCTGATTTCATACAACTCTTCAGATTCCACTTAGAAAAATACTTTCAAAAGCTTTATAGATATTTAGCATAAACTTCATTTGTTTATCATCTCTCTCATAGAGTATTTTCTACAGCTAAAATTATTCTTAAAACCCTCTTTGTGCTTGTTATCACAATTTAATTTCATGTCTAAATAAAGCTTTGAAGAAATAAAGTCTGTAAGATTTGTCTTCAATTAAGCATTACTGCTGGCAGAACATCCTCTCTTATGAAAAGTGACAAGTCTCAAAGGCTGAATTCCTAATCCCCGAGTTAAAAAACAAACCTTCCAAAACCTGTATGCTCCCAAACCTTCCCTAAATGACAAAAAGAAACAAAATAGAACACAAGAACAACTTTAAAACTTTCATAGAACATCCTTGATACAGAATTAAATGTCACTGAATACTGTAAAAATACGCTGTGTTAAGTATGTAATTTCTGTGTAATAAGCTAAGATAAACACTCATAATAAAGCAGACTTTTGAAAGTAATCCCTATCAGAGTCCCAAATACAGCAATGGAAATAGAACGTGGGAATGTCAAGGTGGCACCCTTACCTTGCTCCTGCTGCAGTGTTGCTCATCCATACCATGCACACAGTGATGAAAGGTCTCCAAGGCAGAGTTCCCGCCAGAAGCATTGACACACATCCAGCAGTGTGAGGCAAGAATCACACCCGGCTGTCCGTGCACCCTCTCCCACTATGATGCCACCCTGAGTGCAAACAGAACGGAATGGCTTGTGAACCGCCTCCCACGCTTTCTCCATTTACCACAGCTATCTTTTGTAGGCAGCTAGAAAAGTATTTTCATGTGCATGAACATGCCTGGATGGAAGCTGCAGCTGTTCAGCTGCTGATTTATCATGTGTTCAGCTTCTCTGACACAGGGCTGGCAATCATTGTGAGATTAGGGAAGACAGGGTGGGAAGAGGAGATGGCTGGTGGTTGACAGCTGTTTCAGGCTCTGTACTTTAATTGGCTCTGAATATGCCTCAACAACCAAAATTTGGCTGATGCTTACTGTTCATCAGAAGAGGACATAGAGCCTTGATGAGAGGAAGGACTGAGCCAAGTAGAAAATTTAAGGGAGAAAATATAACATGATTTAAGCCTGTTCAGGGTTACTCATGCCAGGCCTTCTTTAAAAGAACACAAGCCGTTTTGAAGAAGGTAAAAGCCCATATTTCCAGATGACAGATTAAAAGAATGCGCCAGATCATACCTTGTAAGAACCAGAAACTTGTGTTCTGGATTTCTCCTCGTCTCCCTATCGTGTTCAGCTATATTTGAGACATGAAAATTGTATCTCCACTCTCCCATTCAGGAATGTATTTACTGAGAAAAAAAAGCGATGATAGTGCAGCTAAAGAAACGGTTTCCCTGTTAGCTTCTCCCCAACGCTATCTCCTGGTGACTAGCACACTCTGAAGGTCACTTGCTAGAGATGCACCTCCTTCGGCAGGACAGCATTTCTCTCACACCCCCATCCAGCTTGAGATCTTGATTTGTTCAGTTCTTTCCTCTTCCTGCCTTCATCAGGTACAAGTCTGGTCAGATATACTGCTGAGCCCTACTCTCTGTGCCTTCTCCATCCATCCCATCACAGAACTACAGAATAGTCTGAGTTGGAAGGGATTGTCAAAGATCATTGAGTCCAGCTCTTAAGTGAATGGCAGTGGGCTACAAAGGCTGGTGAGCATGAAGGAGGTGATCCATCAGAGGCTTGCAGTGTGATTGCGGGTGGCCAGAATCAAGGTCATATGGGTCAAAATCCAAATGCCACATCCAGTCTTTCCTTAAACACCTCTAGGGACAGCGACTCCACCACTTCCCTGGGCAGCCCATTCCAATGTTTAATCACCCCTTCTGTGAAGTAATGCCTCCTAATGTCCAACCTAAACCTTCTCTGGTGCAGCTTGAGGCTGTATCCTCTCATCCTGTCGCCGTTTGTCTGGGAGAAGAGACCAACCCCCACCTGGATACAGCCTCCTTTCAGACAGTTGTAGAGAGTGTTAAGGTCACCACTGAGCCTCCTTTTCTCCAGGCTAAACAACCTCAGCTCCCTCAGCCATTCCTCATGGAATTTGTGCTCAAGACCCTTCATCAGTTTTGCTGCCCTTTTCTGGACTTACTCCAGCACCTCAATGTCCTTCCTGATCTGAGGGGCTCAGAATTGGACACAGGATTCAAGGTGCAGCCTCACCAGTGCCAAGTATAGGGGGAGACTTTTCATTACCTGCATCCTTACAAATTCAACAGTGGGAAGGAAGCTTTATTGAAAAGAATTTTTTCTGATGATCCAAACTGTATTTGACTTTCAAACATTCTGAGAATCTTACCTTCACTGTGGTGTTTCATTCAGTAAAGGACAGCTGAATTAAAATCAACCAGCCTTTTTAAAAAATTAATCCTTGCAAAGGAAGTTCTCACTTGCTAGTTTTAGAGGGAAATTCTCACTTTAAGGAGACAAGATTAGAAATGCATTTTATTTAGATTTCTCACTGGAGAGGCTAGAAACAGAGGAGAGTAAAACTGGACGTTAGATGATAATTTTCCTTATCCTCATGCCACAACAGACGATTGGGGATTATTTCTTCGTATTGTACGCATTCATGTAGGAAACATGTAATATCTCCTTTTCTGCAGAGATATTTCAGGGAGGGGCCACAAGCTTTGACAAATCATCATGAGATAGATGAATTAATTGGCATATGATCAAACCATTGCTTATAGATTTCTCAGTGACTTCCTTCTTCTCCAAGTTCTTGAAATGTGGACCTTTAAGCACATTGTGCCACCCATCCATCCCATGTTCTTAATTACACTTACATGGTATTCGCTGCCTTGAACCCATACAAAGAACTGACAAAGCACTATTGTAGCTTCAGAAGTTCTGTCTAATACAGCTTAAGCCAGTGAGAGACAACTCCCTCTGTGGCTACTTCAGGAAACTGCCTAGCCTCTTCCAGGACAGGGTCAGGATTGGTGAGAGTCTCTCCTCATTCAAAAGCTGCTTTTGAGTTACTGCCTCTTACAAGGCAGTGGTCTCTACCACTTAGATCTCAAAATTCAGCTAATTTTAGCAAAGTGGGAAATCAGGCCCTCTTGAAAGTGCTGACTTTTAAAAGATGGCAGCAGGGCAGGGAAGGAAATAAAGAAAACAGATCATGAAACTGCTGAGCTTGGAAAGGTCTCTGTAAGACTGGCCATTGTGCCTCTTTGGTTTCCCCCTCCATCTCTTCCAGCAACCTGGTCTAGTGGAAGGTGTCCCTGCCCATGGCAGGAGGGTTGGAACTAGGTGATCTTTAACGTTCCTCCGAATACAGACTACTCTGTGTTTCTATGATCCTATGAAAACACTGATCAGTATTCCTTTATTTCAAGAGTTTTAACTCAGCAGGTTGAAGATGTGATCTTTACTGGATGTATGAAAAGTCAAAACATGGAACTAAGAAGGTTGAGATGTAGGCTCTGTAGCCGCCTCAGCCTTCTCATTACTTCACAGTCGATCTACAAAGTAACTCTTCCAATTATTAGCATACCACAGCAGCTAAGCTTGCAGAAATACTGTCTATCCTCAGTTCTCCTCGCTGTACCCAGACCTTCAAAGATGCAAGAATGCAAAGTATTCAGGGCTAAAAGAAGAAAGAGACAGTGTAATTCTCTGGTTTATTTCTTATGCCATTTATATAAAAAGAATAGTGTTGAGGGGCCTGTTTGTCTTCTTTTAAATTCAGTTAAAACCCAACCAAAACAATCCAAAATCCTTTGGAAGAAGAACCATAAAACCAAGGACTGCTATCAGTAACTCAAGCTGAAATCTCTGCTGAAGATCTTAATACTTCATTGACTATGTAAGAAATTGTGGTGAACATACTTTTATATGAGACATAATTAATAGCTCTTTCATGTGGTTTGGTTTTGGTTACTTCATTGTGTACTTTTATGTGTACTTTGGCTGTTAGTCCTGAAAACAGGCCTATTCCTTAACAAAAATAAATTAATGACCTACTTTTTCTAAATGACTTCCGGTAATAAACATTAGGCTGTCACCCTCATACCAGTTTCCCTTGCTCTGAAGTCCAAGGGTATAGTTAGAGAGTACAACTGCATCAAACAAACTGCCCTCTGCTAACAAATTACACTCTTGTTCTCTCATGCTCTCTCCACCCCCTCCTTAGTGCCAGCTCTGATCACAAAGTGAGCTAATTCAAAATGAACTGCTGAAAACTATTACTTTTCTTCCAGGTGCAGTCTTCTCTGAATTAACAAGTTTAATTTGCTCACTGATCAATACCAGGGATTGTGCAAGGCGGCACGGAAAGGAATTAGCAGGATTATGGAGAGCGGGACCTCTCCTTTTCTCACCTTTTGTGGTAGCTAGATCATTCAAGATATACCACACAACTGCATTGGAGGGCTGTTCTAACTAGGATTCCCTGATAGTATTTGTCTTTATGCACGTACAACTTTTCTCTGTGCTGTTCTGCGGTCAGGTTAAGGGCTCTATTGGACAGTCTGGGGAGTCCTGGACTACTGGAGTTTCTGGGGGTACCTCAGGAGAGGACACTTTATCCATATGTATGCTGAAGCTGCTCAAGGAAAAGGACAAATCACTGGATTAGAAAGAGAACTGTTATGGACATGAATCTGGGAGGCTGGCTGTTAAAGCCCATCTTCAGATCACGGTGTGTCTGTGTCTGATCCATTCCAATAGCAGTATGCATTTTACTTAGTGATCACTGCACGTGAAACTCATCCATTAGAGATATCCCTTGGGATAAGTACTGTCTCCCTGAGACACAAGCCCAATAAAAACTGAAGCACCCAGTGGAAATGTGCTTTATGGTGCTGTCTTGGCACTATTAGTCCAAGGAGAGCCTTCCCTTGGTTATGAACTGCATGGTGCCACCTGGATGCATCAGCCGGGCCTCCCCTTTCCCCCAGGGAGTGAGTGGCCCTGCTCAGCCCCACACTCTCTGCTGCTCAGCCTCCCCAGAGGAGGTCTGCCTGCACTTGCTTCCTCTCTGAATTAGTTCTCAAAATCCACCCTTTTATTTTGTGGGAACTGGGCTATCCTTCTCCAAAGGGATGAGCTGTGGCATGGAGGGGTCAGACAACGCAGTGTTTGTGAGAAACCAACCCAGGGGCAGGGCCGCGGCTGTGCCAGCTGCTCACGGAGATGAAGGGAAGACAAGTGAGAGGGAACCCCATCAGTGTCTGTAAGTATCTGAAGGAAAGGTGTCAAGAGGATGGAGCCAGGCTCTTCTCAGTGATGCCAAGCAATAGGACAAAAAGCAAAGGGCAGCAATTGATGCAAAGGAAGTTCCACCTAAACACGAGGTAGAGCTTCTTTCCCGTGGGAGTGACCACACACTGGAACAGGTTGCCCAGAGAGGTTGTCGAGTCTCCCTCACCGGAGATACTCAAGAACTGTCTGCACGCAATCGCGTGCCACGTGCTCTGGGATGACTCTGCTTGAGCAGGGAGGTTGGACCACTGTGGTCCCTTCCAGCTTGACCCATTCTGTGACTCTGGGAGTTACGGAGCTGCCGACACCGCGCCCCGGCTCCCCCCGCGCGCTGCCGGGGGTGAGGCACGGCGGCCCCGCTCCGCGCCGGCGCAGGCGGGCGAGCGCCGAGGAGGGGGAGCATTCCCAGCTCCCTTCTCCCTCCCGCTTCTCGCGCATGTGCGGTTGCCAGGGCGGCCGTCTCCGGTGAAGGTTTAAAATCTGCGGGACATGCGCAGTGCCGCTTCTGGCCCTGGCGAGGGGGACACGCCACATTGGAACGGCGAGCGGAGCGCTCCGGGCAGCGCCGGGTACAGTTTGCGCCGCCTCCGCTTCCTCCCGAGCCGCGCTCGCCTCGCTCGGCACTGCCTCCGGCCGCCCTGCCGCTCTCCCTCGCTCCCTCCTCCCCGCGACACATGCCGCTGCTGCCGGGCCGCTCTTAGCGCCGCTGCCGGGCCGAGCGAGCGAGGGAGCGGGCGGTGAGCGGGCGGCGGCGCGGAGCTCTGGCCGGGCGGTGAGGGACGGCGGCGGCGGCGGGCGGGCGTGGATGGATCCCCGCGTGGCCTGGATCCAGCCTGAGCAGAAAGGACCCGCGAATGCGCTGTGGATGCAGATCTGGGAGACCTCGCAGGGCGTGGGGGGCCGGGGCGGCGCCAGCTTCCCGCACTACCTCTGCCTCAACTCCCCGGCGCTGGACTCTGCCGCCTCTCCGCCCCGCGGGCACGGCTGCGTGCGGCTCGGGGCGCCCGGCGCCTGCTGCTCCTCTTCCTCGCCGCCTTCGCCTTCGCCTTCCCCGCCGGCCCTGCTGACCGGACTGGTGCCCGCTGTCTCCGCCGGCCCCGCGGCGGTGAACGGCGGCGGCGAGGGAGGGCGGCGGCTGCAGAAGTCGCCTTCCGTGTCTTCCTCGTCCTCCTGCTCGTCGGTGGAGTCCGGCACCGAGAGCCCCGGCTTCTCTTCCTCGGGATCGTGCAGCGGCGGCGGAGGCGGCGGCTCCTCCTCTTCCTCCGGCGGCCCCCGGGCGGTGGCGGTGGCTCCTCCCGGGCTGCTGGGCAGCGGGGCCGGACCCGGGGAGTTTTTTAACTTCCACGAGAACAAAGTGAACGCTGTGAATGGGCACCACCAGCCGCCGCACCCGGCGCGCAGCCCGCACCCGACCCCGGCGTCTCCCCAGCAGCACCAGTACCACCCGGGCCGCAGGAAACGGGAGAATAAAGCCAGCACCTATGGGATGAATTACCTGCTCTCCGGCAGCCGCGGCGTCGCCGTCAACAACTCCCCCCACCAGCAGCGGCAGCCGCCTCAGCCAGCGCTGCAGAGCCCCGGCACCCCCTGGAAGACCAGGAAATACAGCCCGGGCGTGCAGGGGTGAGCAGCCGGGCCCCTGGGGGCTGCTGCAGCCCCAGAGGGAAGGGGGGCCTCGGCCGCCTCTCCTCCGGGCAGGGGGGCGGTGGGTTGGGGTCACACGAACTCCTCTGGAGCCAGCCGCGGCAGGGAGGCCAATGGCAGGGGATGGCGGGGCACAAACCCGTGCCCTTTTGTAAATCACCTTGGTCTGTGCTGGCTGGGTGGCTCCTGGCCGAAGCAGCGATTCACGCAGGGCCAGGAAACCCTGAGATACAGGGGGTTAGGCCTTACTTTGTAGTAGTAGCTTGAGAGGTGAAGCTGTCAGACCATTATCAGAGGTCACCTACGATAATTAAAGCAAGGATGGTGGAGGATGCTTGCTAGAGCTACCAGGTGTCAATTCAGATTGTAAGGGGGAAGTGGAAGGCTTCTGTTCAGAGGAACTCAAAACCCTTGTGCTAATTTTTAAATGCCTGTGCTTAGGCTGCAGCAAGCTGGTTGGCTTTGGGAGTGTTAGGCACATCACTTGAAAGGGAGGTGCCGAGTTCTGCCTGAGATAGGCATGAAAGTCAGTGTGGTCTTAGAACATTTCTCTCAAGCGTGTTTTAGCTCTAGGATAGGTTGAGCTAGCCAATACCTATGCAGAAATCTTGTTTTTTTGAAGTGAACACTTTTATAAAGCTTACCCTATCTTGTAAGCCGTACCTTTCTCATATAAATGGATAGTTAGTGAGGTCAAGTATTCAGTTTGATTTGATTGACATGGGGAAGGGACTAAAATTGAACAAAGCATGTCTGGGATACTCTATGAGATTGCTGTATTTCACCTGTCAAATTTCATTCAGTCAAAGGGAAATGTTACTTTCTAAAGTTAAGGTTATTTTATTCTTGGAAAAACTGTTAGCTACGTTGACTGACTGTAGCAGATTTCTGATATCACTTCAAAAATAGTTTCTTGGAACATCGTAACATCAAGACCTTTGGATGCCTGTGGAGTAAAGGCGCTGCATATTTGTAGAGGGGAAATAGCTGAAGATAACAGGATATGAGCGGGGATTTTTAAATGAGAGATTTAACTTAAGGACAGTGTCTTCCTTTTGTCTTTTGTGTCGTACTGTCAGGTGCTGAGTATGTTAAAAGTTACTAAGAAGTATTAAAAGATATTTTTAAAGATCTGTTTTTGTAAACCATAACCTCAAGAGGGGGAGGACAAGACTTGTGACTACTGCTTTTTAATTCCAGACTGACACTGAAAATTCAAATTTCTTACAGGAAGCTAGAATTTGAATCTTTAAGAGGCGTCTTGCGCCAGGAGCTTTGAGTCCTATACTAAGAAGTTTGTATGTCTGAAGTTCGAATAGTATCTTTAAAATAATCTGAAGTTTTTGTTTTACTTTCATAGAGATGTGGTAGAGCACTGATTTAACTTTTTAATTTAAGTCAAGTCAGTGTAAGTGAGGCACATCTCCAGGCAGGTGTAGAAAGGAGCAGCCTGAGTTCACCCGGCAGGTCTATGGCAAATGGGAAACCTGTGAATCAAATCCAGGCATTGCAAGTTCTGTCCTGTAGCTGCTAAGCAGCACCACCTATGCCTTTCACATATCCTTATTTTTCATCTTCTGTCCTTCTGTTTTCTTTTGGCTTTCCTTTAATAGTGGCTCTGCCACTCTTCAAGTATGAGTTTATAGAGAATCTGTACGCAAGAAAATTGTTTAGCTGAGATTCGGTTGCGCTATTCAGTTCTGTAATGTAGGTAGTTCTTTTGGTGATGTGTTAATGACAAGTTTTTTGCTAAATATCTTTGAAAGTGGAAACTCTGTTTCCTGATCTTCTGTCAAGGATCTCTGTTACAAAAGCAGGACCTGATTCTGGGAGTGGGATACCAATAGCTACAGCATGTGTGATCCTGTAGTTCCAGAGCATTCTTTAAAGTAGCAGGGAACTAACTAGTGCTGAAGGAGAGCATGAAGCTTGAAACCGTAGACCTAAATATGACAAGCAGTTTCTGCTTTAAAGTTTGAGTTCTGTTACCCAAGCTGAATCTTGGACAAGTGTGTATTCTTAAACAATGTTCTGTTTAGTGTTAGTGATTTTTTATTAAGTGCTTGCATGATTGAAGTAAGAATACTGTCACTGATGGAGTGGATTTAGGTATCTATCTTCTGCAGTAATTCCTGTTTAGTGGTGAGCTTAACTTTTTTTAAGCCTGGCTGGTGTGTTATTTGGCAAATCAAAAATGCACTGAAAAGGCTGGGATGGGGACAGATCCCTACAGGAGTTTCTTGTGGATCCCTTATGTTCCTTTAGTTGCCTGCTGTTCCTTGGAACTGTCAGCCCAGTCCTGGAGTATCACTTTGATAACTCGTCATCTGTTGACAGAGCATCTTCAGTGTTGCCGTACTGGTAAATGCAACTGTTGAAAAATGTGGTCCTGAAGATCTTCAGCTGCAGTCTGGTTTGGGCATTGATTATAGGAAGAAGGACTTGATCATAGATGCTCTTATGCTTACCCTGTACGTGAATGGTAGAGCTTACTCTGCTGTGAATATTGTTCCTAAAAGCATGTTTTTCTACAACATGCTGAAATTTCCAAGGTGATATGCAGTGGCTCACAGTGTTACTGTATTGTCTTTTGGTAACAGAGTAAGAAGGCTGATCTTTGTTAGTGCTCTCCCAGGCTGCGGTAGTACTTCTGATGAATTGCATGCGTGCTTTGAAACAGTACTGTGCTCTCTCTGCTTTCTCATTCAGAGCTGAGGATGGCCTGTAGCAATGCAAGTCATCATTTTATTCACACTGCTCATAGTGGCTTTGTGATGGTAGGTACGGTGATGTTTAGGAATATTGTATGTTATGAAAGCTGTGTTTTCCTCTGTTTTGTATACAGCATTCCTTTTTTTTCTGGTGGACTCATGCTTTCACCACTTTGATAGCAGCATGACAATCTTTGTAAAGGAAATTTTTCTTATAAAACACAAGTGTGAATAGCTGTGCTTGATTAGATTTCATCCTAAAGCTGTTGTTTTGGATGCCCTAGATTGTCCCGTGTTATGCTTTTACAGAATTTTGGAAGGTAGGTAGTGAGGAGATTGAAGCCATATTTATTCCAGTGCTTCAGCAGAGTGATTAATATGGCAACAGTGTAAATTCCTATATGCCTGCATTTAGTTTAGGACTACGGATGACAAAATGATTGGTTTCAGATGCAAGGCAGAGAAGTGTCCTTTAATATTATGAGGTTAATTCAAACTGTTGTGACTGATGTTCAGAACATTTCTTCATACTGTAAAGTATCCTCTCATGTGGCTTAAAACTACATCTAGCCTCTTAGGGTGTGCATTGTTTTCAGCAAGTACCTTCTGTTTTTCTAACGTCAGTATCTTAAATATATCTGAGTAGTTTAAGCATCCAGAGAGTTTAAAAGTGCTCAAATATTACTTCAAAATATGGCATCAAGCTATTCTAAACTTTCTGCTAAGGACTCTACAGCTTTTGTTTGGATGCACAGCTAATAGAGTGCTTTCTCTGAAGATGTAGCTAATAGCTTGTGAATAGTATGAAATCATACCAGATTTAATTATTTTGCTTCTTAATATAAATTTAACAAAGTAAGTAAAGAATTAAAGCGTTTTTAACAATGTGAGTCTGTTCTGCTTAATACTTTCGACTAAGTGTTCAGTCTAATTGTAGATGTTGAGTGAGCTTAGTGCTGAAATACCTGGCATATCTGCTTGGCACATTACAGTGCTGTGCAGAAACAACAGAACTGGCTTGTTGAGGATTAGTTTGGATACCAGAACTGTTATGATACATTGGAATGGGGCTCTGCCTGGACTAATTAGTGCTGCATAGTGTCTGATGACTTCCTGCATTCATTTTTTCCCCTATATAGCTGTTGTCTTTAACTCTCTCTTGATAATGACACACAAGTTCTGCCGTAGAGTACAAGAGCTCCAAGACCTCCACATTTCCTTAGGCTGAAGGAGGATTCAGGGCAGCATTCCATGATGACCACAGCAGGTACTTGGGGAGAGTTCTCATAAGCAAGGTAAGCTTATGACGGTGGTTCCCCAGAAGACTTGCTTCAGTGTTCACCAGTTTTCATCTGAAGGATGCTTGTGTACAAAAAGTGATGTCCAGAGATGTGATGGTACTCCTATATGCTAAGCCTATATTAGGTTGTCTTTATTTCTTCACCTGTATGCAGTGTTTCTAATTCCAGTCTTACAGGGTTTTTTTTGCATTTTTGATATATTTCAGAACTTTGACTAAGATAAATTTAATTACAGTTTAGTGGAATGCACTTTTAAAAATCCATTGCATCCTGGACTGTGCATAGCTCCAGTTGCATGTTTGTCAACCCTTGCTTTTTATTATACTGCTGTCAGAGCTGTCTGATACAAATTAATGTGTGGAGATGCCACATTGTCAACCCCTTCTACAAATGTTTTCTTCTACTTTGAGCTGAAAGAATATAGACTTTGGAGATGCTCTGAAGCCTTTACTGTCTTCAATGAAATGTCCCACTCTTGTAAGGGCTTTAGGGGCCTCCCAAGGGTGGTTGTTCTTAACTCCTCCCTGTACTTAACAGTGGTGTCTTGCTCCAACACCTTCTAGTAAAGAATCAACGCAGTGGGCTATGCTTCATCCACACTGCTGTCCAATCCTTGGTGTCTGCTGTCTGTGGAGCTAGGTGGACACCTGTAGTGGAGGTAGTAATATAGGAGGCAGGTAGTGCTGGCATTCTACACTCAATTCTTGTTTTGCTCGACTGTAGGGTCAGGGTAGAACTAGGCAGTATGTATGCTGGAGTGTATGCAAGGAGAAGTGTGGAAGTAGTTACCTGTTAGTCATAATAAATTTCTGGAGAGCACATTAGGGTGTAGTTAGATGGATTGCTTTCATGCCTGAAGGTTGATATGAAGGAAAGTTCCTGGGTAGCTGCTGGATGAATTGTCAAAAGAACAGAACATCCCTTTTTTTTTCTGTGGTGAAGTAAGTTGGCTGGTGAAACACAAAGTTTCCATGCAAAGTGGATACCTAGTGTAGAGTTAGAGACTGATGCTTTGGGGAGTGGAATGAAAGGAATGTTCTGGCAGCAGTAGGCTCTGGAGTCACTAGAAGTACTAGAGGTCAGAAAGGCTGAGCTACAGTAGTAAAATATGAGAAGGCCTTGTATGACAGGTGCTCACATCTGTGTGTAAAGGAGAATGGGACATGTTTGGAGCAGTTTAATCCTGGCATCAGCTTCCTGGTGTTTTTGCCAGTTGTTAGGCTTTG
The DNA here is from genome assembly GCA_013398115.1 of Falcunculus frontatus. Lineage (NCBI taxonomy): Eukaryota > Metazoa > Chordata > Aves > Passeriformes > Falcunculus > Falcunculus frontatus. The sequence continues at coordinate 215,823 of VZRV01004150.1, forward strand.
GCAGTAGAGACAGTTGGCAGTGAGAACATCAACAGCTGTACTGGGTGAGACCATTAGAGGCCAATGCCAAATATTGGGAAAAGAATATATCAACATGAGCTTGTGGTGATATTTCCTGAAAGCATCTCCCAGCTTTAAATTATCTGTAGTTCTTCGACTACCTAGGCTATAGGCAGGGCATTATTATGCTTATTGTAGATTTTGTGCATGAATTTGTATTGTCTTGATCTTTTATGGTCTGGGATCAGCAATGATGTGGGAAGATGTTCCTCAGTAAAGCCATGCATTATGTAAAGATTTTTTTTGGGCTTTTTTTTTTATCCTCAGGCTGTCACTAGGGTTGTGGTGGCTGCCAGTTGCAGGCCTGTGCATTACAGAGGCAGACCATGAGTGCTTTTTTGCAGGAGACTTGAAAAAGGAGCGAGGGGAAGGTTGAATCACCTGACAGTTGTTTTCTAGTCTGTTTAATCATTCTTTGTATTGAAACTGTTTCCTGCCTTTAGATGTTTATCTCCTCTGTATGCTTTGCAGTCCTATTTTATCTTTGGAACTCACATGAACCAGACCTGTGTGTGATAGTGTCACAGTATTCCTGCATCTTGGGCTATCTTGTTCTATCTTGTACTTTGTCTCCTGATTACTAACATGGGACTTGCCTGATGTTTTTGTGCTTTGAGGCTTCACTAGTGATCTTCCTTTCATATGGAAACTAAGAGTTCCAGCTGCTTGTTTCCCGTTTAAAACAATTCTTTATCTATGTGAAGTTTCTTTCCCCTCATCCCATGTCAGCTTAGTTTCTTCATAAGCTTGCACAAGGACATGTTGGACCATTGTCAAGTGCCATTTGGAAATCCAAGAAAATAACAGATTTTCCTTTGTGGTTCTCTGATTCTTCCAAGTAGCTCTGATTGTTTGGGTTTTTTTAAGACCCTGCTTCCATTTATGATAGTTATGTTAGCATCTTGATATAATCATAGCTAGTCCTTTGTTGCAATGATTCTTTAGGCTGCTTTGACTATTTTGAATGTCAAAGCTAATCCTTTTAAATTAAAGAGAGATAACTACTTATTGTTCTGGTACAAAAGCAGTATCAAGTGAGTGTGACTTTTGGTGAACACTGAATTACCAGGAATAGGTTTTGCTGTGAAGTATTTTCTTTTAAGAAGTCTGGGACAAGTTCTCCCTTTGTAGTTGTGGATCACGGAAGTCTGAGGAATTAAAAAAATAAAATACTAGCTTCTCTACATATCATGCATTGGGATCACTTAACTTTCTCTGTACTGATCACTTAATTCACTTAATAGAAGCAGGTTTTTGGGCTCTTGAACTAGTTTAGCCTTTCTCAGTCATAGCTTTGCATCTCGTTAAGTTGTTCCTCGTAATCGTTTTTGATATCCTTAATCTTCCAATCCTCTTTTCCTGCTTTGTACGTGACTTCAAGGTTTCTGAAGACATCTTCTAATGGAATCCTCTGACAAGGTGGTAAAAGCTCTTTTTTTCCCCCTAAAACCTGATTAGTGATGCACACTAAACAACCAGTGTGATATCTTTAAAAATCTCTGAAACACATTGTTGTTTTGGTTATGATTTTAAAGGAGCTTCCTCTTTTATATGGCAAACTGCAGCAGTACTTAAATCCAGAAAATACTTTTCTAGCTTTTGTTGCCTTGCAGGGATGCTGACTTCGATTGTGAAGGGTTTGCTGCCAGTAGTGCTTTGATGGGTGCATTTTGAGTTAGAGTCTGCTGCTCAGGATTATGTCAAGAGTTGGTTCTCTTTAATGTTTCAGTGGCTAACCTGGTGTAATGAATACCCGATCTACCTGGGCATAATTAGTCTCTCATAACTAGTATGTTTCTGCTGTTGCAATCTGACTTGTCTGGGATATTAATCGCTTGCTGTCTTTGGGCATTTGGAAAAGAATGATATTAAGGCAGGAATTTTGAGGTTTAGTGGTTCTATTTATTGGCATAGCAAGCTTGCAGGTTGAGTCCCAAGGTTTAACATATGGCCTTCTCCTTCACTGGTGCAGCAAAATAATGGTAATGTTTTCTTGGTAGTGTAGGGAAGTCCATCAGTCCAAGTCAGGAGTAATGTACTTCAGAAGCTTACATAGGGGATCTACTTTGCCGTGTATTAAATTGGAGATGTACGTCTGCTTATTTTTAAAATTTTTTATGATGCAGCTTTTTCAAAGTACATCCAGCCATTAGTAAAGTAATTGGTTGAGTTTTACTGGATTGACATACTTTGCAAAAATAGATTTGTTTCAGATTCTTTTTCAAAATGCAGACAAATTCTATTACTTAGGTCTGGAAATTTGCACTGTGAATCAATCCAACAAACTTACTTTCTTGAGTGCATCAACTGTCAAGGTGTTCCTAAGAGGTAAAATCTAATTGGCAAGAAAGTTAGTCTAAAGTCAGGATGGGCTCTGACTTGCGTGACTGTGGGGCAAAGAGAAAGCTTAGAGAGGAAATAAGAACAATATAATCTCTTGTGGAAAAGGTACAATGCATTCTGTAAACTACTCTTTGTTCTGTGGATGAGAACAGAAGTACTTTTTTCTACCATTCTCTCCTTTGTAGCTAACTTGCAAAGTAAGCTTGATTCTTATTAGTGTATTTAGGGTGCCTGTCTGTAAAATGTTTCACAGCTCTGATTCATAAGTTCTGTATGGTTGAGATTTTTTTTTTAATTCTGCCAGTCTTTGTAGTTTGCTGCCTTCCATACAATTACAGTGACGAAGATAATTGCTATCTGAATAATGTAGTAGTATGAGGCTGATTTGGTGCAGCAGTACAGTCTGTGAATGTAGCACTGTGTTTGCATAGTTTCTCTCATCTCTAAGCTTAGAGCATTGCATAGGGCATAGAGTAGTACTGCCTGAGCCTTACTGGTGTAGAGGAGGACTAGTGTACAAAGGTAAAGGCATCTGATGGGTGTTGTGAGTGGGAATGGGAAGAGTTGTAGTTCATCTCTTCTTGGTCATAGTTGTATTTTAGCCCTTTTTGCAGATGTCTTAATCTTAGACCATACTGGGAAAAGCCTGTCGCAGAATATATTATTGCTTTCACATACATATATATTTTCCTTTATTTCACTGAAGTGCGTTCCTTAGTTTATTTTAGACTTTAAGACTGGTTTCAACTACTGAATGCATTTGATTGTTGTAGTGTGAGATTTCACCTGCATTTCCATGATAATGCAATTGTACATTGCCCTAATTGTAGGTGAAGGTACAGTTCAACAGATTTCCAAAATGTGTGCAGTGACTACTGTGCTTTTCATCATTTAATCTCGAGACAGTGAAGTCCTCACACATGTTTTGGTGTTCATGCGTCATTGAAGGAATGTATTCTATGACTTGCAACCCTCATTTCAGCAGAGATTCTTTTTAGATGCTGCCTATACCTCACCATTTCTTTACCTCACTTTTCTACACAGCCCTAGTGTTAGACCCTCATGCTTTAACTGTGGCATCTCTTCTTTCCTTTTATAAGGATTCTTGGATGATGTGTTAGACTTCAGTTAGAAAAATACTCACTCTAGTAAGTAAAGAATATGTTGTAAAGAAAAAGCATTAATTGTTTCATGTAAAAGATGCAATCGTGTTTCTATCTGTTCCTTTAGAAAAAATTTATGTGCTTAGTAGCGTAGTCATGTTGAAAAGGACTTGGGTGCTTACTCGGGGGAACAAAGTCTCTGCAGCTTTTCATTTGCCTTCTAGTTTGTTGATGATGTTTGAGAATTTCATTTCAGTGCATTGAAGTTTGCCCTTGAAGTAATAAGTCAATCTTATGTATAATAATATTTGCAGTAAATGAGTAAAGTGGATGACCTCCTTTCTTAGAAACCTGCCTTTAAGGAAAAACATAGCTAAAGTCTGAGAATGTCACTTGAGTGTTATTTAAACCTAGAGACTAGAAGTGTGTCTGCCTTTCGTAAAACAGTAAAGGGATATTTTTTTTGATAAACAGAAGATGTTAATTCTGTTGCGTAGTTCAGCCCATAAGCAGCAGATGCTTGCTCTGCTTAGCAGTAATATCAGTGAATGGTAGGTTCCTCCAGGCTGTTAAAATTAGCAACCTGAGTAATGTAGCAAGCACAAGTAGCCTCTCTTCTGCATCCCTGTATTCTAATCTTTCCCATCCTATATTAGATACGAGTACAGTTGCAGCTTACCAACAAGTTTCTTTCCCAGTATTTCTATAAATACAGTAAAACTCTCTTGTGAAGAAGTTGATTAAAAGGCCTACATTTGCTAGTAAAGTAATACAATAGGCATCTTAAAATGTTCTAGGACATAGCTAGGTGCTGGGATGCTGTTGGGAGTCCAAATTATTTAAGAAGCTAGAAGGAAATTGAGAAGATCGACTTGTCTATATGTTGAAGGAAGTTCTATTAAAAAAAGAAGAGTTAGCATGTACATCATGTGCTGCAAATGGAAATCGTGTTCCTAATGGTTAAAATACCATCACAGTCCTGACTTAAGAAGTGCTTATGAAAATCATAGAGGCTACGTGGACAAAATACTTAAGTAAAAGCTATCCTTGTATTGGCTGGCTGAATATTCCACTGTTATCTGTTTTTTTCAGATGCTGCATTATTCCTTCAGCTAGTAGAGAAGTTTCTCTGGGATTAGTCCTGAACAGCATGCAGGATCTTGTTTTATATACATAAGAGCTGGGGTTTTGTGACTGTTCAGTAACCTTGTCTGAGCAAAGATGTTTACAAAAATGCAAACCACCATAACATTAAATTTTAAAAAAGCATCTCTGTTTTGAGAAGCTTCTTCAGGTGAAACCTGAAAGGTAAAGTGCTACAGTGGTTGTGTTGTCATATGCTGACTGTATATATAGTATAGCATTGATTCTTATCCAGAAGGACACAGACCCAAGAATATGATCTCTAAGAAGTAGAAACTGTTGAATTAGGGAAAAATGGAAAGAGTAAACAAAATAGAAGTCTGTTAAGACAGAGGGTTGAGAACTGGTTTGCTAAATGCATTGAGACCTGAAAGTCTTGCACATCGAAAGCGAGAAACTTGCCAGAGTCGGTAGGGCTCAGAGAGAGAGCTGAAAGGGCACCTGGGGGAAGACAGATCATGTAGTAAGAACTAAGTGAGCTAATTGCTGTCTGTCACAGGAGGACTAATGAGACTTTTCAGCAGAACTTTCTTTGACTCCAGGCAACTGCAATTTTAAATTTCAGTAAGAGTTTCAATCCAGTCAGCAGAATGACACCTGTTGTACACTCACGTCTTGTAGTATATGCCAAAGAATTTCAGAGGAATTAGCCATGAGTATGGCTTGAACTCTAAATGAGCTTTGATATCCAGACCTTTGCTGTTGTCCCGTGCAGATTGCAGCATGAAACCAAGTACTGCCTTGCCAATGCAAAGTAGAAAATATGAATCTGACTTCATATTATAAAGCAGGTCAGGGAAGGAAGTGTAGACTAGTGATGAGTGATATTCTTCTGAGTCATTCATGATGTGGTTAACGATTTGTGATGGTGTTAATCATCTAAAGAGAAGCTCAGTGGGGCATCAAAGTGAGTACTTGTGTGTTGGCTCTTTTTCTGAGCTTGCTGATGCACTGAGGCTGCTTTTGAAAGGCTGTGCTGTGTGTGGTAGAGGTTGTGATTCATATGGGAACGGAGACCCCTTTTATTCTCCCCCTTCCCTAATACAGGGTGGCTACTGTAAATGCATTTTTTCCAGGAATGTCTGGATCTCCTGAAGTGGTTGGATGGGGCTGTTACTGTAACAAAACAAAACTTCTTGCATGAGCAAACATAAAGAAAGGGTCTAGTGCATGTTTTGATAAAGGTAGTTGTATCTCACAGCTCTCATTTTCTTGAAGGATTCATTCTAATCCATATTCCTGTGTTCAGTTTGATAACAAAACTGCTGAAGTTTTTTTAGAAGAATGTTTGAGATTCTTTTTGAAGACTTTGTAAAAACCAAACATTTACAGGTTTGCTGGGTTAGCTGCTTAGAAATAACCAAAGGAAAGAATAAATTATTTACTTTATAATAACAGAAGGTTACAAATAGAATTATTCAAGACTGTTGCTCGATAGAAATACCTGGAGGGAAGAAATGAGTGAGAAAAGGATAGAAAGGATAATAAAAAGCTAGAGCTGACTGCAGACAGACGCAGTGGGAGTTCATTGTTCATTAGATTATGAAATTGCTGGTAAAATTAAATTCTAGTAAATATAGAATCTTGACTGAAGAAAAATAATTCAGGCTGAATGTACCCAGTGGGTGGGCTTTATGTTGGCAGTTTTGTTCAGAAAACACCTTGAAGCTCCTTCATAATGGTCTCTTTTAAAGAGCAGCTGTGTGCTCAGGTACCCTGAAGTAGCAGCAATATTCACAAGTGTAGGGACAATAAAATGGAAACAGGTGTGTGTCCTGGACTGAATGGCAGAATTATGTGTTGACTCTGTGTGTGTTTCTGCCCACCTGTCAGAAAACATGGTGCAAATTGAAAACAAGCTGAAGAAGGTTAGCAGTGATCAAACTTTGGACTTGCTCTTGTGGAAGGGGACAGAAACCCATGAGGATTAGTAGCTTGGAAAACTGCTGGTAGATAGAGACAAATGGTATGAATTAAGAGCCTGAGAAATCTTACGTTTTGAGATGAACTGCCAGTAACAACTTTTTTTTTGCCCCAAGAAAAAACATCAGACAACATCATTACCACTCAGCAGTTTAAAATAAAGCACTCTTTATTCTGATGCATACTTAAATTCTCATGAAATGCCATGAATAACAAAGCAGAAATGGACTAAAAGACCTGAAAAAATGCCAGATGAAATTACTGGAGGCTTGGAAGGATGGCTGCCTCTTTGCTTTTCATGCTTTTTCTTGCTTTCATCCTGTTTCTGCCTGTGGTAGATTATTATAGGCAGAAGAATGGGAAGTCTTTAGTTTGTCCCCATTGCTCTTAGGTGTATTCAAGTATTTTATTCATTGGTGTTTTTGTCTTAGAAAGGTAGAAAAAAAGCATACTTTCTATAAAGGCACCAAAATAAGAGCATGTTAGTTTGTATTTTCCGTCTTGATCTAGAATTTTGGAATTAAGTAGATTCATCAGCAAATTGAAATGTTAGTTAAATGTGCTGTGTAGTTAAATGCTCAGTTCTGGGTCCAGGCTCGGTTTAAGATAAATGGCAAACAGTAATTCAAAATATTTATGCTTTTTGGAAGTATCTTTATGCTTTGCTGCTGAAATGTCTTAGTGTATGGAAAGGAATACTGACACTTAAAAATTAGGCATGTGGTCTCCTGCAATTTACCTGCTAGCAGGGGAATTACCTAGTAAAATGAATTGCAGAAGTCTCAGATGAAGGGTTGAGTTCTACTAGAGATGTATTAAATTTTCCTTTTAGAAGGCTAAGTATATAAACTATAGACTAAGTTTTTTGTTTAGGACGGTATTTGGATTTCACTACGATGTTGACTAGATATGTTTCATGAGTTAGACAGAAATCTTAGAAATAAGTCAAGATCAAAAAGATGTTTTGGAAAAAGGTCACAGCAGTAGTTATTTGCATTTTTTGTTTGGCATGGCTTGATGCTTTTCCATTGAGGGCAAACATGACATTTACCTGAAAACTCAAATTTGGCAGTAAGAGTTCTATAGTATTGGTAGATGTGAAATGAAAGGTCTTAATAGATGTATAAGGTTCCAGTGTCAGGACTCCTCATGTAACAGTGGTATAAAAATACTTTACACTTGAGAATATATTTAACATTTCTCACTTTGACTTCAGTTGGAAGGTCACTTTTTATATGAATGAATGGCTAATGAAGGGCTTGAGTGTCAAAGGAATCTCCATTTGTCAAAGTGGATGTTTTTACATCAAGAAATACTCAGATGTCCTTTTTATTGTCCTCTGCAAAAACTCATTAATGCCAGTGGCCTGTTTGCAGTCTGTGTAAACTGCCACATACACAGAAATAAGAACTGCTGGAAGAATAAACCTGCTTGAAGACTTTAGTTGGTCTTGTGCTCCTTCACATTTACATGATTAGGTAGTTTTTTAGATTCAGCTTTATTTTTTAAAGAAAATAATCATTGAGAGTCAGGAATTGAATTTGGCCTTCACTGTTGAGCCAGTAAGAATTTAGTAAATGTCTGCTAGAGTTAGTGTTCTGAGCTCTTTGGTTAAAGGATGATATTAAATAAAGCCTATGGCCTATTTCTTGTAAAATTTATTATAATAGTTAAATTGTCACTATAACTGATCCTACTTTCTCCATTAGACTGCATGAAGAAATAATTGACTTCTATGACTTCATGTCCCCTCGTCCTGAAGAAGCAGCTATGAGAAGAGAAGTGGTAAAAAGGATAGAAACAGTCATCAAAGATCTTTGGCCTACTGCTGATGTGAGTGTAACTTAAACTGTGATCTGCTTGTCTGGTAAATTGCAGAGCTTGGTTCACTTAACCTTGCTATTATCTTTCTTCATTTTAGAATTGAACAGGTAACTCTTCAAGTTTAAGGCAATTGACTTAATATCACAAGTCTTGCATTACTTGGAAATTTATTTTAAAACATGAGGAAATCTCAAACCTAGATTTTGGGTTAATGAATGCTACTGAATATTTTTTCATTTTGAGAACTGGGAATGTGAAGAATTCTCAGCTTTTAGTAGTGCATTTCTTAAAGTCAAAGCTTATTAAATTGATTGTATAATTTAATTTTGAATATTAAAGTGAGACTGACTACCTATGTATCCATTTCTGCAAGGACTCCTGACTCTGGATATTTGTAAATCAAAATATCTTACAAAAGAGCAATTAAATGCAGATTTTTTTTTTTTTTTTTTTACTCTTCATGAATTTGACATTCAAGGAATTACTTTACCCCTACTTTAATGGGCAAATTGCACTCCCTGAGATATATTGCAATCTAAGCTGGTATAATTTCAAACACTTCGTTACCCAGTGAATAAGTCTGCTCATCCAAAAAGAATGTATTCTAAACTGTATTTCTAGCATCACCTTTGTGATTACCAGATTGTAGCACTGTCATTAACAACCAGAAAAATGTTTCAGACCACTGTGATTTCATAGCCTTTCATGGCAGAGAGTGAAGGCTCAGGCCACAGCACTGAGCTAAAAATACTGTAAAGCTCATCTGCTTCATCCTGACCCATGTTTTTCCTTCATAGTGAGATTTTTCTACCTTGTGGAAATCGATATAAACACTGAAAAGGCTTTGTGTTGTCCAGGAAAAAACTAAGTGAGCTTGTAAATTGGGCTCTGCTGTATCGGAGAGGGAAGAACATCTCAATTCTTTAGATGGGAAGCTTGCTGAAAGTATTCGATGTGGCCTGTGGGTGTATCTTCATCATGCCTTCTTTTCCACACACAAACACCTGCTGCTGCTTCATAGTTGTTCTTAACAGTAAAATCTGGAGTATTTATATTTACCTGAATTGTATGTTTAGATGTACTTGCTGGTTTTTAAACCTAAAAATTAGGAAAAATTTTTTGCTTAAACTTCTTCCAATTTCAATAAAGCTGTCCTGTAAGGAAAGGAAGGAGCAGGAGGGAAGGAAATTGATAAAAGCTTGTATGTCTGTCAAACTAGAAATAAACAGTGAACAGAACTTGCTTAAGTTTATTCTCTGCTAGCTGGATTGGTAGTTATTTCATGTTAAAAAAGCCCAATTTCCTCTAAAGTTGCGCCTGTAAGAAAGAGTGTGTTTGTACAGAGAATATATAGTAAAGTAACTTTTTTACTTGGCTATATCATTAACAAGTTAAGAAAAGTATTAAGTTTTGTGAAAGTAAAAGGAAGTGAACATTCATAATTGCAAGATATTTTCCTGCTGTGTTCTTTTCAGGTCCAGATATTTGGCAGCTTTAGTACAGGGCTTTATCTTCCAACTAGGTAAGTAATAGTTTACTCTTATATAAAAGTTTGTCTTCTTTTAGAGAAATGGTAAATTTCAAAGAGGAGTTTAGAATGTGAAAACCTGTCGAACTTTTAGTAAAACTTTTATCTAATATTTCATGTGACAAAGGGAAGAGCTTTTGAACTTCAAGATTTGCAGTAAGTATTTGATGTATAATCTTACTGCTCTGCTCTGCTTATTGACCCTTTGGTGAATTACCTTTTGTTCCTTGTGTCTGGGGTTAGTCTTTTTTTTTTTTTTAAACATACAGTGAAACTGACTGTATAGAATTTCCCTTGTAAAGTTTGTGTTTTGTTAAATAAGATGAATTACTGAGAATGTGTCACTTACCACAGAGTTATTGTGTAAAGTCAAAAGAACCATCACAGTGCTGTATTCCCATCTTTTTGGAGAGCAAAATGTCTTGCTTAATTTGGCATTTTATATCACTTAATGGTTCAACTGGATGTGGAAGCCTGTGTAGCTCTGTCTTAAAGACGATGTTGTCTTTACATCAATTAAATTTTCAGTAGGAAAGCACTGGAAATTTCACTTCTATGAATACCAATCACTGATAGAATTCTTTGGATTGTTAAAATGCCTGTCAACATGAGTAGATAGATGAAGGCTGGAATTGGCCTGTGGAAGTCAGAGGGGGGGAGCATGAAAAGTAAAAGGGAAAGGAGCTCAAAAAACTTATCAGAGTACTGGAAGCAGGAAACTAGAATACTGCTTTGGGTCCTAAAACACCATGGACTCTCTTGCTTAACGTTCCTAGAAGCAGCTTATTGGGAAGCCTACATTGCAAGTTGCAAAATGATCACCTTGTATGACCTGTAATATGCGGAATGCCAATTTTACCATATTTTTTGGTAGTGTGTTGTGCTTTAGACTTAATGGATTTCACGCTGTGTTCTTTTTGTCTAGTGATATTGATCTAGTTGTTTTTGGGAAATGGGAACGACCCCCTTTACAGCTGTTGGAGCAAGCACTGAGAAAACACAATGTGGCTGAGCCATATTCCATTAAAGTACTTGACAAAGCTACGGTAAGTAATAGCTTTGGAATACTGAACTAAGAACTTTCAGACCCCTTAAGATGTTGGTGATAAATAGTGTTCTTAATTCATGAAGAAAATTATATTGTCTTAAGCTCTCTGTGCAAGATTTCAGTACAATCTGTGTGTGCTTAGCAATAGCATGAGGTCTTTTACACTGACACTGGTAATTCTGTGTACTGTGTTTGCTGAAGGCCATACTTCATAGTTAGGTTGTCAATAAAGATCTGAAAGTTAGTATTTGCAAAATATCCAGCAAAATAAGTTAACTACTTGCATTATGTTTTTCCACTGACCTTTGAGGGGAATTGGTTTTGCCAGGGGCCAGTAACTAGAACTGTCTGGCTTTCAACAGGGTTTTCAGGTTGTCTTGTTTCTGATGGCATAGTGTTCCAAACCTAACATTGGATTTTCCCTTCCAAAATACACTACTTGAGAGCTTTATTTCATTTGTGACACTGATGTGTATTATCTCTTGCATCTGTCTTGTAAGCCTGAATCATGTTGAATATGTTAAAAACTTAATGCATGCAAATTTTATCTTACTGAGCAAGTGATGTTTTCTCCAGGGAACTAAGGTGAGTATTCCAAACTTCTGTGAGCAGGCTTCTGTTTTGTGATCCCTAAAACAGGCTGCTTCTTGTAAGTTCATAATATTCTTGTGCCTTTCATTAGAGTAGCAGTACATAACAGTAGCTTTGGTAGCCTTTGGTTTACCTGAGAACTGGTGGGATTTTCAGAATCTGTATTACCATTTAATGATGGAAAACGGCACTAGACTAGGCTTATAATTCTACTACCCCTTCTTTTTTTATTTTTTCTGATGTTGGTATAAAGTGATGCTATACTTCTGCTGGTTTTTGTTTTCCATTTCAGATTAAAAATATGAGGAGTTCAATATAAAAATAAATGTCATCAGCTAAAGTTTAGGTTATGATTGTAAGATGATTTTGTAGGACACTGCCTTCCAGGTGGTGGTGTGAAGCTGAACTACATATTCAGTTATTTTATAATAATTTATTCTTGCCATATTGCTACAGCTGCTTTGCTTTCTCTCTTCTGGCTTTCATTTGACTCTGCATTGAACCAGTTCATCTTGATAAACCAACAGGCATTGCTTTCTGCTAGGCTGATTTTCTGTCAGTTTAGCAAGTGAATGGTGCAGTGCTGGGTCAGAGGAATGCAGTTCCCACAGGTTATGAGATTAGAAGATCTCCTGTTAACTGGAATTAGTCATTAAATTAAGGAAATTAAGTTGTCGTATGAAACACTGCTATTGCAGCTATGAAGGCGGATAACTAATGGCTATGGGAGAGTACCAGAGTGATGGTAAGTTAATGTGGTTGTACATTAATCACCTCCCTAGAAAGCATTCACTTGTCAGTCAGGTTAGGATTGTTACCTCCTCTCAGACAGACTTGATGGTTGCATTCATCTGGACTGCTAGTATCCATGTGTCTTGAGTAAGCTAGGGAATAGCACCAGTGTTGTATTTCTGGGGATTCATAATCTTGTCTTAATCTTTTCAGGTACCAATAATAAAACTTACTGACCAGGAGACAGAAGTGAAAGTTGACATCAGTTTTAATGTAGAGACTGGTGTGAAGGCAGCTCGATTTATCAAGGAATACATGAAGGTATCAGCCATATAGTGAATGTTATGCTACTTACCAAGGAGGTGCTAGATGCTTAGCTAACCTTTTTGGTACGGCTTGAGAATTTACTGCTGAAGAGTATTTTCATTAATACTAATGAAACATGGATGTTTTAATTTATTATCTAGTGGTATCCATTCAGTGTTCCCTTTGAGTGCTAGGTGTTTGAGTGAATGAACCTGTGCACTGTGAAAAGGCTTCTGCAGTCATGTCTAGATCTGCAGATAGGTACCAAACTTTGCTTCTAAAGCAAGTCTCTTTTCAAGTTTTGCTTACCTTGAATTTAAGTGATGCTGCATTATGAATACTCTCCTGCTAAACTGGCAAAAAACAATTCTTGTGTAGCAACACACTTAAAAGTTTCCTTTTATGCTCTGTAGTAAAGGTACTATTTGGAGTGAAAGCTTTGAGTATAGTAAGTGACACTGGCATTCAAAGAAGGATATAAAAATCTTACTGTTCAGTTGGGAAATAAATTTGATATATAAGGTCTTCAGTCAAATAAGAGTTGAAGTCTATCCATACGTTTCTAGAATAAAAAACCCCATGTTTTAGTTCTTCTTGTGGAAACACTGTATAGCACACCACTGAAAATACTTTTGTATTAGACACATCTTTGTGTGTTGAGATTGTGTAGTTCTTTATTTGTTTCAGAATGTTGACATTGTCATTGATTATACTTATTTTGCTTTGCAGAAATATTCTTTGCTACCTTACTTGATTTTAGTATTAAAACAGTTCCTCCTTCAGAGGGATTTGAATGAAGTTTTTACTGGTGGAATTAGCTCTTACAGCCTAATTTTAATGGCAATTAGTTTCCTGCAGGTAAGTCTGTTCCCTATTTGTTTCTGTTCTTTAAAATATTTTGGGCTTTGTACGTATGCCCTTTTACTGTACTGTTTCTTCAGATGCCCCTTGCAATGTGCAGCATTGCTGTTATGGCTCAGAGTGTTTGACTCTTAAAAGATCCTGTGGACTACCTCTCAGACATCCAGGATCTTTTCTGTGTGAGCTGGAACAGCCGTGTGAAAGGCACAGAGGCTATGCATTGTGCTCTACACCAGGGCCTGTACCTGAACCACCTTAATGGTGTTCCATAAATCTGCAGGATGAAGTTTGTCTCTTGCTTCCCAGACTACTGGTACTGAATGTGCAGAGTACTTGATTTCAGTGTTTATTAAAATGATGAGATCCAACAGTCAAATTGTTTTTTTACTTACATGTTGGTTAGGTTTTGATATGCTTAAGACTGGCAGATGCTGTACTTGACTGATGAAATAGCCAGGTTACAATGGTACAAATAAGTTACAACTTCTCCTAATACTTTTTTTGTGACAGCGAGCCTCGTACAGGTATCGTGAAGTATGGGGTTGGCATCTCTCAGCAGCTGTGGTAATGGAAAACTTACATATTCTGCTGCTGGTGGTGTTGACTGAAATATTACTGTAGATTTTATATACCAGATATAATAGATGGAGATACAGACACAGACTGTATTTCAGTTGGGGCAACTAGTTGGCCCCCCACTTTCTGAAAACATTGAGGGATGGATTTTCTGTGAAAAATTGGGCAGTACTTTGTTACTGACTAGGCTGTAACTTAGTATGCAGTAGTTCTTCATTGCTTTTGACTTAGGGAAAAGAAATCCCTAATCCTCAAAAAGCGACATGAGGAAAGATGAGGGAATTATTTGGCTTCCAGATACTGCTGAAGTGCTGCCCCCTCTCGGTTGCGTGAGAGTGGTTAAAGTACATGAAGAGTGAATGACTCAGTTGAGACTTACGTGAGGAAATACTCAGCTGTCTAAGTGAGAGCTTTTTGTTGCCCTATCTTATGGTCTGAAAACGACTAGTTTTTAACAAGCAAAAACTGGTTTGTGTTACAGTTACATCCAAGAATTGATGCCAGAAGAGCTGATGAAAACCTTGGAATGCTTCTAATAGAATTTTTTGAACTCTATGGAAGAAATTTTAACTACTTGAAAACTGGTATTAGAATAAAAAATGGAGGTGCCTATATTGCCAAAGAAGAAATCATGAAAGTCATGACTAATGGATACAGACCATCCATGCTATGTATTGAAGATCCTCTCCTGCCTGGTAAGGCTGGACACTTCTTGCAATATTCCAGAGCTCTGGCTCAGCTTGTGCTCTCAGCTTGCATTAGCCTGTCAAGCGAGTTAAGAAGCTGCACTGGGAAGAGGCTGTTGCTGGTGTAGAGGTGCAGTCAGGTAGGAGGGCTAAGGGATATGGACCTGAGGTCTCCCAAGATTCTTAGCCTGAGTAAATTGGATTACACACAAACAGTACAGTTGCATAATGCTTTGGAGATCCAGAACTGCGTTGAGTACATAATAAGATTCTCTGACAGTGCTGAGAGGTAGTGAAAAAAAGAATTCCAGGAAATCCTGGAAGGGGGGTTGTTGGCAGAACAGTTCTCCATTGTTTGCTTTGAGAATGAGATTGGAAGGTGTAGCTTTTCTTGCCACAAGCTGTGGTGCCGTATTTCAGATAAATCACACCATGTGGGGAAGAAACGCCCCAGATGCAGAACCTGTCCTGCAGGGCAGTGCCACAGAGATTGCACAGGAACAGGGGTGGATATCTGTGAAACCCAGCTGCATTGTGGTGGTGGTGATGTGGAGGGCGCTTTGAGTAACTGCCTTCTGTGCTACACAGGGATCTCTAGAGAATGCCAGTTAGAGCTTTAGAGTTGCGTGGTCTTTTGAAAGTACTTAACCCAAAGTTATTATTCTTTTTAGACTTGGTTTTGATTCAGTAACCCTCAAAATAATCAAGCTTAATTTTGGCTAAGTGCCTCAGGAAAATTTCCGGCTTTATACTACTCAGTTTGTATTCTATTTAGACTGTCACAAGTAGCTGAAATTCCAAACCAGCTTTTTAACAAATTTTCAGTTAATTTGGACTTCAGTACTAGCATTTCTAGAATGTAATTGGCAGTCAAAGTCCATACTGTCACATCTTGTGTGTTGACTGCTTATGTACAGCACTTTTAAAGCAAATACCATGGATCAGGAACTGAAGTCTGGCACTTTTCTAAATACTCAATATCGTGAATGTTCATAGTTCCCTAGAACAGGTTGCAGGCTGTGATACTCATTTGTCTAACCATGTCCGTGATATGTTTGTAATTGAGTTTGTGTCCATCATGACTCTTGTACCTGGCCAGGCATAGGTGTGATTGTGGAACTGGCATTGTCATTGAGCTTTCCTTTAGGAGCTGTGTACTTACTTGCCTGAAGACCCATTTGAATAGCAGCATGAACCACAATTGTTCAGAGTCAAAAATCTTTACTGCCCTCCAGTTCTGTTCCTTTCTATCTGCTGAGGACTGAAGGAGAACAAATTGCATGTGCAATTTTTTAATCACTGCTAAGAGTGCTCTGGAGAAGGAAAAAAACTTTCAAGTCCAGTAGGGGCTCTGAACTGTTCCTCCTGGCATTAATCTTGCAGGAACAAAGAACTGTGTAGTTTAGAATAGCTGTATGCTATCAAAGAGTTGATAAGAATTAAATTCTAGAAGAATTTATATGGGTTGGGATAATGTAAGTCTTACAGGAGATAGTGTTTTGGCAATGCAAATGAAAGCTGACAATATTTTGAAGTTGCCTGACCACTGTGTCTCTTAGGGATATTTTGTAGCAGCTACCACAGACCTTCAGAACTTGCCTGATGAAGCTAGGAGGAAAATAACATGGAACATATAGGATGGCTCTTTGAATCAGATCTGATGAGTACAGCCTCCTTAGATCCAGACTTAATCACATATTCCTGCAGTACCTAAAATTACCTGTCAAGTGTGTGTTAATAATGTTTAGAATTCTGTTAATTAGTTTAGTTCTGCTATTCCTTCTGTCCCAGTACAAAAATCTTTTCCAAGGGTTCAGGTCCTTGCCCACTTGACAAGTCATCATCTGTGCTTAGTTTGTGTTCAGATCCACTCAGTGTCTGACTCTGAGGATTGGTGGCAGTACTGTGAAGGAGATGGGAACAAGTTATTTTGATAAAGAGTGGGCACAGATGTCTCGACTTAAATTAGCATAAGCTGCTGCAGAGTTTTACCCCTGCAAACCTGTGTTTGCACTGCATGCACAAGTTTTTAATTTTGTTTTCCAATCTTTTTTTTAGCCTGATCACAACTGTCTCTAAAGTTCCTGATAAGCCTTGGAAGAATACTTGTATAGATGGCTTCTTAATCCAAAAATGAGACAATACAGGGATAAAAAAACCCCTTCCTTTTAATTTATCAAAGTAGAGTAAAAGTCGCTCCTGTGAGGGTATGCAGTGGTTCAGCAATGGGATACTGGAATAACTTTAAAGCAGTCTTGTAGGGAACAGGAATATGTTTAGTGGGATTAGTTTCTTTAAGTTGGAGGAACTGTTTTTTATTCAGCGTGAAATGGTGAGTGATGTCTGGCTAACAGATGAAAGGTGTCATCAGAAGGATGCGATACTTCAGTTCTACCTGCTCGTTACCTTCAGTTAGTTCCCGGATTTGGAAGGAACAGGCAGCAAACTATTGTGTTGTTGTTTTGGTTGTAGTGGGTTTTGCTTAGACTCTGTTAGGTACTGTAGGATTTCCTCAGAGATTCTCAGAGACTGATCGTTATGTGCCAGAAGATAATTTCTGTGATTTAAGAACCAAGATTCCAACAAAGATGTTAGAGGTCTACAAGTGGGAAGTTTGTTGAAGTCTGGATTTGAGTTATCAGACTAATGTAGTGGTGTGGCATTTTGAAGTAGTTGTCTATACTTGATCTTTGTACGTAGTCTAAGATCTTTCATCTTGAGTTAGTGTCCTAGGACAGGATGATGAGATGAAAATTATTCCCTTAGCATTATCTGAAGGAGGGAGTTCCCATAAACATCTTGTAGCTGCACGATTTCAGTTTCTCAAAGCACTTGTCCTTTTTGTAAAATATGTAAAGTAAAAGAATTTATTGAGGAGAAGTGCAAAGCCAGGCACTCAGAAGTTTGTTCACAAGAATATCTTGTAGCAGGGTAGACGATGTCATCTTAGAAGAGGTTTGTCTAAAGTTGGTCTAGCGGTATTGGAAGACATAACTGTTTTCAGTTGAGAAATCTTTTAATCTGTGGTTGTGAAACAAGCTTGACACTTACTCAGCAGACTATTAGGGAGGCCTGTTATTTTATACCTTTGTGAATCAGGTGATGATCAAGGTCTACCAGTCATTTCTGATGCTCAGAACAGGAATGATTTTGATCTAATTTCAGACTTGCAGTGGCTAGAGTAGCTAAATTGCTACTTTTTAACACCGAGTTTAAAACTTGGAGTTCCACCTGTGCTGCTCCCTTCATGAGAAAGTTTGTTCTTATTTCTGAATTGCTGCGGGCACTAATGAAGGTTCTAAACCTTAAATTCAATGTGTTTTCTTTGAAAAGAGACTCTTTAACTTGCAGAGTTTATTATGCTTCATGTTGCTTGCTTCTGCATCTTGATAGGTCACAAGTACAGGAACTAAATAGATTTGAGATTGGCAACATCTATTGAGATTGTCTTCTAGCCTTAGCGACTGCCCAGAATTATTCATTGCAGCTTTTCAGTATCAGCTGTTTGTCATTAGAACCTGCAAATACATATGTTTGTGTGTGTGCTTAAAACGTATGTGTTTATAAAAATACACAGATACACTGAAGTTAGCATTTGAAAGAATCTCTATAATGCTAATGTTGCAAAAAGCTGTTTACTAGCTAATAGCTTTACATGGATGGGTCTGCTTCAGTCCTAGCTCATGGTCTTACCTTTACCTTTTCAGGCCGTGTTCTTAAAACTGCTTCAGGTAAAGGAAGGCTACCTGATGGAGTGGTAATACTGATAGCAAGTGATGGAAATTTTGGACATGCTCCTTTAGGGATGAAGGCTTTGTAAGAAAGAATAAGGATTGAATTATACATGAAATCACACACCATTGTTATCTGCTAATGTACATCTGAGGATTGAAGTATGTATGATTTTTTTAAAGAGTGACAGCATTTGAGTTGCGTGCTTTAACTGATCAGTCTAGATTGTGACAAAAGAAGGATGCTCAGTTCTGTAAGACGTGGTTCTGTAATGAGAGTGATCTCTCAGAAGAAAATCTGTTCAGGACAACAAATGCAAATGTGGGATCTTCTGGCTTCTTTAATATGTTGCTTTCTGGATTGGGTAGGGTCATCTCTATACAGACTTGACAGGTGCAGTTCACAGTAGCTCCAGCTGCAGCCCAAGTCAGAAGCTTTGCAGACTGTATAATTGATAAAGACCTGTTAATTCAGACTTTTTAATGAACTAGTTAGAAGTGCAGAATGAGGCAATCTAGGAACCTAAGCATGTATGGTATTGAGCTATTCTGCCTCTGTTCTCAAATCTGCTTCAATCAGACTCAAAATACAACGTCACTGATTAAACTAAACTGCCCAAGTTTACTGTAAGTGGTTTAGGGATGGCGTATGATTTCTTTTGCTGGCACAACAGAGGAGGTAGCAACAACTGATGAATGGAATCACCAATATTGTGTGGCAGCCCTGTCTTCATTTTGGTGTAACTTTATGCAGGATACATATCAAATGTACCTGCCTAGCATTAGGTTAGCCTAAACTAATACAGATCGTTTGAGTGTGTATTGAGTGTGTATTCTTAATTCATGTTATGTGAATTTATAGACTCATTTAGGATGAAAAAGAGCCCTAACATCAAGTCCAATCATAGATGGACTTGAATTTAGTGGTAGGTGCTATTATGTGTGTTTAGCCACCTGTATGTGTTCCATTTCTGTATTGCTTCTCAGTTTAATTCACTTACATATATATGTTTAGAATATCATTATGTGGCTGGACACAAGTGTCCTACCTCTGAAAAACCTGTACTGAATTAATCATTACTTTTCTTGTAGAATTAACATTGTGTTCTGATTTAGTGACCACTAAAATATCTTGGTCACTTTTCAGCTGCCTTTGGACTAAGTCCTTTGTGAAGTCCTCTGTGAAGAACATCACCATGTGTTTCCTCCTAGATTCACTGTCCTAGGCCCACATTGATCTCTGCTTTTACTTCAGAATAGTCCAATAGTAAATAAACCATTTGGAGAGACTTCTGTAACTTTGAGCCTAGTGGCTGCTGGATACTGCAGTGGTGCATTCAGAGCAAGATACTCAGTTATGTCAGTAAACAGGAAGTATTTCTTGATCAGTTTTTATTTTGACCATGTGAATTACTGGAAAAATTCTGGTTTCCCAAAATGCTCTAACGTTTTCAGTTAATTTTCATTGATTGTGCTTTTCTGTTAGAGTGGCATTATGGTTGGAGAATGTTGAAAGGATTAAAATGTGTAAAGCCAGGGCTGTGGTTTTTTTCCCCGGATGGCAGATCTCAGCATGTTTGTCTATAATGCCTTGCTGGGCAAAACACTTAGGGGAGTGAAGGGTTCCTCTAAAGTCAAATTCAGCCTTGCTGGTTTTAGTCCTCTGAAGGATGGATTCTGTCATTTACCCATCAGTTTTTCAAAGCAGATTTTTTATTGATTTCTTCTATTCATGGGCCCTAATATGATTTTCATATTTGGTGGTTCATCCCTTTCTAGTGTTCTTACAGCATTTCACACATCATTCTGAAGGAGGGAACCTTTCACTGTAAGCGGTTTTCTACCCACTCAAGACCTAGTCTGTATTTTATGCAATTTGAAAGCAGCTTTATTGCTTCTTAAATTGAGTGCTGACAGTGAATTTCGGTGTCTGGTGCCAAATATATCTACAGAAAGCCCCCAAATGCTTTTTGCTAGTAATAGCAAGATTGTTCTAGGTATCAGATGGGATGTCTGTTCTTGTACATTGTCACTGGTACAGAAGGTGTAGCATGTTCCTAACTTCTGCAGTTCCTCGGATGGCACTAGTTTTGGAAAGAGTTCCAGTTAAAATGCCTAAAAAAGGGCAATTGAGAGTGCCACAAACTTGATCAAAAAACAATGCTATAAAAGCTTCTGTAATCTTCTATGATAGAGTTTTGAGAAACTGGCTTATCCTGTGGAGATAAATATCTGTATGTGCTGGTTTATGAATCTGTTGTTTTGATAAGGTTAAATAGGGTTTGATGTGAGTCTGTTTGACCTAATGAAGATAATGTGGTTACACAAGTGAAATTTTAAACTGAATTTGGCCTGCAGGAACTCTACTGGTAAGTGAGACATGATGCTTTAAGCTTGGTAGGTTCCCTCTTGAAGACAGCTCTAAGAGCTTTAAGCTGATCTCTGTGCTCTGTTTCTTTCAAGTGCTGTATGTGAGTATTTTAAGAATGGTAAATTCAATGCATAGTGTTAAGTGTTATTCCTAAGGTCAACTTCTTCTGTTGAGATAGGCACACTTAGGTGTTCCTGATGTGGCTAGGATGGGATAACTGGTTTAAACAGAGTTAAGCTATATTGTTCAGTCTTCTGAGCTTTTAAGTATGAATAATTTTTTGGTAATTGATATTAAGAAAAGATGATCTGATGACTGTCACATTATTTCAGGAAACGACGTTGGCAGAAGTTCTTACGGTGCCATGCAAGTGAAACAAGTTTTTGATTATGCCTACATTGTTCTTAGCCATGCAGTATCACCACTTGCAAGATCATATCCAAATAGAGATTCTGAGAGGTAATTAGTTCACTTTTTCAATATCCATTTGTCTGTGTAATCAGTTAGGAATGTTTGGGTCTAGATTCATAAAAGGAGTATTGTTATTTATTGTTTAACTGTGGTTCTATTGAAATCTGCACAGAAATTTAAGCTGCCCGGGGATGTGGGAGTGCAATGCCTCAATGTGTGCAGCATCGAAATGAAGAGAGTATGATAAAACCCAGGATGAATCCAATGTGAGATTCTGTTAGTGTGGAAGGGAGCCAGAAGATAATTGGTCTTTCCTCAAACATTCTACTTAAAGTATTTCAAAGGAGGGTTTGCTGGTTTAATGTTTAGTATGATACATGTCTGTACTGTGGCAAAAAGACGTGTGTGTGATTAAATTGTTTGTTTAGACAATTAGAAAACTAGACAACAAGGCTAGGAATTTCCTTGGTTCTTTAATACATGCCCCCATAAGCTGTTTTAAAAGACTTGATATGTATTTAAGAATTTAAAAAAGAATTACAAGTGCTACATTAAAAAAAATTATTAGAATCAGTTCAGTTTGATCATAATGCCAGAACTGCCATTAAAAGTAGCATACTTCTAGACATGCCATTTTTAATGCAGTTCTTAGTGTCTTTCATAGAAACACAACCAGTACTTTCTGAGCTCTCACCTTTGCAATTTCTGTTTTTTGAAAGGGAGAGGAGAAGGGCAATGAAGGTATGGCAGCCATGTGGTATTTCCACCCATGTATCTGCTCTAGCACCTTTTGTTCTAAGCCTTGTTGTGAATTTGGGCTAGATCAGAGGATGTCTCTTCCCCAAGACTTCCCTAAACTCTCAATGGCTTTGAGCTACCCAGCTAATCACAGGGAAGGATAGCTGTACCATGTCACATAAACCATTTCGATACAATTGCAAACTCTAGTTAAGATGTAAACTTCCAGCATTAATGTCATTGGAAGGTGAAATAGCTTTCCTCTAGTAAGTTTACATCAAAGTGGATGCAGTCTTTCATGTGTGAGTTTAAAACTGACAGTACTTGAATGGTGCCTGTAAATCCTTAAAGTTTTCAGTGGTATTAAATCACAAAGGTTGAGACTGCACTGTGATGGAGGTACGGAAGGAATAGTACAGAGTGTTGCACATTGACATTTGAGACTGCTGGTTTAAGACATTAAAGGTCACTGTTAAATGTGTACTGGCTGACAATACTTGGCACTGAATGAAACTTTGTTCTTACCTAAGTACAGATAGAGTAATTTAGGGATTCCTGAAGTTTGCTTGTCTTGGGTCCTGGCCTCCATTAACTTCTGTTTTTCTCTGAAGGATACAGTCATTCTCTTATGAGGTATCTGTATTTACTACATCAATAAGTATATTTGTAAAGCATTTAATGGGAGCATCAGGTGTCATCAACATGTGCACTTCCCATGGACTTGTACTTGTTACTGTACCTGGGGAAATGTTTGAATTTTGTCACAACTGCAAACCTGTGGAGCAGTCCCAGCAGCAGTGTTCAGGTGTCATGTCTGACCTGTCTGAAATTCTGGGCTGTCTGTGCTAGTGACATGTAAATCTCAGGACCCATCATGCCGCTGGCTTGCAAGAGGAACAGCATTCAACAAAGTTCTGTATACAGATAGTTCCCCTAGCACCAGTCTTGTCAGTGCCAAAGGACTTATAAGTGAATGATGAGCTGTTTGGTAACAAGTTTGTTGAAGAAATCAACAGTCCATGTTTGGTCTCAGTTAAACTTGATGTGCTTGGGTAATCCAGGTATGTTTGTGGATCCCTCTTCCTGCTGTAAGACAGAGAGGTCCATGCTCTGTATAAAGACCTTTCTGGTGGCCTGACCTAAAGCCTGGCCATATGGGAGCCCTTTGTCCTGATCCATTTTTTCCCCTTTTCTAGACTTGTTAGTAGGTAGGTTAAACTGTAGCATAACTGTGTAAACAATGGGCTCCATTTAAGCCCAGGGACTGGCTACATGACATTCTACTGGAGGGATCGAGACTAAGTGAAGAGTACTTAAACGGATAGGAAGTTGTAGGAGGCTGAACTCCCCAGGCTGAGTTTATTCAGTTTCGTCCTAATTGGGGCTAGCATTTTATTAAGTGGGATGGTTTGTGCTTGAACTATCTCATGTGTTTGAATTTATATTTCCTCTTTCCAGGGAAGGTTTCTGTGTACACAGTTCTGTATCGTAGAGGACACTCTCAGTAGCTTTCACATCTTTCTTGGCGATTGTTGTGGTTCTTTTTCAGGGTCAGTCCAACACAAATGACCAAATGTCTCTGTTGATTTAAGGCTCTCTAGACTAAGCTGCTGCTTCTGATATTGCCAGTGGGGAAAAAAGAGTCAGATTTTAGTCCTTCAGCAGCACAGGCCTTTTTCTTCTTCATGTTCTGTAGTAGCAAGTCCCACAGAGTAATAAGGGATAGATTCACATCACTCTTACTACCATCTTCATTCAGGCTTCCAAATAGGAACATCTGAGGTGTAGTGGGAATTTAAAGCTATCTTCTGTCATGGAAAAGCTTTCTTCCCAGTGGAAACAGTAATCAGCTGAATCCTGAAGGTAATTCTTACAGCTACAGAAATTACCTTAACGCTATTTTGTCCCCAGTCAGTCCCACCTATCCTCTTCCAAGAACAGCTCAGGAGAGCTTAATTGTTTGGTTGATTTTATTAGAGCAAACAGCTTCCTGTCATCTTGGAAAAAACAGTTTCCTTTTAGGAAAACAAAGAGACTGATCCATTTTGAACTTGTACAACTTGTATGCAAGGAAAAATTTGGTGTTGTGTCTTCAGCCAAGGTGATTGAAAATCATGACTGATTTCTTAATATTTAGGGCCACAGAGACATGAGTCTAGCTGTGAAATACAGTTATGGATGGGATATCTCCTGGTTGAGGATTGCTGTCAGTATGTGCTATGAACAGCTTTCATATGATCTTTGCCCCTAGCCTGTCTCTGGGAAAGAGTGTGCCGTATTAAGTAAGCTCATTTCTTTGGTCTGTAAGGAATGATGTTTTCATAGAATCATTTAGGTTGGAAAAGACACCTGAGATCATTGGGTTCAGCTGTTAACCCAGTCCCTACTGTGTTCACCACTAAACCATGTCTCTCAGTGCCATATTTACATGGCTTTTAAAACACCCAGGGATGTAACTTCATCGCTTCCCTGGACATCCTGTTCTAGTTCTTGACAACCTGTCTGTTGATGAAATTCTTCCTGATATCCAATCTAAACCTTCTATGGTGCAGCTTGAAGCCATTTCCTCTTATGCTTTCACTTCTACTTGTTCATGTGGAGCTTGGCTGGAGCTTTCCATATTTGATCTTGCTGAATGTGATGTCATCACTCTGATCCTTTTAAGACTGATCTTAAGATTGATTTGCCTAGTAGTTATGCTGTAATGAGAGTTAGAAAGTGTCCCTGTGGACCAAGGTCTTGCAGCGTGTAAAAGGAGAAGCTTCTGAGTTCTTACTATAAAATGAGCTAGACCTGTAAATAGCTTATTCCTGGTCTTATTATATGATAATATTAAGGGAAAAAACTTAAAGGGCATCTTTCTCAGGAGACCTGTCTAATTTTACTAACCAGTTAACTGTATTTTTTCATGTCTTCCAAACAAGCATCTTTGAAGAATTGTCTCAGACATCGGCAGAAATTTTGGCCTCAGTCAAAATAAAAGCCCCAAATGCATGAAATTTTCTCATAGTAAAGGCAGGGTAGATTAATAGGTTTTTTGTTCCTAAGTATTTTCAGTGTTGAAAACAGATTTAAGCACAATTTTCAAATACTTGTTTTGAAAAATTGTTGTTTGAACCCGTGGATATGCTTGAATCTCATATGTAGGAAATGGTGTTCTTTGAGATCAGTATCTGGTTTGATCACACTTGTTTCCTCTTTCTTTGCTGCTATATTAAGTATATATCAGTATAACCTTAATCACCTTTCAGTTTCTGATGTCTCATAATGAATGTTTTTAATTTTGCTGCACAAGCAATGTAGCACTGATCTGCCTTTGGACTCCTGACCTTATAGCTTAGTGAATTTCCTTTTTTTCTACCTTTATACCAAAAAAGAGAGTTTAGGGCTTTGATTTCTGTGCTCTTTGAAAGGAACTGGTGAGAGAACATATTCCCCCATTCTGTGTATGCAACTCTGCCACAATTAGTGTAGCAGTCGCTTCACCCATTAGGTCTGTTTGGTAGCAGGCATTTTTAGTATATCAGTCACCCAGTCTGATAAAAATACCAATCTGCGTTGTTCATTTTGCTTCTGGTGTATGAAATAGTGACTCTTGATTTACTTCCAGGAAAGTACTCCGAGAAGCATCGGGCTTGACAAACACCTTACATGTAATAGCTTGTGTTACTCAGCCCGTGTTCACTTTCTGGTTCTAAGACCACAGCTGGTGGTAGTTGTGAAATTTATGTGTTATCCTGGAGTAAAAGCTGAACTCTTTCTGAAGGCATTTTCAGATGAAGCTTTTTAACTGCAAGATTTCCTTCCCTGTCCTGGTGCTGAAGAGACCCAGCTTGGTGCATGTTTGAGTCCCATACTGGCATTCCTGTCATGGGAACTGCAAGGGCCACAGCTGAATCTCTGCAGTTTTGGTCGTCCCGGTCTTCATTTTGTCTCCTTTTGCTCAACTTAATTTTTGAGACTGAGAAACCAGAACTGCATTGAGTATTTAAAATGCTGCTGCATCGTGGGGGCATACGTACATTAACAAAATGTGATCCTCTGGTTTATTTGTTCCTTTCCCAGTGTGCTCTGTTTAGGTATTGAATGTTCCCAAAGAATCATCTATTATAACCCAGATCTTTAAATGACAGCCCCACCTTTAATTCTGCATGTAAAATTCAAGATTTTATTTTCCAGCATGCATAATTTTATCTACAGTACATGTATAGAATGGTGGATGACATACATTCTGTCCTGGTGCCCTATCTGCAGCTATTGGACTTGTAATTTAGATGATATTATTTGGTTCAATGTTTGCTTAAAATGCTGGACTGACTTTTTCAGTGCTAACAGTAACATGTCTTTAGTTTGGAAGACTAACATGGAACATGTGGTATTTGGTCTTGCATGAAATAGTAATCCCTAGGACAGTAGGAGAATTATTGCTACTTCAAGGGTTACTATGAAACCTAGTAAAGGTAGTCTAAATATATTAGGGTTTTGTATGTCCTACCTTCCCATTGTACACCTAAACCAAAAGAAAATTCCAGTACAGGTACAAGGTACCTTTGTGATGGGAAAGACAAAATGAACTTTAATATAACCGTTGAAGATTTAAAAAAATTACCATCACCTGTTCCAAAGTGGTAACTTTGCACAGCCCATTTTTGTACAATAGTCATTTCTTCATGTATCTTGAGCATGGAGTTTATAGTTAGTTTCAGTGACTAGTCTCTGATGAAAAGAAAGCTTGAAAATTTCTCTCTCAAACAAGAAGACAGCTCACTCCTGCTCAAGAAATACCATTCAAATAGCTGAATGCTGGGAAAGTGTATTGGAAAAACACTTCTTTGTTGATAACTGGTCACTGTTCAGCAGGACCAGGTAAGCTTTTTCTCTGAGCCTCTTACTGTTATGAATTTATTAAAGTTCTAACTTGTTTTGGAGCCAGTCTGTTTCTTGTTGCACTACCTCACGATCCATGGTACTTCCTTTATAATAGTGGGGGCCTTAACACCTTTTAAATTGTTTTGTAAATCCGGAAGCAAGGATTAGTGAAGGTCTCTCTCCAGACAGTCAGTCGTGGTGCTGGGATGTTCATGTCTTCTGTCCATCCCGTACCTGTTTATAATCCAGACTCTGTGGAAAAACTTTCTGTATGGAGAAATGCAAGAACCATAAATTGCTTTTATCGAGTACACTGTTATCAGCATGTACATTCTTTATAGTTCATATGCACTCCATTTAGAAATACTAAGTAAAAATCTTACCTATGTGTCACTGCTTGCATGTTAGTATGGTAGAAAAAAAATAATATGAATATAAGTGGTGCTTCAGTGGATTAAATGGTGTGCTAAAAAAAAGAAGGTTCAAAGAGATTCTTTGGTTAGGGATATCTTAAACTGACTTTTAGTATAATTTGATAGCTTATTAAAATGCTTGCAAATATGTAACCAACAGTCTTTGTTTAATACTTAATTGAAAAATTTTTTTAGCACATTAGGTAGAATCATCAAAGTGACCCAAGAAGTGATTGACTACAGGGCCTGGATTAAAAAGAAGTGGGGGAGCAAAATTAATTTATCACCTGAACTTGGTAGGTATAGCAGGAAACCAACTTAAAATTTTTTCTTGAATTTGATGTAATTCAAAATACTCATGCCTTGAAATTAATCATTCAGATATACAGGAAAAAAATGAAAGGAACTTGTAACTTTCTAACCCAAGATTAGTTTTCTCTGAGCCTGTTTTTCAATTAGCTTGTTAAACTGCAGCTCTTCTTAGACTTCAAGGCCCATGTGTTTGTATTCTGTGCTCTTAAATGATGCTTAATGTTTTCTGTTAACAGATAATAGGTTGAAAATAAGAGACCAGATAGCTCTCTGCAATGGAGAAAAGCAGCAGAACAGAGACTCTGAACCATCTTACAATCAACACTTGGCGTTGTCATTGGCCAGTACACAACAGTTATCCTCTGGTTCATCTGCCTCTTCTGTGTCATCGCTCTCCGGCAGTGACATTGTAAGCTTTTTCTTTTAATGGGTTAAACTAGTAAGTAGCAGAGTTTATCTTCAAAGACTGAATTGATACAATAGCAGTTAATGTGATACTATCCCTAAACTGCTGCAGCAAATCAGTAATGTCCCCTGCTCAGAAAAATTACTGAAATCAAATAATTTTTTAAATTAAATTAAACAGGTCTTATTTCCATCCTAAATCTTTGGTACCCTTTGTGGTAGTAGTTAGATGTAATGAAATATAACAACCCAATTTAACAGTAGCTAATTAAGTAGAAGAGTAGAAATGTCTTCATATATCCTTCCATTAAGCAAAATCTTCCATTGTCAAATTCTGATCCTTGTTCCCCATACCCGAAATTGAACACGACCATTATATTGTGCTGTGAAGGTGAATAACACTCCTCATTTTAAGCGAAGCAGTCAGTTCATGTTTTAATGGTGACAGGGCCCTTGCGTGAAGTCTTGTTGTCAGCTTCTTTATATGAAAGTAATTGCTGGGCTCTATTATAACTTCTGGGAAGAGGAGGTAGCAGTCTCTTGAGGTATGTTCCCAGACTCTTTAAGGTTCTGCCAGGTGGTTTTGTTTTGATATAAAGTTAAATCAGTGCAGAATTGGACAGTACAGATTATAAAGTGCAGCATTACAGGGCATGAGCAGCTCATTGTCAATCATCTGAAGCATTTTGTCATAGGCAGAGGCATTGATGGAACAAGATGTAATATGCAGTCAGCTATGATAGTGAATAACTGGATGATGCCAAGAGAGATCCAAATACCTGTTTCTTGACTGCTTTCAAAACCTAGTGAAATATGGAATTAAAAACTGGGAATTGTATTCAATAAAAACCTAGTAACTTTTGAGGGACAAGCACTGCCTTTATATGTTTTAATTACTTTCTGTAATTACTTTACACTACTGGTTTTTTGGTGTTGAATTGCCTTTTTATGCCACTTTCAGTAAACAGGACAAATGTTTTAGTTGTACCATCTGGCTAATGAACAAAGAACAATGTGATACTTGCCAGTGATACTATTAGCCATGCTCCTGGTTTAAGTATATCAGTGGGAAAGATTTTGCTGTAATAAATTTTATGAAAAAATGCAAGTATTTCCTTATTGCATTGGGAGTGCACAATATTGTGTGGTGAGTCGTTACAAACTCCCCTTAGCCCTGTTTAGCCTGATGTTGAAGGTGAAATTGCCTGATGCCAGAGAAATTAATGAAAAGTAAAAAGGAAGCTCTCAACAAGATAGAACTGAAATCAACTTGGGCATTCACAAAGTAAAAGAAAATGCTACATTTTCTAACAAAATAAAAAAACATGTCCTTGTGAGAAAGGCCAGGTCGTGTCCTTAGAAGACTGATAGCATGTTATCTTAATTTGGAATTGAATGGCAGGTTTCTGACAAATGGCTGATGTGTTCATCGTACTCTTACTTGGGTGTGTGAAGAAGAGCAAGTTCTGGCTGAGCAGTCCTGAGCTGCACCTGATTCAGGAAGAGAAGCCTATTTTGCCATAGTCAGATGATCCGTGCCATGATCTGGCATAATGCTGTGCCCAGGTTGCAGCAGACGAACATCTGGCACGTGTGACAACTTGGTATTCACACCAAAACTTCTGGTGCAGTATTAATAGTCACGGTGTGGTGAGCTTTACTATCAGCTTCAGAAGAAGGTAATTATGAATGTGGTGCATCTCATCACTTCAGAGTTACATGTAGTGTTACCTCTGATCTTGTGGAAGGATTCTGTTTTTATTTAAAGTTAAATTATCTGAGCTTTTCTGATACTGGAAGACTGAAAGCAAGGTATAGATTATAAAGAAAACGCAGGAGACAAGGAGACCGTAGAGTTACAGCTTGCTGACCTCTTCCCAATAGTTAAGGTTTTATTTTAATAGCAAGATATTATTCCTTATGTTGCTATTAACCTTAAGCACAAAGTCTACATTAAGACATTGTTTCAGGAGATGTATTTTTCATGGCTGCAGAATATCTTCTCTTTATGAGGTGCAAGATCCTATCTGTTAAGTTGGAGGGACTCGATAGCATATTTGCTTTTCTATTTACTGCTGAAGTTTCACTGGTAATAGTGATCAAGTGCATCTGGGCCTTTCTGAGTTCTACCTACTAATATAATAGAAGTCAGCTTACTTGTGTTGAGGAAGAGGAAATAGGCCTGGGAACTTGTGACATTACTTTGTCACACTGCCCCTCTCCAGCCATCTGCTCAGGCACAGAAGTAGTTGTATCCTGAAGTCATCACATCACTGTTCACTGGTGATAAGTCTGGAGGTCTTGCATATATTTGTCAACGTGTCCTGAAAACAATATTGGCAGTATATATTGAGTGTGCAGGCATTATCAGAGCAGTGCAGTATTGCTCATAGGGATCCTAGAATTTTTATTAAACCCTATAATTTGATAGTTGGTTGCAATACAGCATGCTTTATGGTTTTTAAAGATTTGCTTGCTTGGAGTTCTGACAGCATTACGGGTTTTGCATTAATAATTTGTAAATATGACTCAGCAGCTGAATAGATAAGGGACTGGTGTCTTGGACTTACAGGTCTGTCAGCTAAAGCAATGATTATAGATTTATTCTCGCAGCAGGAGAACAGGTCTCAGAACCATAACAAGAGGCATGTTTTTCTCGAGACTGGATTGGCATAAACCAGAGCTAAAATTCAGAGGCCAGCATATCAATGTCTTAGTATGCTCAGAAAAATGGAAGTGTAGGGATTTAAGAGCTTACAGTTACTACCCTGAGTTCTCCATACTGGTGGCAACCTTTTGAAGATGAGAACTTGAGTACCACTGAGGAACAAGAGAACTGCCTCCAAGGGCAGATTTCTTTCCTCATATATTTTAGATTTATGTGCTTTTTCTCAGCATACTGTCTGAAACTCAGGAGGATATTTGCTTTCATCTTTGCACATCTAGGACTAGTTTACAGGAGAACACACTTCTGGGCCACTGTCTACACAGCCCGAAATTAAGAACTGGATCTATTGAGACCAAATCATAATTTGAACAAAAGGTATCCTTTTATGGATTTCCCAAGATAGTAAAGCTATTAACAAAATGCCTTAGTCTAGCACTCTCTGGCCAATGAAATTCTAGCCATGCTGTCTTTAGTAGGTGTCTTAGCCAACTGCAGAATCTTAATCACAAAGGACAGCTTTTCAAAGGGCCAGTAAATTTTGGATCAAAGACCTTGTGCAAGAGAAGTCTGTCTTCGGGTATCACTGTAACTATTAGGGGGAGAGCTGTTCAGTTTATGGGGTTGTCTTACTGCACATGCGAACATAGAGCCTGACTTGCTCACCAGTACTTCCAATATAGTTCTTCTCAATATACTGAGTATTAAAATTCCTGCCTTGTTACCTTGGCTCTGTGAAGAATGTAAATAGTAGTGATTAGAAGCAAACTAAGGAACTCATGTTAAAAAACCTTGTGGATACAAGGAATCTGGTTATCAGAACATATTAGACTGTTCATATATTTTTCTCAATTATGTTAATTATCAAACTGACCTACGTAGTAAGTCTTCTCTCAATGAAGCTTTCTGCTGATTTCAAATGCCCTATGCTGCCCTGAAAAAAAGCAGTGTATATTCCTCACTCTTGCAGACAGGTAAGTTGTACAGTACGATGCATTCCCACATGATCCAACAAATGTTGACGTGAATAACGAAAGATGCTTTATAAATGTCTTTGCCATCAAGGACAGTGCAAAGTGTGTGAATTTTTACTGTATGGAAGCAAGAATCAAATTGTTCCACAACAGGAAACAGGCCTCTGGCATTAAAGAAATCTCACCTTCACACTGAGTTAAGTGATTGCTATGAGAATCTGAAACCAGATGGAATGAGTTATGTTCTCCCCCAGCTCTGTACTTGTTTTGGCTAGTTGCAGATGTCAGTCTCAAAATCTAAGCAGTGACCAAATTCCTCTTGAAAATGCTATTTGTGTTGGTTGGTTGCTTGCTTGTTTTTTTTTTTTTTCTGGGTGTTTTTTTTTTCATTCTGGGCCTGCATGCTATAACTGGTGACCAGGATTTCTTGTTGCTTAAGCATTGGGGAAAAATGCTTTTCATTAGCTCAGGAAGTCCTAGAGTAGTGCTAGAGAATATCTACTGCTTGATCAACAGTCTCTGCCAAGTAAGAAATAATCCTAGGTATGTTTTTGCAGTCTCATTTTGGTCTGGTTTCATTTCTGGTGCTAAGTATGCTCTGCAGTTTTGATGATGTGGTGCCAAATAAAGCTTAACATTTTATGTGACAGTGATGCCTGCATATCAGTAGCAGATAAAATGGCTCATAGGAAATTCTTTAAAGCTCTTTTCTGTTACCTTATGGATATATAATGTCATATCCAGTCCGCCACAGAAACTCCCAAGTTGTGTGCTGCAAGTTTGGTTCTAACAAATTTCATACACCACCTCTGTGTTTCTGGTGATAATGTTGTGTGGGCTTCTATGATGAGATAATTTCGTGAAGACCTCTGAGTTCTCAAGACCATGCAGTCATGCCAAGGTAGTTGCAGTTTCAGTGGACAAGGTAGCCCCGTAGTCTAGCTTTAGAGATAACACAATCCTTGCCTCTTTTTAACTTTTTAACATTTACAATATCTTCATTCAGGCTGTTTTTGAAATTTTAGCTGTAACCCTTGCAAGGTTATAAAAACCTTTCATCGGAATGTTGGTGCTTGATCTGCCCACTGTTCAGCCCCATCAGCTAGAGAATATGCTGAGCTTCAGTGTTTTGTGAATGTGTCTTTTCACTGTATTGAAGTATTATGTATTCAGTGCCTTGATTGGATTCTGAGACTAATATACAAATATGACTGATAAGAATAAGACTCATTATTCTTATAGTTCTGCTGAATGCATACAAGATCCACACTTATTTTTGGAGCTGTTACTTGCTTTGCAGTAATTGAGGCTTAGTACTGGAACTCAACATGCAACCATCGTACTTTCCTTCCTATTAGCCAGACTAAATTTCATTTTGTTAGCAGGAGCTATTGTGCTTCCATATTCACAGAGAGAGGTAATAGAGTATATGACATACCTTGTCTGGATAAATGTGCTTTTTTAAGGTGATTAAATTTGCAGGCAAAAGCATACTTATCTGCAGTAGAGGGACAGACACTTCAGAATGTGCAACAGCTCTTCTTGTAGTCTTGTTAAATCCATCTTAATGAATGATTGATTTGTAGAGTTGTAGTTGAAATTGTGTGTATAAGGAGTGGAGGCAAAAGGAGGTTGCTTAATAAAGTTCTCAGCCTGAGAGCGAGAGCTACACACATTTTTCTCTCTTCTTTCTATATGCCTGAATATTCTCGTGTTCTAACCAAAGTAACTGTTCAAATATGTATGAATAGTTGATCATCTTTGTGTAGAATAATGCAGGTTTTGTCTTAAGCTTCTCCCCATCCTGAACAAACAGAGGCAAGTTCTTAAAAAGCCTCTTAATATTTAGTCTTCAGAGAGATGTAAGTGCTGACTTGCAGACAGGTTGTCTCCAAATAAAGCAGTGGCAACCCCAAGTGCAGGGCAACCTGGTGTTACTGGGGAAAAGCATTTAATTGACATTTGATTTGAGGCATTTAAGAGTTTAAGCCCCCAAATCCTTTAAAACTGCATTCTTTTTTCTTACTGTTGCTATGCAGATTACTAATACTTCCTGTGGACTAGAAGGGAACAAATTTTTTCAGTGCTGCTTTTGCCTGTTTTCCTCTTTCACTGTATGGCCCCATGTGTGTTTTTGAGGTTTTTAACCTGTATCTCTGATGGTGTGGTGTTTTATACTGTCTCATGCTCTTCTTTGGTTCTTCTGTATCAGTTCCTTGAGCAGTCTTTTCTCCATATCCACTTGAAGTAAGAGTAAATTTCTGCAAAGCTGCAGGAGGCACAATTTCAAATGCAAAATTCTAAAGTAATTTTATTCAGTAAGTTGTTTTAAGCAGCAGAGGATACAGAGGGAATTTGTAATTCAGCAAGTAAAGTGGGATTTTACTGCTGTGAGGTCAGTGAAGTAAGGAGAGAAGTGCATAATTTTGGAAGAGTCAACTTCAGAGTAGTTTCTGGTGCCAAAGTCTAAGTTGTAGTCTTGCCGTATCTTAACATTCCCTCATATGAAAAAAATCCCACAGAGGTACCTAAGTCATTTTAGGATGGAAGAAAACCTAAATTCAGTATTTATAGTCTAGTGTGGTGCATGTTCCGCTTTCATAATGAGTCCTATAATTTGTACATAACTTCAAAATCAGACTGGAAATATATTTATATTGTTAACAATACAGACCAGTTGAAAGCTCGTGAAATGAAAGTATTGGGGCAACAAAGGAAGTTTTAAATGAGACACTCTTGGGACCTTTTTTATTTAAGATGGCTTATCTGAAATACAGTGAGTATTGATAAAACATGGAAAAAGCTTGCAGTGAGGCCTCTCAGGATATAATGAGGTGTGGTTGAAGGGGTAGTGTGTTTCTATTTAATGCGGTAGATACTAATTAGATAATGTTTTCAGTTGTCTTTCTGTAAAACAAACACGGATGCTTTTAGAGGATGCATATTTTTCAGTTTGCATGTGTGTCCTATATTCTTGCACTTTTCCCCTTCTGTAATCACAATGACCAATTCAGTTTTGCAATGGAAGGCAGAAAAATCAATCAATTTCACCTTAACTCAAGACTTGTATTGTTTATAGGCTGGCCAGTGGAAGTGGAGCAACTGTATTGATGCAAATTATCTTGTGACTTTCCATAGAAGTAGAAATTTTATTAATCTCAATTCTGCTTTCTTTACACTATAGTTGAAGTTATGGCTCCACCTACCAAGAAGGAAAATGGCACACAATGTGGAAGAAATGGGATGAGGGCGGGGGTTGATTATAAAGTCACCTTGGGAGCACGGTGGTTTATCCAGCAGAGTTAAGTACGCTGGGGCTGAAACCAAGTGAGAGCAGGCATTGAAGTTCTCCTGCGCATGGCCCCAAACTATGAAATGTCTGAAGTTCTCTGGTGTTGCTTTATGTTCAAAGGTGTGTGGTTTTACACGTTACTAAGCCAATTCAGTAAAAGGATGTATTTGCTAGCCAAATTTCCTTTCTTTAGCTGCTCCAGCTTTTCTGCACTGGTGTTCACCTAATCCTGTGATGAGCTGATTCAGAAAGTAAAACTAGTAAGAAGGGGATTACTATTTCTGTGGTTCACCTTTGTGGATTAGCTCATAATGATGTCGGATACTAATGCAGATGTAATGGAGAAGGCTAGAATGGGAAAAGAGGCAGAAGGAGTCAGACTGGCAGCAGTCATCTGTTAAATCACTGTAATTGTAAGAAAGGAACACTTGAAAATGTACAGTGTGAAGTGTTAACTATAAACAAAAATTTTCAGTTCTTTGCTTTCAAAGATGGAACACAATTTTTACTGAAATGGTCATTGTTCTCTCACAGCTTCCAGCTCCTGAATGTTATGGGAAAGAGAAAAAAAAAATAGTTTAATTAGTGGAAGAAATTTTGAGAGTGGAAACAATAAGGATCTTTTTGCCAAGACTTCTGTAGTTCATTCTTGGAGACAGCGAGGTGAAAACCCAAATACATCACATTATCGGGAAACTTGCATTCTATTGTTTAAGTTTTTATTTCTGAATACTGACTTTAGGATAGTTAGACTCCTTTAGCATTGAGCCAGACTTAAACAGACTGGGGTCATGAATTAATCTTAGGTGACTTCAGCTTTTAAGAAAGCATACTGTCTTGGAAATTGAAAGCTCTGAAATGGTAGCTGTTGTTAACTGAGGAGTTTACCAATTGTCTTAAGCCTTGAGTTATTAATGGAATTGAAATAACCTCTTATGGCCAGACCTAGTTAGTAATGAGTTTTGGCAAGTAAATATTCTCTTGGTGGTGAGGTCCTGGGTCTTTTTATAATGGGAGATGCATTCTGCAGAAGAGTAAAGGATTTTATCTTGTTCTCATCCTATGTCAGGAAGAGAAGTCTGGATTTTAAGACTGCTTCAGTTCTTCATCTGTCATATGACTGCAGTGTTTCACTGTTTCTGTCTAGGCAGAAGTTCATCAGTAACACTTGAGTTTCTAGGTATCTTCCATACTTTCTTTTTTCCAGCATTAAAGTAAATTAGAGTTCTCAGTAATCAGGGCTATGAGGAGTAGAAATCTTCCTTCTGGGTGCTAAGTTCTTAATCAGGAAGTTTAAACTGATTAAAGAGCATGTTTTAAAATGGAAATGCCCGAGGAGGATAAACCTGCATCTGGTAGTCTTTCTTGGTTTCCAGAAGCATATCTTTAGAAGATAGTTTCCTTTCAGGATGAGGTACTCTGACAGGCATTCAAAATAGTACCATTCAAGAGATCAGGAACTTACCTTGGCTCTTAGTGCAGTCTTGTAGCTTTATGCCTACATTATCTGCTAAAATCAATTGAGGGATCTTAACCCTTTAGTGAACATTTATCTTTTTTAATGTGACCTCTGTAGCCCTCACCCTCGTAGTGGTCAGAGCTTTTGTCTTCCAGATGTGTACCTAAAGTGTCGAGAATGTAAATACCTCCATGTATTTACTTGTAGATCTTCTGGACTTCTGTAGTGCTTCAAGTTTGCATCTTACACTTAAGAATCTGGTCCAGAAGACCAAGAAAGATTTAATCCTTCAGTGTAGGCAGTGCTTATGGAAAATCAGATTTGTTAACACTGGGCTCAATTTTCTAATCAGAGGTTAATCTTTCAGTTTAAGAAAGGTAATGCTGCTCTTCACAGAAGGATTTTGTTGCTCTTGAGAAGTCACGATATCAACTCCACACAGTAATCCTATTAGCTCTCCAGGAATGCCTTAGAAGAAAGAAACAACCTGCTTGTATGAGATGTGTTTCAGTAAGTAACAGTTGAGGCAGAAGAACATGCCTATTAAAAAATTAGAATAAAGCAGCACAAGCTTCATTTGTGGTGAAATCTAATATCAGTTAAATGATATGATGCTCTTTTCTCTTCCATTTGCTACTCTTTCCCTTTTGAGCAACTTTTTGTTGCTCAAAAGCCCCTTAGAAATCTCACTAATGAGAAGTGTCCCATCTGGGTTAGGCATATTAACCTTTGGGGATCTAATTGTATCTAAGCAGAAGAGAAAGGGGAGATCCTTTGAATGGAGACACTAAAATTGTTCTTTGATCAGGTTTGTGAAGGCTGCATTGCAGTAGATTTGCACATTGGTTTGACTAGACAGTAAGATCCCTTTTTCCATCCCGTCTGCCAGCTCATGGCTACTTGTGAGCATGCTTAGAACTTGTCTGTTCATTTCCCCCTCTTCTCATAAGCTTTTTAATAATTCCATGACCAAAAGTGTCATGGTCTCTCTTTGTGGAGACCTTAGCTTGTTCTCACAGTGTTGATACTGTAGGATTGGGCAAAGGAGAAAAATGCCATCTGATCCAGGCATCAACTAAGCTTAATTTTTGGTCAGTGCTACAGCATGTAGTTTCCCACTATGACGAACATATTTATTAAAGAATAAACATCTGATCTCATAAATAAGAACTTTCTGAACAGATTCTTTTTACAAGTATGATGTGTCTGTAGTGAATTCATGATGCAGTTATCTGCTTCACAAAGGCATACTGTAACTTTTATCACTACTTGAACTAATAGGAAAACAGCTCCTTTCTGTCTAGAACTTACTTTTTAGTAAGCACAACTTTATAGAGACCAATAAAAGACTGGTTGTTCTAACAAATTGGTTGTATTGAGGGCTCTTTCTACTATAAGTATTCAATTCAACTGGGATTTAAGTTTTGCTTTGTAGTAGCTCATTGCTTAGGCTGCTCAGTATTCAGAGTTGTCCGTCTCACTTACATAGTCTTTTTCCCCAAGAAAAGCTTTGGAATATTTTCTTGTTTCTGTTCTTGAGCAGCCTATTCTTTAACTGAAGAATCTAATTTAGAAAACAAGGCCATGTGAGGGCAAGTAGTAGTGCTGGAGATCTATTTAAAGTTTGCATGATTTAAGTGAAGAGTCTTTGCTTCCAGGCAATTAATCTTTAGAGACAGAGTGATAAAATACTTCAGTAATTACTTTAACAGTAAAGATCTGTGATGACCTGAGCCAGTAATGCCTTTTAATGTGGTAACTTCTCAACTAGTAATTGGCCAAGCACCATCTCTTGCTATATTTTGAACCAGACAGCTGGGAGTGGGAAAAACGCTAGTGGTTTGGGATAAAGAATAGGTTTTTCCATTGTTTTTAAGTTCAAAATTCTTTGGAATTAAGACCGTGGTAAAAAGCAGCAGTAAAATATAGGGAAAGCTACTTCTGCCATTATGCTATGGCTGAAAAATAAGTTTTACAAGATTTTTTGTGTTCAAAGTTGTTTTAAAAGGCTGTAGCTTGCTTTCCACCTTTCTCAACTTAGAAAATAATTCAAGAGCTGAGGTAGTTGGGTGTTTTCAGACTTCAGTAATTGCTGTAAAGCCCTGAATCCATGCTTGCCTCCTTGTTGTTAAGCGCTCCAGACACACAGTACTTTAGCCTAACCACCAGTGTGTCTGCTTAGGATGCATCTGAAATTGCTGGTGATTGGGCTGGAAGGAGGAAGGCTAGTAATCAGTGATATCAGTTCCATTTGCAGTAGCTTTTCAGTTATCCTGCATCCATCTTGCTTTTCCTGAAGAATTATCCCTCAGATTTCCGATGGAAAGCGAGGGGAGCAGAACTCCCCGTGAGCAGCGGTGTGTGTGACTGGTGCAGATACACTGGTCTTGACTGGCAGAGCATCAGCTTGTTTCTTGGTAGGTGGAGCCCTACCTCTGCTATTGCTGGGTAGAGTGGGAGAAGAATGTAGCAGTATACATTTATACATTTTTACATTTGCCATATAAATCAGTACAATCCAGAACACTGTTTAGAGGACTGAATCTGTCATGACACCTAAAATTCTTGCCCTTCTATCCCCTACAGTGTTACTGTTCTTGTTCTGTTTTTTCCCAGCCTTAGTTCTCGTCTTTTAATTTGAATTTGGTAGAGACATAACTTTGGCTTTAGATTTGTGCTGACTGGAACTGACCTGTGATTGCCATAGAACTGTTGACATTGTCTTCTTAATAGAGGTTCAGTTAAACTTTTGTTAGATGTATAAAATAAACATAGTGCTGGCTTTTTATTTTATTTTTTTTTTACCATTGAAAAAAATCATTGTGTTTTATAGTATTCACTTGAGTTGATATTTGGGTGCATTTTCACGTGCGTAGTCTGAATATACTGTACTTTCTGTAAAGTTGCTTTTCTTTTCCCCTTTTTCTCTGCCAAAAGGAATCAGATACACCACCTTGCACAGCTCCTAATGTTTACCAGTTCAGTCTTCAAGCACCGACTCAGCTTATGGCCAGTTTAGCACCCGCATTGCCCCTGCCAAGTGGTAAACCCCAATCTGCGCCTCCGAGAACCTTGATAATGGCCGCCAGTAATCAGGTATGAGCCAGCAACTCTGTCACGAGCAAGCGATCACGTCGCAAGTGTAGGTCATGTGCGCTGTGCTGTCAGTCTAAAAGCCTCTGAGGATGACCTTCATATAGCATGTGCTAAGCTTCATGTGGTCATAAAAGTACTTATCTGCTGTGTCCGAGGTGTGGGGAGAACAGAGGGTGGGAAAGGGTTTACAGTAGAAGAGCCCCTCCACAACACAGACACCTAGGAGTAAGTTAAAGAATGAGTGTCACAAGTGTTTGACTCCTTAAGTTGTATTTGAGAATCCTAGTGCCCAACTAGTGGGATATTTGTAGATCTTTAGGCTATTTAATTTCCACCACCATATATGTGGTGGAGCTGTAAGATAGTTTTTGAATTTTAAGGAATAGTACTGACCTTTCTAGGCTTATTTAGTTGTCTTGGTTTTGAATTATTAGAACAGATTTGGTTACACTTCTGGTTTTCTGTAATACATTTTAAAGGTAGAGAACAGAAAATTAATTATGGACATGTGTAGAAGAATTTTTACCAAAAACTTAAATGTGTGCATAAATGTGCTGGGACCTGAATGTATTTTGTCTAATGTATCCAGTCTGGTACAACCTCAGTGCGTCTTTCTGCAGGAAAACATTCCCTCTGTCTTGGTAATTAACAGCTATTAGTAAAACATGCCTCACATGAGGCTTAATGCAAATAGTGGGTTGTAGGTTGCCTATGATAACAAAACAGTGAGCTGGTTTCTTTGAAACTTAGTTTTGGTCAGGTTCTTACAAGGTTTTCTTTCTTCTCCGAGTCCTTCTATCAGAGTTTGTGGAAATCTAGGGCCAAGACATTTTCAGCTTAATGACTTTGCCTTTTTTTTATTTGATTCAGCACTTATTTATCTTCATGGACCTTCACTGGACACTCTCTCATTTCTCCATATCTCTGTTCCTGGGGAGCCCAGATCTGGGCCCAGCACTCCATGTGTGACCTCACCTCTGCTGAGTAGAGGGGAAATGATCAATTCCCTTGACTTGCCTTTGGTTTTAATCTTCTAATTGACTACACAGATTCTTCCCCTCCTTTCTTTCCCTACTGCTCAGTCCCACCTAGGCAATACCAGCTTACCTGCACAGGAAGTGTTGTATTAGTGAGAAGCTAATAGAATAATATATTTCTGTTTTAGTGTCTGCAGTTGAGTATTCACTGGCTAGTGAATACAGTACAGTCTGAAACTTTAGAAGCTTTTTTAGAATAAAACTGGAGAGTTATTTTAAGTTGAAGTTCATCTAAAATACAAACCTAGTGTAGATTATTCTTTCCTTAACAGCTCTGCTTTTCTAAAGAAATACCCTGGAGCTAATTAGGAGGGATGCAGTTGTTAGTACAAAACAAGTTGGCATTCAGAGTGTTTGCCACCGTTGTGAAGAGGCAGTGTGTTGTGTGAATTTTGGATCTCTGTTGGAATTTTGAATCTTGGAAGACAACTGCTTTGTAGCACTTTTTCTGGCTTTCTGTTCCTTGGCTGTCCTTTCAAGTGATTGTTAACTGTTCTGTTTGTAGTTTTACAGTACTTACATGTTTAAAAGTGGGAATTTTTCTGTGGCTTTGCTTAACAAAGACGTGCCTTTGAGAATCACATTAAATTGGAAGAATTTCTTGCTACCTATAGTTTAGAAGTGGGATAATGGGATTTTTTGCATTGAATTTACCAAAAGCTTATATTTTGTGAAGTAGAAGTGTTCTTTTTTGATAACGTTTATTATTGAGTCAAAAGTGGGAAATGAAATCATTTTACCCAGAATACTGTAAATATCTGCTTCCCACTTCCAAATTTCTGGAGCATGACTCTGCTAGATTAGGCCAATGGCTTTTCTATTGAGTTAATGTAACTTGAAACCCAGCTAGCTTATAACTCTTAATAGGCATATTCTACCATCTTAGAGGACTCCTGCCCTGATAGATTTGAACATGTGCAAGACTTTCTTAAAAGCAAGTCTTTCATATTCAAAAAGTTTTGAAAGGGACTCATTTGTCTGCATGGTGTCTTCAGCTTTCTCCCTGGCAACTTTTTCCACCTCAGTTCATCTTGGAAAGCTGTACCTAGGTGTCGAGTACAACTCTTAAAAGCAGGAGGTGCCAAGAGCACTAACTGTATTTTGAACTAATTACAGCCTTCTAGGCAAGTTTGCTGCTGTTAAAGCTTCCTGGTATTTTCATTTTTGAAACACGTTTGGTGTGATTACCAATTCTATTTATGTACTGCATAATTAATTTCCACATAGTTCAGGGACTGACTAAGCTCCTGGTGCAGGTTTGTGTGCTTTTCAGGATCATCATCATCCATCATTTTTCCAAGGTAATCATTCTTCTACTCTGTTGACAGCAGTTTGAAATTTCATTTGGGCGAGCAGAACAGTTTATGAAGCAGTGCTGCCCACTAGAAATAAGCAAAAAACCAGATGTTGACACACATGCCCAGATGAGTAGAGGGGGCAGAAATTGCTTGCTTGGTGACTTCCCAAGGAGAGAAGGGGACTACATTCCCTGTTCCTTTGAGATAAGTTTAATTCATGCTGGATTGCTGTTTGCTAGGTTACCAAAATGAAGACAGAAGAAACTTCCTTTTTTCTTAGGTCAGAAGAACTCTTTCATTTAAGATGCTTTCTTCTTTCCCCCAAAGGATTGTGTTGTGATTCCAAAGCCAGTAGCCTCCAGTCCCTCTGCTTCACTGGCTAGCTTCTAGTGTATCTAAGAAAACTTCCACTAAAGATGAGTGGTGTCTGATTGGGAATATGCTTGTTGCTGTGGAGACAACTAGGAAATGAAACCTTAATGTCAGTGCTGAAATACCACAGTCAAAACTTGTAAAAGGACTTGCAGGAGTAGGTTCTTTTTTTTTCAGATTCTTTTGAGTTTGGCCAAATAAGGCGGAACATTTAAACTTATAAACTGCTTTTTTATATTGCTTTACAGGCACTTTTGTGGCTAACATACTTTGCTTCAGAGTTTGTTTTATCCAGAACAACTGTTAATGGTGTTGCCTTGTCTCACTAGTACAGCTGATACTGTTTGTATCTCTGAAATGATTGCTGAAAGGTTAGCAGCATTGCAAACAAAATTGGTCAGGGACTTGAGTCAAAAATGTATTTCTTTTAGATGAGTGCAAACAGTTAAGTGTAGTTCACTCGGATGAAAGATAAGTTTGTAAAGACACATTTTAATTCATGTCAGTGCAGAACTTTACTAAATATTTCTGAGAAGGCAGGTGTCATCAACTAGCCAGTGTACAAGTATGCCGAATTCCCTTTGTATATTGCGATAGTCCATGGTTTTCAGTATGTCAGCTTCAATTTAGAAATTACTTGATTTGTTCAATGGCATTTTTAAGTTGTTTAGGTGCTGAAGGTTTCTTCACTCAACCAAATGATATTTTTATGATTTTTTTACTGAGAATACTCTCATTTAGGTTGGAATAATTTTTCAGTGCGCATGTGTTTTCACAGGAAGAAGGCTACGGTTGTGTACTTCGGAAACAGCTTTGATTCTCAATGTCAGACTCCCATCTTCTGTGTATGACAGAACATTGTTTGGTTTTTAACACATGCAAAACTTGGGAGAAGATGATGTTTTATTTCCTTTCCTAAGGAAAGAAGAGAAGGAAAAACTGTGTCTGAGTTTCAAAGGTTGTTCAGTTGAAAACAGTACTAGAGATTTTTCATTTAGGTTATCCTATATTTATACGGACAGTCTTTATGTGGTGTTATCCTTCCATGTATGGGAACTGATATAGCCTGACCAGACCCTGGGATAGCCTGATCTGACTCTGCTTACAACAGAATATTGAGTTAAGTGGTCTCCAGAGGTCTCCATATAAACATACAGTTTAGATGTTTATAGGACTGTATGAGAGCCTCATTGGCCACATTGGCGGTTGCTTCCTGAGCGCTTTTTGAGTTGCAGGAAAGACAAAGTCTAAATTGTAGTTTCTTAAAAGCGTAAACCCACCATAAATAAAAGACTTGTGGAAATGTAAAAGTCATACCTTCCTTTTGTTTGCATAGGACTCCTTTATCTTCCAGTGTTATTGTAATCAGATTTTTGTTCACAAACTGAGATGGATTTGAATAATCACACATTCGTTTCCTCTACAGATTTTTTCACATGTACTGTATTGGTATCTCCTCATCATTTGGAAAGAGGTTTTCTTACTGTAGTAGTAGTTTTTCTGTTCCAAATTTAAAGTGGGAATTCTCAGTGAGGTAAGATTTCTCTTTAAGGTCTGAATTTGTCAGCTTTGTGCTAAAAAAGCTCTTGTTCCCTGTAGTGACAAGTATGCAGATACATTTCATGGCCCATGTCACAACAGCACAAAGTTGCAGTGTGAGTTCTGTCTTCTGGTAGCATTGTTTTGACTCTTGCTCCTCAGTTTTGAAACTTGGGTAGTGACAAGATCAAAAAGGGTATTTATTTCATGTGTCATTCTACTTTCTTTGCCATAATGTAGTTCAGTATTTGCTGCGATTCTGACAGTCTCTACTGTCAGTCACTCATTTTGGGGACTAGGCCCTCTGCTCTCTGAAATACTAGTTTGTCTTGGAGCTGCTCATACTGGTATTGCCTAACCTGTTGTGAAAGGCAAAGAGAACCTTGACTTTTGCACGGTAGCTCTGCCAGTAGCCTGTAATG
The DNA here is from genome assembly GCA_013398115.1 of Falcunculus frontatus. Lineage (NCBI taxonomy): Eukaryota > Metazoa > Chordata > Aves > Passeriformes > Falcunculus > Falcunculus frontatus. Next base: position 259,951 of record VZRV01004150.1, read on the forward strand.
AAGTGAAATAAGATATGAAGGATTGATATAATCTGCTCCCTTGTAGCTTTAGTTTTTCCAGTTCTCTTGTGTTGGAATTGTGTACAATTTTTCTTGCTTTTGAGCTCTTTCTAGTCTCCATGTTGATTTTTCTTTTCTTTGCTGTTCTCGTGGTTGGCTCCATAAATGCTGTTTTCCCCTTTTAATAACTGCAGAAAAGAGTTTGGGCTCATTATATAAAATCTGTTCAGGACTCAAGATCTAATCAATTGTAGCTGAAAGTAGCCTGTAGGTCCCAAAAGGAGAAGAGTCTTTGTTTGTAGTGCTTTGGGCCTTATTTCCCTAGATTGCCAGTACTAAACAACTTTTGGAAGAACTCCTTTTGGTTTTTCTCTACTTCAGCTTAGAAATCTAAACCACATAAAAATCTTACCAGGTTAAGAGTACACCCAGGTAGCACGTGCAAATATCTTGTAGAATCCTGTTAACTAATCTAAAGTAATGAGGCTAGGTTGCCTAATACTTGGCTTACTGCTTTTGCAGTTGCGACTAAAATGTTGGTTAGGTCATTGTCCATTATTTCTCTGCAAAACAATGAATTTAATTCGTAAAGAACAAGAAGATTAGTTTTTTAGGGTATTTACAAACATTATGCTCAGAAAGTGAGCAAGCGAGTGCTACAGGCCTAAAATAGAATTTTGAAATGCTGCAAACTTTGTGAAATATTTTGAGACTGCATGTTAGGTTGTTTAAGGGATACTTAAAATGTTAATGGTACATTAAGGTAGCTCTGAATACTACTCTGGTATTTCACATGAATTGGTTTTGAGGTGTATGAATTTGATTACAAGTCTGATCAACTGCAGACTAGATTCAATCATGGCCTTTAATCCTGTACGCTTAACAACAAAATAGTAAATATGTGATCTTTCAAAACTGTCTTATGTCTTTTCTAAGCTTTTCCTTTACTTCTGTTTTGGAGAACTGTATGTATAATCTCTTTTGAAGTTGAGTACAGATACTTTATTACCAACATTTCTCTGCCTTTTTTTTTCTCCTTCCTTTAGAAATGCTATCAGGCAAAAAACAAAAAAAAACCAACAAAAGACCAGAATGATTCAGAAGCCTGTTTATGTTTAGAGTTCAGCTCTGTTATGTTACTTGTGTTATTTCAAATTGTAGGGGACTGATTTTTGGCTATAAATTTTCTTTTTGAATAATGGCAGTCTTTAAATGTCAGCAGTTTTGTATAGTAAATTTGCCAGTATTTAAGAATAGAAGTTTGGTTTCCTTAGAAAATAATTACTTGGTATTTCTATTGCAACCAAATTTCTTTTCTTGAGATTTTTCTGGGGCTTTTTCTTTCTTTTTTTTCCTTCTGTTTCTTTTTTTTTTTTTCCTGTTAAGTTCTGGGGTTTTCTATTTATTTGTTTATATTTTTTCTCTTTTTTGTTGTTGTTTTTTTTCCTGGAAACTTCTTTAACCTGGTATGTAATGCAGAATTTCACCTTACCCCACCCCCAGGTTTGTCTTAAATGTGAATGCTTTAGTTTTCCCTCCAGATCTAGCAGATTATTCAACACAGCTAACAAACAAACCAATTCTATCATTCAGTTGTTGCATCAATAGTCCTAAGATGAGAGAGATTGTTCTATCTAGAGAGATAGATCCAAAGAAGGTGAAACTTCTAAATCGAAGATTTATCTGTCGTATCACAGATGAAGGGCTTTCTTTTTGGATTACCTGATCTCTCTCTAGCCATCATCTGCTTACAGACATGTCATCTCTCAGTGATTGTGTGACTCTTGAGCATGTGAATGTCCAGAAGTTTGTGTGCAAGAGAAAGCTGTTTGATACAGCCTCTTGAGATTTACAAAAACATGAAGTAAATTTCTTTTATCAAAGATCCTGAAAGAAGCTAAGTGAATGATATGTGTCCCCTTTTAAACAGTTAACTAATTGGAAGATGAGGAACTAAAATTCAGGCTTTTTAAGAAATGGAGTTCACCAGGAAAGCCCTGCAGGAGTTTGTGCTGCCTAATGTCTAAAAGGCAGTGGACGAAGCCTGATGAAGTTTGCTGGTGGTGTGAAGCACCTTAAGGGCTGCCTAGAAGAGGCGCAGAAGGACCCTTCAAAGTGATGCATCAGGAGCGAGAGAAAGAATTTAAACTTTGTAGAGAGTGGTAGGCCCTGAGCCGACGGTTCCTTGTGAAGATGACATAGTGATGTTTTTGCAGAACACCAACAGTGGGTATAATTTTGGCACCTCTTTCCTCATCAGAGGAAAGTCAAAACACAAATGGAAGCGGAATAGGGAAAGATGTTAATAGTAACCAAACACATGGAATTGCTTCTGTGTGAAGAAAGAATGATTGTATAACCTTGACAAGATGAGGTATATGATCTACGTCTATGTAGTCATCAGCAGTGTATGAAAAAGTTAGAGAACAGAATGACAAGGAATTATTGACTTCAGGAACTGATAGATCATCCTGTAGTAGGCTCAAATTAAATGTGATGCTCATTTAAGCTGTGAAATGCCATAGCACAGGATGCAAGATGCTAAAAGCTGATGGTTTCAAAAAACCAAACAAACTAGTGAACATAAAGGTGTCATCTGTGACTGAAGTGGTCCCTTCCTTAAGCGCCTCTCTCAGCTGATGAGTTGTAAAGACTGATGGATTCAGATCCTGCTCCAATAGATTGACACTCTTTATCGCGATGGCCTAAAACCAGTGCAGAATGCTTCATCACAAGCTAGAGTTCACATACTGGCCAGGTTATTAATCATTCTTTGAAATTTTGTTTACCTTTTGAGCAAACAAGGGGTATGCCATCTTTCAGGATACGGGTCGATGCACTTAATTGTCATACTTGCTGTGCTCCTTGTCTGGTCTTGGGGTCACCTGCCATCCTGCCCCTAGTATTTTCTTTGGTGAATCCTCACTCATATTGAAGAAGAAATTGCCAGATTTTTCAAATTTTCAGCTGAAGTGGATGGATAAGCTTCCTGGAAGTTTGTATGCTCCTTGATCAGACTTTTGTTCTGGTTGTATTTAGTAGCAAAACTAAAGTTTTCCTCTGTCTTTCTTCAGCGTATAGTTGAGGGTAACTGTGATGACTGGCTACTTTTAGTGTTTTAACTATTATAGGGTCGTTTTTAGTATTTTAATGTCATTTCAAGTAAATGTTAATATATAATTGAGTCAGAGATATACTTACTGAACTAGAAAACTTTGCAGGAGACTGTGACAAGATGGTGTGTTTGCTTGAAGGACTATTTGGCAAAAATATAAAACATTCTAATTTTTATTTTTTTAGTTTCATGTTGACTTGCTAAAACATCTACTAGAAGCTATTTATGAAATGTACGTCAATAAATTATGTTTGGGAAGTTGTGTCTCTTAAGAATGAAAAATTCTCAGCTTGCATTTCCTCGTTCTGTTTGTCCTTGAATTATTTTGCCACCAGTAGTCTGAGGATAACACTTAGTGCATCTATCTTGAGAGTTTAGAAGTTGCATGTTGAAGGTTGATTAGGTTGCTGTAGGAATCTGTATAAATCCGAAATTGTTTTAAAGGTTTTTTGCCACCTTGCAGTTAACTGTGGTTGTTCCTCAACACTGGTCTTCACCACTTCATGTCTTTCTGGATGCTCAGTGTCTCTTCTAGTTACAGTTTGACAGTAAAATGTTGCTTATGGAATTATGCATTCAATAACTGTTTTTGTTTTGTGCACACAATTGTAATGGTGGCTTGGTGTTCTCGTTTCTTTCTACTTCACACTTGTTTGGAAATACAGAATATGAAATACCTGCAGCTACTTTAGTGTTCTAAGCAGTTGTCTCAAATGTTAGCTCTGTGTTCCTGTTTAACCACTTGAGGTTAGGATTAGCTTTTGCTCCAGGCAGTCAGTTGTCTGTTGAGTTATTGCTGTCAGACATCAGGAAATGTTGCTTGCATTTATGTTACCAGTATTTGGGAAGTCTTTCAGTTTCATTCTTTGAAACTCTTGTACCTATTTTAAGTACATACACATTAAGCCAACTTACTGTATGCCATTCAGTGACAGAGATGCCTGTAGTATCTTATGTTGTGGTAGGTTTACTCAGGCTGCTGCTAAACCTTTTGGGCAGTTTTTGTTCTAAGTTATTGGAGATCCCCCAAAGAAAATGTCCTGCTGTATTTCTGATCACTTAATTGTTTTGCCTTGGTCTGCATCTGAAGTACAGTCTAGGAGCTGTGTGTAACCTGATGATCAGACCAGTAGGATTTACAAGCTCCTCACAAGCCATACTTAGTTTGCCTGTCACTGACTTGAGATTATGGGAAAAGCAGACTGGTGCTCCCCATGCATCAGCTCATATGATCATGCCCTTATATTCCTCCATGATGTTTTTCAAAGACATAAGTATCTCACTTGGTCATGCTCTTGCTGAGATACTCCAAAACAGACACATCTGTCACAATTAGTATCTAATGTGGAAGTTCTCTGGTTTTGTAAAGAAGTTGTACAGTGAGTGTATTTCATACTGAGGTCCGAGGGTTTTAAGGATGCCTTGAAATCTACACCATTTCATTTGCAGGACATTTTCTTCAGAAAACACTTAGTAAGCTGTTAGTGCCTTGGGACTTGCACAGCTACAAATAAACAAGCATGAAAAGACCACTTGCTTCAAACAGTGTTTTGTGAAAGTGATTTATATGTTGAGGAAATACAACTGGTAATATATGTTTTGTTTGTTGTTTTCATGCCTAAATGAATGCTTACCTTATTTTTTTTTTTTTTTCAGCAGCACAGTGGGATGAAGTTTTCCATGAAAGGAACTCATAACCAAGGCAACAGCTACAGCCCTGTCAGCAGTGGAGGCATGAGGCAACCAGTTGGTAACCGAGGACACCACCAGTACAATCGTAATATATGGAGAAGGAAAAAACACAGAGACAGTTTGCCTATTAGTCTGAGCAGATAATGGCAGATGCCAAAATGACCTTCCCTGTTCAGACAAACTGAGTGAGTGCCACTCGAGGGATGGAGACCAGCGTCCAGCACATCGTTTTATTGGTGTTGCCAAATATCTGCAGCTGACTTCTTTGCATGTTTCTTTGTGTGGTGGTTCAGTCCATCTTCAAGAAGTAGTTGTGCTTATCTGTGAAGCCTTATTAAATGTGGAAGTTTGTTTTCTGCCTTCCCACAATGGTTCATTCAGTGCCGAAGCAGCTCTGACAATAGAACTGCAAGGACATTTACAAATGCTGTAGCTTTTTTGCTGTGGCTATATCTGTTCCTTTTCTTTTATTTTAGAAGTGAAGGAAACTTCAGCCCCTTGGAATTATTTTTTTTTTTCCTCTTTGCAGCAGATCACGTTGGGAATTCATAAAAGTAAATTTGCTGCTCTCCTGTTTGGTTTTTTTTTTCTCCCAAAGCTCAATTTTTTTCTCTGTAAATATTGGAAGTATGATTTGTGCAATAACTTGGAATTTTTAATTTAATTTCATATTATCACATAAGTTATATTTAAGGGGAAGAGGTTTTTTAATTTACAGATCCTTTCCCAGGTTGCATTATCTAAGTTGGGGTCATAGTTTTGGCAGGTTGTCTGAGCAGTGTTATAAACATGACATTTGGTAATATTTGAGGCTTCTTGATTCACAATGAAAGTGCGATTTGGCTTACAGTTTTAAGAATTTACTAAGCTCCAAAGCATTTTGACCCTGTGTTTTTTAGCTCATTGTCTGGCCTCTATCAGTCGTCTTGCTCTGACCAATGAGTTTTAATTTTCTTTAACTAGACAACAAATCCAACATTTGTAGTACCAGAAGTAAACCTTTTGAGAGGAATGGGAAAAAGGTTGGTTCAAGTCCTGATATGAAATTAAAAAGCTGTGAACTACATGCTTTGATGCATTTTAGTAATGTAACCTGTTAATGTTTTGGGTTGAAACAACACTATTAAACAGAGGTACCCGGCTTAAGGAATGTGGAGAAAGGAAATATGTTGATTCCATTAAGGAATCTGTATAGTAGTATGCATTAGTTCTGTTAAGAGCAAATATATAAAAAGTACTTCAGCTGCTCTAAGCATTACAAGAAGTATCTTTTAATGTGTTGCAGGAGAGCACAGCCCAGTGTTGTACACAGTATGAGTGGCTGGCACTTAATTTACAGATGCATACAGGTATACTATGCAAGTGTGTATTGCCATGACAAACACTGTCTTTAACTTTTTGAAAAATGTACATCCTGCCTAACCCTGAGTTTTTAAAGCACCACAGTTGTCCTGGGAGTAGGTCACATCTCATGCCCTCTGACTTCCCCTTTTTTAAGTGAGAGTTCTTAAGCTATACAGAAAACTACAGGTAAGTTATGTAAGTCCACTAGCAGAGAAAGCTGAAGAATCCTGTTAACAGGACATCTATACTGTGTACAGATATAGGTGGTTTTAAAACTGGTATCTGAATATTGAAATGAGGTGTCAAGCATGAAGCTTTTTAATATGCTGTATGCCTTTGAAGCAGAAGTACTTCATGTTATTACTGAATCTGTCAAACACAAACAGGTCCTTGAGGGGAGAGAGGGCAACATTCCAAAGTAGAGTAGTGCATATCTGTTTGCAGAAAGTTTGTCTTAATGCTCCAGACTCATCACAATAAAAAAAGTTCTAAAAATTGTGAGCTGATTCATAAATAATATCTAAGGGCTGTTACATGAGCCTGTACTGCTTAGTCTTCACACACTAGCAATATTGAGCATAACTACATTAAAGAGCCTTCAGAGGCTTTAATTGGTGTCTTAATACTAGCGTCCATTTTAAAGCAAAACTCATTTGAAAAGTGGTATCATGTAACACTTCAGTCATGGTGAACCAAATGAATTGGCCTGGCTATCACTGTGGTTATGTGCTACAGGTTTGAAAAAATGTTTAAATTTTTTGTGTGGACAACTATGTGGAAGCTAAAATTGACATATTTTTATGTAAAGTTTTCTATTCTTTGATTTTTAATAAACTTTGGAGACCAGCCACTCTTCTGTACTTTTTTTATGGGAAACTTAATGGATGAAGTGACACTTGACCTTGTCCCATTCTTTGATGTACACTTTGAACATCTGCTTTAAATTGTTCATGCTGAGCACCTTCAGAATGAGTTTGGAAGGTGAATGGTTGCCCTCAAATGACGATGTGTTTTTAAAGGGAGTAATGAGCATGGATTTTGTAGTTGTGGATTTGATCCCTCAATAATGAGAAAGCAGAGGAGCTGGAGGTAGTTCCCACAGTATTCTCAAGAGGAGATTGACTGACTAATTCCTTGGGATACCTTAACTTTTCATTAATTCTTTTTTTTCTAGTCCCTCCCTGTAGTTTCTAAATTCCTTTCAAAACCTTCATCTAGGTTTCAGGCTCCTCAAAGATTGGATGTATTTTGTCTTTTTTTGTGGAGTTCTGTTAACCCCTCAGGACTCTGAAATGTCAGCAACTTACTCTAGTTCAAAATTTTAAAAAATGAGTCTTTGGAAGGAACTAGTATAAATCTGTGAATGCTGAGAAAGGGAACTGAAGTGTTTTTAATAGACAGCAATGCAGGGCTAGGGATTGACAGAGAGGTCTGTGGTACTTGGTCAATCTTAATGAGGATCTGCTGGAGAAAAGCAGAGAAGTGGTGGGAAGGGAAAATAATAACTACTCAGTAGTAGCTGGGATAATAACAATTATTTTTTCTGTCAAGTCAGTTAGCCAGTGGGACATGGCTGACAGAGGGATATATAATCTCTGCAGACACAAAGATTAAGTGCAGCAGGATTGGTTTTGTAACTTCTATTTTCCCAGACTCCACCTTTTCCCTCTTTCTGCCCAGGTGACGATTTTGCTTTATTTTTCCCACAGATTCTGCTCAGCTATCTATCCATGTTAGTAGTCCGCATTTAATGCATTCAGATTCTCCGTTGAACCCTTGTTCTCTGATAAAAATCTGGGATATCCCCTTTATCCCCGCCCTAGTGACTATTTTGTACACTGTTCATAGGCAAAACTTCAAAAGGCTTCTTAAGTCATGGACTTAAGATGTGGAAGGAAGAGACTGCAAATTGAATGGAGGGATGGGACCCAGAGAGTGCATCATAGAAAGAGCTCAGTTGTGATCTGTTCCTGTTTACAAGAGATGTCAATGCCGGTATTGCATTGGACTTCCCTGTAACTCCATCCCAGTGCACTGGGGCAGGGTAAGAAGACAGAAATGTGACTGCTGGTACCATGGTGCTGGTTCAGCACTGTTTCTTTCCATGGGAACAGCCTCTTGAGAGTGGGCATAGCAATAGTCAGAGTAGCGTTGGAATACAGCACACCTTCAAGCAATATGAGCTCTTCATCATTTGTGGGTAAAAAGAAAAGCCTAAATTGTGAGCTAACAGCCAACTGATCACTCGGTGGATACGTGTGGGGAAGTAAATGTGTCACCTTCTGTGCTCTCAAGGACAAGAAGCTGCCTACTTGATGACTGCTGCCAGTGTAGTCTGGTTATAAATTTAATAATACCTGGAATAAACCAAATTTATGACCGTAGTTCTTCAACTGAAAGACATGACAGAGCCATTGATTAGGTGGCTGCTCTTATGCATTTACACTGTTTTGATTGGGGCTTGAAGCATTGTGGAAAGCAGATGTGCCACAAAAGGAGGATTTTGGAAGTAGCCTTAGAAGAAAAGCCTGAAAAGAAACATCTTGGAGATCAGGAAAATGTCTGAAGGAAAATACTGGAAGATGCCTCAGAACCTTAACTGATAGTGCCTGTCTGAAGCTCTAGTCACAGTGCTCAGTGTTACACTACTGCAAAAGTTTTAGCTTAGAGCTGCCTAGGACGCAGTGGCCTTTTGGTTTCATATCAATTAAGGATTCTCCAACCACTTGCTTTTTTTCATAATCCTTTTCTATTGACAGGTTGTTGCCTGAGGATAAAAATAAATTATGAATGGCCCATGTGCAGCGCATACTGATTATATGCATGTCTGTGTGTGAGGTCAGGAAAGACAAAAGGCGTGTCATCCAACACCAGCTGTTTGCCCCTTATCCACCAAAATCTGATGTGTCCTGATGTGAATTCTTAGGAAGCAGCAAGCTGCTTCCTGCTTCAGCAGCTTAGGAGAGTTAACAGTAGGTTTTACTAAACAGTATGGTTTTACTAAAACATGGCTTCCAAATAAATGCTTCACTGACTCATTTTCAAACCTAAACCAAACAGGATTTAGGAGCTCCTATTACAGGATTTGCTGTGTGAGAGGATGAAAGCAATGTTTAAACTGGAAGTCCATAACCTCTGTGCTAAAATTGCCACTTTTTATTAGTGAAAACTTTGGTACTGATCCTCTGTGGATGTTTTGTTGAGAAAATCTATGTGAGAAAATTCCTTGCTTCTTGCTCTTTCTTTCCAGAGAAGAAAAGGTGAATCTTCTGATGCGCTACATCCCCTCCTTCAGGATTGCCATTGGATGCATCTGGCTAATTTTGGGAGCCAAACTGAGCAGGTGCAATCTCGCCCTTGTTAAGACTTGCGTGTCCTGGTTGTTAAGAGTCACTTGAGTACTACTTACTGTATAATTGTGGGTGAGATCAACAAATCATCTCTGTTCCCTTGGGGAAATTTCTTAGGAGACTTAGGAACAGAAAATAAAATTATTCTATTAGTTATTCATATGTGTGCATGCAGTCTTCTGTAGATGAGAAGTGTTGCAGTTCCCAGCTGCAAGTGCAGGATTTTTTCTGTCCTCGCAAGGGCCCTGGAGGGAGCCAAGGCAGCCTAGCAGGTGTTTGCCCCTCAGATTAGGGAGTAACAGAGGAGGTCTGTGCAGCAGTTTCTGACCTGTTCCTGATACAGTGGTTGAACAAAAATGACTTCCTGTTTTCCTCCCATTCCTCTGTTAAAAAGGAATCGTCAAGGAATGTAAGGTTATGGGAGATGCATGTGCTGTGTGGGTGTGAGTGTTAGGAATTATGAGTGGTTAAGCACTGGGGTACAAGTGCTCTAGTCTGGTAGTGAGATTTCCATCCTTTGAAATTGTAAAAACCTGGCTGGACAAGGCCCCAGGTAACCCATTCTAATTTCAGTCAGTCCTTCTGGACCACTTCACCTCTGTAGGGCTTTTCCTCGTTAAATTTTTCTATGGTACCACAAAAAAGAGTACTTTTTTAAGTTTTACTTTATCTCTTCTGGGTTTATGAAGTTTTTTAATGGGAACATACTTAGGTATTGTTTGTTTTTTTGTTTTGTCCTGCACTTGGTAAAATACATCTGCAAATTTTAGCATCAGTAGATTAAAACAGGTGATTTCTGAAGTTGATAATCCCTGGAAATGAGTAGTCCCCCATCATAAATTACTGATCAAGAAATACAATTTTTTGTATCTTCTCTGTATTATGATAATGATTATTTGTAACAGTGTTTTCTGAGTTCAGTTAACTTGGATTTGAGTGGTAACACAAATGAAGATGTGAGGGCGTAGTGGCTAGTGTAGGACATCAGCAAAATACTCCAAACTGCCAAGTCCTTCACCTTTTTTTCCCAGTGATTTGCATAGATTCATCATGGAAACTTTTGATAATTGAAATGTGCTTGTTTGCCTTTATTCCACAATACAGGAGTAGGTAGATTACTTACACTTAAACTTCCTGAAAAGTTGTAAAACAGCTTTTGGAACTGAAAGCACCATGAAAAGGCTTTTTGAGAGGTAGGATTTGGAAGCTGCTGTTAGCCTAAGTTTTACCTAAATAACTCAAGGTTGTATCTGTCTAGACCAGAGTTTTCCCTTATGATGCATCATAAAAATCTGAGAGTGAAGAACGTTTATCAAGACTGGATCTGTGGAGAAGAAAATTTCCACCAAGAAAAACGAAGCAGAATCCAAGACCTGAATGATCTGAACTTGAAATATAAAATAACCATTCCAGCAGAATGGGAATTGTGACATGCCAAGCTGCAGATCTATTAATAAGGACTTAATCACCCCCTACTACTATTACTGCTACTACTAGCAGTATTATGTATGGAGCACAGCTCCAGGATCCCTAAAATACTAATACATGCCAAGGTCCTTGTCTGGAAAACTCATACCAGGATTTCATTTTTATTTCTGTCAGACAACAGAATAGGGCTAATTAGAAATAGACGCAAATTTTAACACTAATTTATCAAATGTTTTTAATGCCTAACCCAGTATTGCTGCTATTAACATCTGTGTATTTAAATTGTTCGGTAAAGCCTGTGGTGTGGTTCAGTGCTGGGTGGTGACTGAGCCAGGGTGTTCTGAACCAGAATAGCATCAATAGATGGCGCTGAGTGCAAATTTTTGGACCAAAGTGGTGCAGTTGAAGATTAACTTTGGAAACAGATTATTTTATCTGTGTTTGCTAATGATTGTGACACAAGAACTGCCACGCATGGGCTGAGTGTGCTGATGTGACCAATATGGGAAACGTGGCCTGTACACAGTGTTGGAGTTTTGTAGTACTGAGTAAATAGATATGGGATGAAATATAAAGCATAGGGCTGTAAAATGAGAATTTGTAGCTACTTCCAGACAGTGAAAGCTGATGGGTTAGAAATAATAAAGCGGAGAGGCACCTGGGCATATTTGTTAACAGTATGATTAAATTCACCAGCTTGTCTCACAGAGCTGATAAGTGAACCAAACAGATGAAATGTTTCCATTAGCATTAGTGATTTCCTTTTATTACAAGTACAAGAGTTTTACTGGTTGAATTACTTGTGGCTTTCCTCATTTCAGGGAGGAAAAAAGAAATAGACAAAAAAGAAAAGAAGCATAATCCTCTTTTTTTCTTTATTCAGTGATGACAGCAGCTACAGACACAGGTTTAAAGCATTTTCTGACACCTGAGAATCTACTTGAGCTGGAGATTCATCAAAGCACAAGCTGGCTTTTATGATGGCATGTCAAAATGCTGTGAAGTACTAGGGATGACAGATACCATCACCCAGCTTTTTGCACCCATTTGCACTGTTCTTGTATTGACAAACTTTTGATCTTTGGCTTTGATGTAGGAATGATTTACCTCCCGGGGCTGCTGAACATGCTAGCTGGCTGTCACTTCAGATCTCTAGGTGACAAGTAGAAGATCTGACTGGATGTAATCTATCTAGGGAGTGTGGTATGACTGAGGTAGTTAGCCTTCCTTTCTCAATTTTGGTGGAGAAACACAAGTGGTTTTAGTCTGGGTTTCCTGTTAGATGCTTTTGTGGTATCTGGAATAAAAAGGAATGCAGCATTTCAGGCCGCTCCAATATCCCTGACCACTTTAGTGAACGAAATTGGATGTGAATTTCATGACACAATTTGACCTAGGCTGGCATCCTAGCTTGGTCCCTGATGGCTCTTGCTTCCCATTCCTGTTCATTGGCTTACTGGAACAGATATGTGTGAACTCAAAAGCAAAGGATAGGAGGTGTGCGGGACATCTGACATTTTGATTTTATTTAACTGTAAGACTTTGAAATGCCTGGGCAGACCCTAAGATTCAGGATGCTGCCTGGAGTATCCAAGGGTATAAACAGTCATTGCAGCCAAACTTGAAAGACAGAAGAGGTTTATAAACACTTCTTGAAATGACCCACCTGTTCACCCACTTCACAGCTTCCTTCTCCTTTCCCCTACAGCTGTTATGTTCTGTAGAAACTAAAAACCTGAGCTTTCTGGCTCTGGTGAACTCCTGAGAGGAGAGAGGACCGTGGGGGAGGAGGGGCAGAGAGGCATCTGATTGTGAGGACTGTAATACTCTTAGCATGAATCCTATTTAAATTACCAAGGCAAAATGCACTATTCATTATGCATTTAAATTTCAGAGACCCTTTTGATGCAGGAGGTAGAAAGAGGCTCAGCGGGATCTTTCTAAATATGTTTTATGAAAAGGATTGTGGTGAACATGAATTAATTTTCCAGCATTGTTTGAGCAGATTGCTGTCGGTAGTTACTTCACAATTAGCTTGTCCTTGTGTCTTTCTAGGTAAGCATTGAATCTGAAGAAAATAGCTTTTTTTTTTCCCTGTGCATTTTGCAGAGGCTTGTGTTTTTTTATTATTATTATTTTATGTTTAAGTTAAACTCCTTACGGCATCCTGGAACTGAATGTTGCTCATCTAGCAATAAGATTTTAAATTGACTCGCGGATAGGATTTATTTTTTTTTTAAATTTATCTCCTTACAGAGTATTACAAGATTTTGCTGCTGTTAATCAGGAAAATGCGATTTGTTAAATTCAATTTGCTCCGGCGACAGGGAGGGTGCGCTCTTGCATCGCTCTTACTTCCCAACGCAAAAGCAACAGCTCGACCGTCTCTGGTTTGGAGGTGATGCTACTGTGATGGGAAAACCTTTCCTGAGGCACAGGGTAACTTTAGAGGTAATTTTGTTTTGTTTCATACGGATAAGACTCAGAAAACTTTATTTATAATCAGTAATGGATGACTGAGCAAGGCAGTTGTTTTTATATCTGTCAAAATTGTACTTGGGAAGCCCATGTTTGGTTTGCGCTGCGCAGCTGTTCCAGTAGAAAAATGTTTAATCCTTCCAGGTGTTAAATTGTTTCCTTCTTAGGGATCTCTCTGTCCCTTAACTATGCACATCCAGCTCAGGTGCATGAGCTCCTAATTGTTTCAGCATGGAGAAGAGGTTTTTTTCTCTTAAGTGCTCTTGGAAATGGAACTGGGACACTGACAGGCTGTCTCCAGCTAGCCTAAAATGGCTGTTTCAGGTTGGTTTTTTTTCCCCTCCCTTCAACTTTAAGATGTCAGCTGAAAATAGAATATACTCAGCATGGATATGAAAGACACTCTTGAAAATAGCTCCAGGCGTCATCCACTTTGGGGATTCTTTGATTTGTGCAAACAGGTACTTGTGTTCAGATAACACAGTTCCTTGCGTTATCCAGCTTTAGTTCAATGGTCAATTTACCATTAATATTATTTTCTAAAGGCTAGAGTTGGTAAAGCCAAATCTTTATTCAGTAACATAATATCAGCAATCACCATGGCAAACAAGTTTGTGTTCACTAACTGTGCATGGAAAGAACAAATAGGAATACACTGTGCATGGAAAGAACAAATAGGAATAAGACTTGTAACAGAGAGCAAAGATGTGCAACCCAGAACTTTATTCAGTTGTTCTATGCAGCTCAGGCTGAATGCAGGGAGTGTACGTTAACATCAGTTTAAGAGTGAAATTCGTGCTTTTAGAGAATTGGGATTGCAAGTGAAACAGGTTGCATCAGTAGGCATTGTATTTAAACAGGCTCTTATGTTTAGTTAAAGAACTTCTAAACACAACTATGTTTGTTCACGAGGTTGTCCTTTCTTGCAGATTAGGATTAGAGTTATTTCAATCCAGGTTTGGGTGTTGGTTTTAATATTGGGGTTCCCCGCCCCAAAAGCTTTCACCCTACTTCTGCCTGGAAGATTTTAGAGATAAGAGTACTGATATCTGTTTCTCATCCTGTACCATTTGCTGGGGTATTGCCTCCATTTAGACTCACATTCGGAATGAGCATCTAAGACTTCCATTTTCAGCTTGAGGAGTGGAAGGGGGCTTTGCAGATCTTGGCTCTCACTGTCAGAAGTAAGCATTTGTTTTGCTATAGCAGAAGGACTCGATCTTTCCTAGAGCCTGTTTCTCTCTCCAGCTACTTCATATGCTGCATAATGAGTAGTCCTTTAGAAAAAAATCATGGTTTGTCTGTCCTGTGTATCAAACCTTCTGTATTTTACCAAACTTTTGTAAGCTGAATGTTCATAAACTATTTTAGATTTCTGGTTTGGTTACTGTATTTCTTACTTGTAATTCAGCATATATTTTTAAAAAGCTTTCAGCAGTGCAGCAGAGCAGATGTCTTTTTTTCTTTTTCCGCATAATTTACTTTTACATAGTTCTCAGTTACTACATGCATGCTTCAATTCAGGTGAATTTAAGAATCTATGAAATCTATTCAAATATGGTCAGATCTGGAGATGCCAAAAGTTTAGTTTCTGTGTAAACTGTATAGTTTCCACATAAGACTACATAGGATACACAGATAAGACTTTTCACCTATGACAAAAGATAAATGAAGATGAGTTTGACAAAGGTCTAAACTATCAGGGAGGGAATAGTTGCCAGTCTCTTCTGACAACAGTTGAACATCATCAAATAAATCATGTAGGTGCAGGTTGAAAAAGAGCAAAGGGAACAATATTTGTAACTCCTGGTTTAGCTGCCGAATTTCTTCCTGAAAGATTTTTGTGTGTGAAATCTTGAGTTTGAATATCAGTTGGACAAATCCCAAGCAAAGAAACCCATTCAGGGCTATTAAATGTGAGATAAGGTCTCTGGATGCAGCAACCAGAACTGCAAAGGAGTTGGTTTGGAAAAGGAGCTGTGTGGTGCAGATGGAAGCATCTCTTTTCACCCCCCTCCAGAAGCAGGCAGCATTTTCTAGAGCTTTGGCTGGCTTCAGGTTGAGGTAAACTGTCCCCAGATAAACTGAAAGCAGTTTGTATGGAGAAGGAAAGGGACAGAAGAGAAAAGGAGTTTCTACAATGAAAAGGATCTGGGAAAAAGCATAATAAGATTAAATTAAAGAAAATTGCATTAAAGGAGTCTGGTGATACTGACTTGTTCAACTGCACAGGAGAGTGGAAAGCAGTAAAGGGCTTTAGAGAGAAGAGAAAATGAAGAATAAGCTAATTGCACAGAGGTGCTGGAGAGGAGAAGTGGAGAGGGGGGAGATAAGTGGAACTTGTGGCAGGTGAGGAAAAAGTTCAAGAATAAAAAGAGAGGACATTGGCAGGTGTTTATGGGGCTTAAATGCTTTGTCCACTGGGCCCCAACTGCCTCCCTAGCACAAAATGCAGTGTGGTTCCACAGCCTCCAGTTACTGTTTTCTCTGCCATCCATCTCTTCTCTGGTTTGTCTCAGTTGCCACCACTCTGTTGGGTGGCCATGGATTTTTTTTAGCTCTGCTCCTGGCCACCTGTGGGATTCATGCCAGCAGTCTGGGCTGAATATTAGTAAGGAATATGCACTTATATATACGAAAACAAGCTCTCTTTAGTGTGTAGAAGCCTCTTTTCCATGAGTCTGTACCTTATTATTTCAATGTATCACTGATTATTTTAATTGTACCAAATTTTGGAGTGTTGTCTACTGGCTCTGCCCTCTGGCTTAGGCTGTTATCTGTTTTGATTGGGTACAGGTTTGGGCAGCCTGAGAGCTGCTGTAACCTGTGTAGAAATCCCTTGGTCATGCTTTTAAAGAGTTTTTTGATTTTAAGACTAAATATGTCCCCTCTTTCTATGTATTTAGTCAATACTACACAATGCAGCAATATTCTTAATCCTTGTGCTTAACAATGTCTAACACTAAACCAGTTCTCTTCTAAGGATTTCACATGCAGGGATTGACTCCATTTTTACTCTGTGACTACTCTGTCTACACAACGACTTTGGGGGATGAAATCTAGATGACTTATTACTTAATTGTAAAAAACATTTTGTATACCCCTGTATGGAAAGAAGAATTATATCAGGTAGACTATTTAATACATCAGGGTAATTCTTTTCTCCTTAGCTGCAACCCAGTATATTTTTTTGTGGGAGTGCTTCCTCTGTTGGTGCATGTCAGAATGGCACTGTTGAATTAACTGATTTACAGCAGCTAAGAAAAAGCTCTCAAAAATTTGAATGCAGGATGTAATGTTTGTAAAATGTCTTGAGAAGTGTGAAATACTGAAATAATTAGTAAGTCCTTATAAAAATCTGAAAGGGTGATAATAAGATTTAAATGTCAGGATCTTGTCAGTGGTTGATAAATGGAGTGTGTGTGGAAGCTGAATTCTGCACTTTCCCTTCCCAAGTAGGCTGCTGTGATCTGGTGTGGCTGCTCACACTCCTGTGAATTTGGGTAACACAATCACCTTCTTGATATGCACCCCTTTTGAGCCTGTCTGAAGCTGGCCAACAGAATGAAGTCTTCTAATAAAAGATACATAGATGGGACAACTAGAAACTGGAATTGCATAAGCTTAGTTTTCTTAGAAAACTCCCCTAAAATTACAGCATTTTAGACCTATGCATGGGTCTTGCATCCCAGTGAACTGCAGTTTTTCTTGTGTGACAGATACCAAGATTTGGAAGCAGAGAACAATTTGATTAAATTTGTCTCCTTTGTTGCCTCAGGTACATTCCATGTATTCTTAGAATATAAATCCTGCTGCTAATTAAGTTGTTCTCTATTTGATATGATATTCTTAAAAAAATATAGCTCACCTCAGGGAGTCCCAGAAAGTGAAATGTCCACACACAGGATTGTAATTTACCAGGAATAACTACTGTGTATCCTTTCACTGGAAACAATAGAAGCTATTTTCATTTTCTTATAAATTCTTTTCAGTTTGCAGAAGTTACTTTTATTCTCAAAAGCTGGAAAACAATCATAATTCTGAGAAAGTCACATATTGATTATTTGAATTGAACAATGGAGAATAAAATTGTTCAAGCTGATCTCTGCTCCGTGCTCCATTTTAACTGTAGAGAGGTGAACAGTGATTAAATATAACATTTTGCAGAAGTAACATGCTCAAAGGGTGCTGGCACATACAAATCTTACATAATGAGTTTGAATTAATTTCGTATCTGAAGAAAACAAAACCCGATAGAAGCAGGTTGTTTTATGAGCAGCAGAACTAATCCATTCCAGTCTGTCTGTATTGTTTCTGGCTCCTACCCTCTATCCCAGTGTCTCATGTGTCTGCTATGGTATCTCCACTGAGCAGAGGCCTGTAACTAACCTGGAGCTGGAGCTTTCCAGCTCACCATGGGCATATGGAGGGCACACTCTCTGAATTAGTACAGCAGTTTGGTGTCAGGACACTCATGTACTTGTGCTTCCCTGTCATCCACCACTGGATTTTCAGGGAAGCTGTAGAAAGGGAGTTCCCTCAGGGCTTGTGCAGCATGTGCATTGCAAGGAGCAGCTGAGGAATGGGGACAGACTCAGCACTGAGGAGAGGAGGGTTCAGGGGGACCTGATGGATTTTCAGAGCCCACAGGGAAATTATTGAAAAGGTGGAACTGGGCTTTTCATGATGTTGCCTGGTGGGATGATAGGAGCCGACAAGTATAAACTGAAACATGAGAGGTTGTGACAGCATGTAAGGAGAGACTTACCCATCACAACAGTCAAACAGTGGACCAGGGTGCCCAGAGAGGTCGTGTATTCTCCATTATTAGAAGTTCTCAAGACCAGGTCGGAGAAAACCTTGGGGAGTGTTTTGCTGATCCTGTGTTGATCAGAGGTTGTATAAGATGACCTTCAGAGGCTGAAGTCCCTCCCAGTCTGTGCTATTCTATGACCCTATTTTTCTGCACAATTTGGTTGACCTTGTGAGACAGCTGCATGGAATATATAGGGAATTACATAAACAGAAGAGTGTTTTTCTTCTTAAAAAGACCCCTTCATTTTTCTTATGATAAAAATAGGTTTACATTTTGTTTTTCTTCTTCACAGCCAGCTCATAATATTTGGAGGGGAAGCCCTTCCTTCACCACATCCTACACCCTTAGCAGGTCAAGGGAAGTGAGGAAAACTTTCCTGTTAAAACAGGGCTGTGCAGGGTGAACTGAAGAAAGCTGTTTTTTATGCTTTGGTATTTCAGTTTTGCTTCCAAGTAATTTCAGTGGATGCAAGCATCTCTGTTCCCACCTACTTAACAGTTCAAATATTTATTTATATAAGTTGTCTTTAAACCAATTGCTATTTAACCATAGTAGGAATAAGAAACTGAAGTTCAATACTCTTATAATAATTCCTTCTCTTAGTAGGAGTGTTTACTGCTTTCTAGACCGACGCCTTACAGTGCCTTTTTACTTCTACAGCTACTCGTGCAAGTGTGTCCCAAATCATGAAATGAAGGAGTCAGCTTAGCTAATTAGGAATATTCCCCATATTTCTTGTTTATTTGCTTCATTTTAATATGGAAAAAGCCTCAGAGGCTGACTGTGGCTTTCTCTTTGAGGTTATCTTTTTTCTATATGAACCTGCTACACCTGCCTTGAGCATTCTTGAGGTGTGGTGAGTGCTGTCCTTTTTTGTATCCTGAAGTGGTTATTCTGGATGCAAAGCAGTTGATGGGACCTTTTTTTAAAAAACTCAAGACTTTGTGAAGACTGCTTGCTACATCTGTGGTATGACTGAAATTCTTCTTTTGCGTCATTAACTGGTAGAATTATTTTCCCTTCAGCCATGATATGAAGTCAAGAGTTTAACAGGTTCAGAACTGTCTCTCCACTATTGATAACAATAGAGAGAAAAACAGCCAAACAAGAAAAGATATAAGTTTGGAGACTATGTGGGCATCAGAGGAGTTTCAGGGAAAAAGAGTTGGGGGACACAATCAGCCAGCTACATTTTCAGGGTTTAGGCTAAACAAAAGGTTTTCTTGTTACAAATGAAAAATTAATGTTTTAAGTTTGACTAAGCTGAGAAAGTATGCTGAAAGACCAGCTTTAACAGCTCATGGTATATTTAAATAGCCAGAATGTTTACAGAAGATACTGAATAGTTCAAAAATACACTTTCTGAAAGGAACAATAACTGTAAAGCAAGAAGCTAATTAAATATTATCAGTACCATTCAGGATTTAATATAAAGGCTAATAGGAAAGGAGAGAAAAGAAGGCTGTTATAATGATTTCAAGTAATCTTAGCAAGGGGGTTTTATTTTTTTCCCCAATTTTCCTATTAGTTTTTAGGTTACTGTGTTTGATAAACTGTTACTACTCATACCTTTAACCCAGAATTTAATCATAGTAGACATGTATTTTCCTTGAAAGGGCATAGTTTACACTAATTCCAGAAAGAGATGTCATATGTGACAGCAATTTGATGCCACAGAGCGCTGTGTTTTCCAGCACATGCTGGAGCTAGATACTGCTCTGGGAACATCAGAAGACTGTGCTCAGGTACAGCTCCAGAGGAAGCTGCCACTCTCCAGGTCTGGAGCTGCAGGGAGTGCCTGGAGCTGCTGGTTGAGCACGGGGCAAGGGGAGGTGGTGTCCATACCAGCAGGAGTCGAGTGCTGGTTCAAGAGGTGTAATCAGGTTAAGGAGCTGCAGAAAGATGGTTGGACATGGCACATCATTAGGGATAATGAAACACTGATTGGCTGTATCCGGACAGGAGCCAGGTGCTGCAGAAACAAGAGCCTGGACTCTTGTCTGCACATAGGGACAGTCAGTGCTCATCAGGGTAGCAAATGGAGACTCCCGTGATCATGAAGGCTGGAGGCCTGTGGCTTTGGGCAGCAGGAGGCCAGTTCCTTCTCCAGCTGCAGATCTGCACCTACAGAATGGGTTTGGTGCCCTGGTAGCAGCCAAGGGGCTGCACACCAGGTATCGGAACTGGCCGGGCATGATCCATTGACAGCACCGAGGGGAAGCAATGCGTGGTAATAGTAGGAGACTTCCCCCTGCAGGAAAGAGAAGCCCCCACTTGCAACCTTCCTTGCTGTCTGGGGAGGTTTGCTGCTTGCTGGGGGCTTGAATTCAGGATGTCACAGAAAGACTCAAGCTGCTCCCACTCAGCTAATTTTCCCTGTGGGCATCAGTAATACCACTGGGGAAACCTTGAGTGTATCAAGAGTGACTGCACATCCCTGGTTTTCAGTATCAGGTACGTGGACACCCAGGTGGTTTTCTCTTCAATCCAGCTAATGATAGGGAAGGGCTTGAGGAATGTTTGGATGGATCCTACATTTCCTCTTGTATTTTATGAGACGTTCCTGTCAACCTGTTTCTCTAGCTTGTCAATATCCCTTTGGGTGCCAACCTGGGGCCTCTGGAATATCAGCCACCTCTCCCAGCCTTGAGTCATCTGCAAGCTTGCTGAGGGAGCACTCTGCTCTGCCATCCAGATCATTAATTTTTTAATCTCCTGACATTAGGCTCAACCAATTCCTGCTCCTCTGGATCCTGCTGGGTGCTACGATGAGTTGTCAGCACCTGGTGTCCTTTGCCAGGAGGAATATGATGTTCCTGTTGATAATTTCATCTTCCTCCTTCTAGGAACTACTTGGGGTCAGTTCTGTTTGCTCTCTCTCTCTTTTTACACCTTTGCTCTTTCTTCATGTGTCTCCAGCTCAAGTGTTACATCAACATTTGCTGTATCTTGTGTCTTTCACGTATTACTGTTAATAAATGTATTACTGTTCTACTGTCTTATGAGGCCTGTATTTCTCTATACTTTATCATTATGGTAGAGGCATAAATACCACATTCTGCATAAAATAACTTACTACTACTGCTAGCTATACAAAGCTGTGGCTGTACAACACAAAGATAAAAGAAAGTAAAACAAATTAGCCACGGACACATGGTAACCACGTAAATTAATTTAGAACTAAGTAAAGCAAACTTACAGGCAGATCAGGAAAACTGAGCTAGAACACATCTGAGAAACTTAAGGTCTGGTGCCTTTTAAACTCATTACAAAGCTTGTGGCCTGTCAGTGGCAATGGCAAAACTGTGTAACAGGTTACATGGTCAAACTATTAATAGTTTTATTCCAGATTTTCTAGCTTTGTATCAGTAAGTTGAAATTTTGCTCAGTGTCTTCAGACCTGTTGCTCCTCCCACATGAATTATGCATAAGAAACAAGATTTCCTATATATAGTAACTCGTTGGCTTCTAACATCATCATGTTGGGATGCTGCACTACTCCTGTCATAATGAACTAGCCTGTTTGGTTTAATGGCCATGATGTCAGGCTCCAGGAAAAGCCTGTTATATAGCATTAGATCTTTAAGATGCAAATTGTGTCGGAATCATTTGTTCTCATGCATAATAGTTCTTGAGCTGTAGCAGTACTTTCTGTACTTGGACTGTATAAACACCCTGAAGTGCTTTCCATTCAGCCTTTTCTTTACTATAGGACGGAGAACATCTCACCTCCATATATCACGAGAAGCTTTTTGCATTACTACTTTTGAGGTCAAGGTTTCTTAGTGTCAGAAAAATGGCCTGTGCTATGTCTCTTGTGTCATTTTGCCCTTGTTACACACCAGGTCAAGACGAGTGCAGGTGAGCTACCCAGTGTTTGCATTTTCAGATTATCTGTACATTCTAGTCACTGTATATTTACTCTTTGTCTTGTCTAGGGGAAGAACCATTCCCATGGGAATTCTTCGATAGACTTTGAGTGTTTCAATATCTTGTCAGTCAATTAACATTCATTAAAGACATAGCCTTTGGGAGAGTCTGCTGGGAAAGCTCCGGTACTGCCTGCTGCATCTAGCTGTGGACCTGAATAGAAATCTGTCACTTAAGAGCAAGGATGAAGCTGGATAGGAATAGAAAATTATCTCTAGAGGTTGTTTAAGATGCAGTTTTAATAAGAATTTAGATGCAGATGCCTATAAATAGAATAAAACTTTAAATATTAAGGTAGTTAAGCATGTTTTAAAATGCAAATAGAAGACTCCATTTTCTGAGAGTTTCCTTTAGCTTGGCTCTTTCATTTCCCGCTTCACAAAGTCCATTCTCATGAGTTTAAATTATTTCATTTTCAACTTCAAAGTAATTTACAGATAGGGAAACGTCCATGAAATGTTCTTATGATCCTACCCAAACTGAGATTGCCCCTGTTCAATGGAACTTGTGACCAGCCCCTGGGTGGCCATGTTGGTCCAGATGTATCGCAAGCATGAACTTACTAAGACCCATTTTCCAGCTGTTTGGGGTTTTTGATCCTGCTCTTATCAGAATCTGTTTTCAGAACGTGATTGCATCAATAGTGCAGATATCCTACTCTTATTACAAATGGGTATTTATTCACAACTCATTAAGAGTCATTTTTTCTTGTGCATAATAGTTCATTTCCTTCCCTGATGTTAACTGAAATATCTGCCATTGTGTGTATAGGTATACGTGCTAGAATAACCTTTTGCCTTTTAGAGGAGGATTGCTTGGAACCCGACAGCAAATACTTTCTCACAGTGTCTCTTAAAACAACCCTCCTTTGCCTTTCGTCTCTCAGGCAGGCCTTCTCCACATGCCTTTTAAGATTTGTCTTTCTTGAGTATGGGTCATCTGTCCTGGATCCACAATGGAGATCAGTTTTCCATCTACTGGGAATACCTCTGCTGACTGATTTTATGGTTTTATTCTTGGTTGTTTTGAGGTTTTATAAGCACTGTATTATACCAGCCATTTATGTGGGCATACCTAAGCAAAGTGTCCCAGCACCGTGTGTAGAAAGAAAAGCCAACGTGAGGCTGGCTCTCTGCTTATAAAACCAGAGCAGCTGTGCCTGTTCTGTGATATGCACTGACCATGTTCAAAGCAAAGCTTTGCACTGATCATGTTCAAAGCAAGGCTTTTTACCTACTGCTTCTTCACAGTGTTGGTACTGACAACAAAGTTCTTCCAAAACCATGTCCTGTCTTTCATAAAAGCGAGAGGAAGTGAAATGAAAACTCTTACATAAAGCATTTTGCCAGCAAAAGCTCTTCTCTCTTGCAACAATATGTTGCAAGAGAGACGAGATTCTGCATTTGAGAGGATTCTTTATGATGATATTTCCTCGTTCAAATATTCTGAGTTCTATTTTAAATCTTGCTTGAAAAGTTTCTGTACAGTTTGTCAGTTTTATGCATTTACTTGTGCCAATATGCACTGCTATACTCTAGGACAGCAATCTGAAATGTAATTTGCAAAATGCTAGTTAGGGGAAAATTTGACTCTAAATTCTTATTTTCTCTTATAGGAGAAAAAATTCATGTGACTTGAACTGCATTGTTAAATTGGTTTCTTTCAAGTCATTGCTTTTTTCCAACAAATATGATTTTTTAATAAAATATGTGAGGATCTGGTAAATATCCCTGCCCAAATGGCTCTTTTCTGGGTGTTTTATCATATCCATCACAGTGGTACCTGTGGCTGCCCTGAATTCCAAAATTCATGACTTTTGGAAGCACATGGGTTTCAAAGGGTAACAACAGATATTAATCTCTTGGGTCATACCTGAAAAGCAGCTGTCTGGTTGTAGATTCCACATTGTCACCTGTAAAATTCATATGATATTTGGATTCTAGGCAGTGCCTGTAAGGGGTGAAAGTTAGGTATGAAAGAGTATGGAAGTTCCAGAGAGAGAATTTTTGAAGTTATTTTTTAAAATGAGCAATTTAAAAGAAATATGTAAATACTTAATAGTCATTACTTATTAGTCAATAACTACTGATGCAATTACTAAGACACTATTTAATATTATGCAATACTACAATATTAAAATAAATTCGTAAAATGCACATCATGTTTATTGACACACTGTTACATATGTGTATGCATACATACATACTTGTATGCACAGTTATTGTCATATCATATGGTAGTGATCCTTTGTCAGAGGATGGCTTCTGCCAAAATGATTTGGATCAACTCCCAATGAATCTCCCCCTATGAATGACTGGCCTTGTTCCTGTGGGGTGGCACTTAGAGGGAGACCCATGCCTCAGTGAGTGCCCTGTGGATTTTGCACACTATTTTTTCCCTGGTCTGCAGTGCTTGTTGTGCTCAGCATTCCTGTGCCTCACTTTGCAGCAGCCGGCAGCTCATTACTGTGTTTGTTGCTGATATCAGCTGCTGCTGCCGGCATTCCTTAACTGCTGCGTTTGCTCCTATGCTCGAGTAGGCTTCTCCCTGCAGGACACAAGCCTTGTCAGCAGGGTCATCCATCCCAAGGCACCTGCTCCATCAGGGCTTCCAGTGTGTGGGCAAACTAGTAGAACAGATCAGTGTCTTTGGACAAAGTCCCTTGCCAGAGCTCTAGAGGACACTGGGTAGCTGTGGCATAGCACAGCTGGTCCACTCACCAGTCCATAACTGGTCACAAAGGTAGCAGAGAGTGCATGATTGGGTCTGGCTACAGAGACATCACCAACCTGCCTGTGAGTGCTGCTCACCAGCAAAGGAGATGCATGATGGGTTAAGAAAATTGCAGGTAGTGCACAGTTACTCATAGCAGTAAGGTTTAGGGCAGGCTGTGAAGAGTTGAAGGACATTTTCAAACCACTCAGTCTTGCAATAAACTTGCCCAGACGTAATTCAACAGAGGCAAGTGCAAAGTAATGAACTTTGAGGGAAGACAGACGTCATGTCAATTGTAAACTGGCGGGCTCAGAGCTGATCTGCACAACTCAGGGGCAAGATGGCAGGGTTATGCTAAATGATTCCATGAAGACATTGGCTCAGCACCCAGTAATGGTTCAAACAGAAAGCAAATGGGAATTTTTAGGAAAAAAATTATGCCATTCTTTCATTGTATAATTCTATTCATCTGCCATGTAACTTTACAGCCTAGCAAGACAGGGGGGATATAATAGGGGGCTACAAATCTGTTCATTGCTCTATGATACAAAACCTAGAGGCTTAAACTTCCAAAGCTAGCAGAAAACCAGTTCAAGAGCAACATAATCCTGTTGAAACAGTATTGGAAAGGACCATTCCTACCATTCTCTGCCCTGCCTGGGCAGAGCAGACCACTGGGTTGGACCTTTTCTTCACTGAAAGGGTGCCCAGGCACTGGAACAGGTTGCCTAGGGAGTGGTGGAATCACCATCACTGAAAGCCTTTAAAGGACAAGCAGATTTGGCACTTGGGGACATGTTTTAGAGGTGGAGTCGGTAATGCTGGGTTAATGGTTGGATTTGATGATGTTAGAGGTCTTTTCCCTCGGTAATGATTCCGTGTTTCTATGACTTTGAAGCAGAGGCTTTATCCTGCCACATCTCTGCTGTGTCCTGCCCAACCCCCCCCAGTGTCACAAGGGGCCTCTCAGTGACACGCTGCTGGTAACAAACACCATGCAAAAATGCAAACACCAACAGCAGAGAGCCTTCAGCAATGGTCTGTGTGTGCATCAGTGGTTCTGGCAATCTCTTTCTGGAATAAGCTATTACCAACTGTTTGTCTATTTAGAAATGATCAGTTTAACAAATGGTGGCTATAAAATGAAGGCTCTTAAATTGCTGACCTTAGGGAGCCCGAGGAGGAGGTAGCTTTGGAAACTATGAAGATTGAAGACATCTTAAAATAGACACAAATCATATTTGCCATCATGAAGGTTATCCATCAAAAAACAAAATAGAAATCAACTTTTCTTCCTTCTAAAATGGAATACATATGGAGAATTTGCAGTTATATTTAGGAAAATAAGAAAGGAAATTACAACATCATGAATATATCTCTATTGATTTTATGTCAAATGACTGCAAATCTGGTAAAAATACCTCTACTGAGTTGGAAACACACACCAGAATAATCTTGAAGTTTTATATGAATGTAAAGTAGACATGAACTTGTTGTGCATTTTTCACAGTTCAGGAGAAACCACAATTGAGGAATTTGAATTTAGAAAATGTTTCCATTTACTATTCAATTTGATATTTTGTGTATCTCTCAAATAATTTACTACAGCTGGTGTGATTTTATTAAACCATTACTTTATCAAGTTGTAGTCCAACTGTTCAGCTCACAAACAGAAAATGCTCAGAAGTTGACTTTGCCCACCTTTCTTTATTATTTATCCACAAGGGACAAATTATTCCTTAGGTCTGATCAAAAGCTGTAGTTCATTTTGAGGACAATGTTTAACAGTGTCTACTCTGACACTCTCTGTAAATTTCCTGAGGGATTCCAAATGTATGCTATTAGTTATGAAGATGGCATAAATGGAAGAGATTATATATAATAAGCTGGCAGTAAAGTAAGATTTTAATGGACAGCTGAGAGATGGCACATTTAAATTCAGATGGAGATGAAAAACTGTATAGTAATAAACATTTTAAATAGCGGGGAAATGAAAAACCGTACCATTCAATCTTAAAACAAAATGTTCTGCTTCTTGTTAAGGACCACAACAAGCTTTTGAGTTTGCTCTGCAGTGAGGAAAGATGGCAGAAACATAAAAAAGAACTACTGATTTACTTCAGTCACTCTTCAGTGTACATGCCAGGCACCCATGTATCTACAAATAATTTCCCAACTTCCACGACTGCAGGTGTCATTTGTCATGACAAGCTACAGATTAATAGTGACTGAAATTAAACTTGTCTAATTTCATGATGTATTTTGTTCCCTGTATACATTTTGACATAAAGCTTTGTACAAACTGAGAATATACTGAACTGGCATCTTGTAAAACCTTGAGACCTAGCAATTTATCCGGGGATTTACTAGTTATGCATCCTGAAGAATATCTTTTCCAACAAACCAGAACTTAGTAATGAGGCATTTTTGAGTGTTAATCATTGTGTCCTACTGCTGAATTCCAGATTTATTGCACACAAAAGAAGTCAAGTGTTGCCAAAATCAAATGTGACAAATTTTTAGCATTGCAGTCACTTCCTATAAAGGTTTTTGCCCTCAAGAAACAGCTACAATGATCACATCCTTCTCCTTATGGGAGGGGAGGAAAGAAAACCTGTAAATGAACTCTAATGAGCTAACAAGGGGTAAATATCTAGTGGTATTTCCAGTTGGTACAAGTAGCAAGAAAAGCTGAGTTCAATTACTGAGGAGCTATTCTCCCTAAAAATAAATAGCAAGAAAAACTGCAAACCAGAGGAACTGAATTCCATCGTGACAATCCCATCCTGACTAACATCTCTTGTACAGTTTCACAGCTGCTGTGCAGAACCAGTGCTTGGATCAGGATTGTATCTGCTGTGGGTTACAGTTGATAGCCATTAAAAATGAATTCACTGGTACTGTAAACAGTGACTGGGGAGAAGGCAAGGGGGAGTGATATTCACCCCACCCAGAAAGGAGGGAGAACTCTCTTCTCTTTTCACTGGTTCCCAAAATCCAGCCAAACAACCGTGAATTTGAAGATATAGGACTTTGACTCTCAAGTCTCTGGTTGCCTTAGTAGCATTCAGAGCTTTGCATGGAAAAAAATCATCATCAGGTACAGGAAGGCTTAAAAGAGATGAAAAATTTATTATGCATTCTGTAATTTGATGTGTAGATTTTGCAGGAATGTCTTGGTTTTCAAGCTTTATACTGCAGTTCCTTGTTCCTTCTATTGATGTCTGGCTGATATCACCTGGAAATCTTCCCTTGTCATTTGTAAAAAGAGTGCAGCAGGTCTAAGGCTTAAGCATCACAGGCAGACCCGTAGAATTTGGGACGGTGGAGTCTGGTATTAGAGGGCAAAGGTAATAGAGGTGGAAGAAGAAATAAAAGGGATCAAACACAACAAATCAGTGGTGTGTCCAAGCTCAGGTGGCTCTTTGCATCCAGTTTCTGTAGTGAAAGTCTAGATAACATTACACAGAGCCTTACCGCTTGTGGCCTTTGATATTTTCTAGAGGATCTGTGCATGGCTGGGTTGACTGGAACCAGCCTTTGGGAGAAGAATTCACTTTGTAAGTCCAGATTCTCAGGTGCCTTTGCTTCTCTGTCATCACATTTTCATGAAGAAGGTGATTTGTTTGATCAACATGTCAGGTAGAGTGTGCTAGAAAAGGAAAAATAGATGTATAAAAGGATAAAAATCACCAAATTTACTGGACAAAGAGTGTATTCTAAAGGCAATCATATGTTGTGATGGTTTTGGATATCAGCAGGTAGGAAAACTGAAGAACCAAATAAGCCATAAAAAGTATTTTTTACAAGCATCACCCAAGGCTTGTGAATTTTTCAAAGTATATATCTATAGAAGAAAGAAATTAGGATAATAAAGATGAAAAATGTGAACACACATGAATACTTGAAGGAAGTACTCACAGTATACTGGCAGAGAGGAACTAGTAGAGAAATCATTCAATGGAGTTCAATGTTCTGGTTTTGAAAAAGTAAACATTTTTTGTCTAAAATTGGGATTGCTTGACAGAACAGAATTGAAAATGTAGATTATAATAATTAGGACAAAAACTTATTTCTTTGCTGATTTTTGTATACTTCATTCTGCAAAAGTTTCTGTGAAAAAAAGGAAAATACACTTGGATTTTTTAACTACTGAATAAAAAATTGCCTTTACATCATGCAGTCAATTTTGATAGACCATTTGTATTATTCACACATTGGTGTATTGCTCCTACACTTGTTGGTACCTCTTGAATGGATATTCCCTACCTATTTCATTTAATTTGTCAGTAGTAATAAATCACTGCGGGTTTGTTTGTGTGTCCCTGAAGTAAGACAAATAACTTTGCCTTACTGCACTTAGCCCCAGGCTTCTTTGTGGGTGATATGTATGCCTGGAAATTTAAGTCAGAAGCAATACTTGTTTTTTCATTATCCAGTTGCTGTCTGTACAGCCATAGAGAATGGAAAATTAATACTTCAATTTTCAAGTATTTGAGACTGAGCTGCAAAAAATCACCTCCAAATTCCAATCTGGAGCCTCACTTAAAAGATTTCACAAACGAGTAGATAAGACCTCTTCTAAAAAGAACCAAGCTTGAAGTATGAGGGAACTAGAGCCACTTACTAACAGCTCTCAGCGTCTAAAGAGCCATGGTCAAAATTCATTGAATTTAAATGAGCTAATTTTGTGGTAACCCTGTCATCATCCAAGCCTTCTGTCTGTATTTAGGGCAGAACTGAGTAGTTTTGAAAATGATTTTAAATAGCTCACTTGCTAAAATATTCATGTGTAAGAGACCTTGACATAGCCAAGAATTTTTGTAGAATAGTTTTGTCTGAAAATGTTACCTAAGCCTGAAGAGGAAAAAGTGCTCTCATTGCTACAGGAAGATCTGATATTTTGGATGTTCAAGACCCTGAGAGCACCAGGAGGCTTTAATGGCCCCCGCCAGCCTCACCCAGGGACTCCTCTCACCTCTCTGACCAGGGCACCCAGGCCCTCATTCAAGCTGAGGCTTGAGTCCTCGGTTCTTGCCTGAGCTGTCGTGGACGTAATGGTCTCCAACTCCTCCTCAGAACAGACCCTGGACTTACGCATCAGGTAACATTATTTCCACTCCTGCCTGTGGCCCTGCCAGGCTTTCCTTTTCCTGAGGCTGCTCATAGAGCCCATCACCAGCATCCTGCCCTGTGCACTGTGTGCAGATCCTGTGGGACTGTGCCTTATTGGTGAGGATGCTGCCTGGGCTGCTGTCGTCCTCACTTTCTGGTTTGCTCCCTCTCTCTGAGCAGCCCCACTCATGCTGCTCCCCGGCACTGCTTTGGGACAACCAAAGTACAAATCATTCTTTGCCTGTTTCAGAGATGGACCTTCATAAAGCCCTCTTGTTTTCCAGGATAAGCTCCCGTCTCACAGACTCATGGCATGATGTCAAGAGGAGGATGGTACATGATGCTCTGGGATGCAGTGTTTTGAGCATTTTCTCTAAAAGATATTTAATTGTGCTGACTCTAATGTGGTCACAAATGTGTAGAGCAGTAAATCCTGATGTACCTCATTAAGTATTTAGTTGTCAATTCATATTTTCTCTGTCCCTTACTGGAGGCAACCTACTACACTTAAATGCTGTTTGGAGCAAAGTGGAGCACTGCTCCTTACACACACTGCATCCATGAGATTTCAGAGACTTGCTCACTGCCTTCTTCACACAGCCAGAACTAGCAGGGCACTCTGGGACATGCCAGCTTTTGGTTTGTGCCTTTGGCAAAGCAAGCACTTGGAACAGGGTGCTCTGCCACTGATGGCAATGGCTCTGGCTCTGGAGGATAAAGAAGGGATACAGACTCTGTCTCTCTGAATGCTGCCTAAAACCCAACACTGCTCTGATGGTTTGCTTTACGGTTGTTTCTTTATGACTCCGTAGGGGATAAATGGAATATGAGATACCCATACAGACAGAGATGATCATGCTACAGGTTTGGCAAGAAGGTCCTCTTTTGGCTTGAAACCTCTTTTAAAGAATAAGAAAGATAAAAGCAGGGTTGATGGTCATTTTCCAGGACAGAGAAGTATCAGCAGCGTCATCCCAGGGGTTGTTACTAGACTGGGATCTGAGATTTGTCTGTTGTCTTCATCACTTTCATTAGAAATGGCAGTGCACAGTGAAAGTTTGCAAGTGATGCATTTTGGTATTCAAAGACTATTTAAATTGCGAGGAACTCCAAGGCAGCTTCATAAAACAGAGTAAGTGAATATCCGTGCAATTTTGGCTGGGAAATGTGGAGGGGAAAGGGGCTCATGGACAAACCTCTCTAGGTTATGTGGAATTCCATGAACACCATCAGTCTATGGTTGTCCCTGGTGACATTGAATCTGCAGAGGATGAATCCTGGTGCCAAGTGGGCCAGTCCCTACAGCTGCGCAAAACAGTACCCAGTGAGCTTGGGAGGAACAGCAGTGAGTGCAGGGCTTTGGGATGTGAAGTCCCCTCTCTTCAAGATACCACTGGTGGCCATTTTGGGGCAATCACAAGCAACCCAAAAACTTCTATCAGCCTCTGAACTTCTGAAGAGTTTAGTATTATTCAAAAACTCAGAGATTTCAGTGTGGATTTCTTTTTCTAAATTGATTATAAACATATTGAATAGAGTAAGTCCCTCTACTGATTCCTGCTGGGAATATAAATACAATTTTTGTAGGACAGACACTCAGGCTATGCCTATTGCAGTGAATTAAAGTGTGACTAAAAATATACCCAGACACAGTTTGGGCCAGGAAATGTGCCAGGAAATGTGCCAGGATTAATGACATCATGCCATCTTGGCAAAATTCCCTCTGCTTCAGTCATCCATCTCTTTCCCATTAGGTCTTGCACTCCCATGTAGATCTGCATGTCATGAAAAAACCACCTTTTGCATTGTGTTGTGAAAACCCTATTCTCAGGGGTTGTTTTTTTAAGCTTTTGACAAGAGAAACAGCTTAGAGCTATGTGGGATCCTGGAGAAGTGAAGATCCTCATTTTGAGGACCCTGTGTGGGAAGGTGGACCAGGAGTATGTGTATATGGGGGAGTGAAGGTGTGTGTAGCATCAAATGAATCTTCCCAAGTATAAGTGAAGTGGCAGTACGAAGCCTAGAGATAGAGATTATCAGTGATTTTCCACCTGCTGTTGCATTCCCAGCCTTCATTGGGTTCCAGGCCAGAAGAGAGCTCCAGTGAGCATTAAATGAGATTCCTACACTTGCTTTTGGGGTAGAACATGGAGCCTCTCTAACACCAGATGTTTGGTCACAGTGGACAACACATGCAGAAACTTGGCACCTGCTTTTGTGGGTGGTGGAGAGCTACCATCTCCTCAAATGACAGTCTCCCATGGCAACCACAGCAGTCATAGCAGCAGCTGTGGGGATTATGGATGAAGCAACACCAGCTACCTCACACGTAAGAGCACAGCCTCCTGAGAAATGATAATGCAGCATCTGTAAAGATGCTCAGATGCTTGCCTTCCTAACCAGGCTGACATGGCTGTCCATGCCCAGGGACTCCAGCCAGCTCCTTTCCTGCTGGAGCACACAGCACACTGCTAAGCCACCAAAACTGATGTTTCGTATCTTGGCCACACAGGAAAGGTTCACCTCTGCACCCCTGCAAGCAACTTTTGTGGCTAATCTCCAGAGCTATTTCCACCCAGTGGGGGAACTACCATGGCAAATACCCTCCCTCTCCCTCTTCTCACATCCATGGAGGACCCAAATTGCAGATTTGGCATAGTCCCAAAGGCAGCCTTGGGCAGCATCCTCAGTTGGTTTTGCCTGCTCTTTCCTCATGCAGGTCCTTCAAATCCCTGCTGCCCTCCAGTACCCTTGCTCTACTTTTCAGCCAGCCCTCTCTGGGCTCCAAAACTTTTCCTGTCATGTGCTGTGTGATGAAGTTTTCATCAGAAGTGTGAGATGGACACTCTCAGTTCCTCAAGCAGGGTAGGGCAGAATAGGGAGGTGCAACACCCTTATCAGATGCTTGATTTGATCTACTCCCATAGATGAAGCAGGGAAGCATCCTTCTCATGCTGACCCTCAGCACAGGTTGTCTGGCTCCTTCCCAGCTGTTGTTGTTCCACTCAAGGTGTTGTTAGAGACAAACACAAGCTCACCTTTATGTGTTACTCTAATTAAAAATCTAATGAAAATGCCACAGACTGGTTTTTATTAGTCCAGTTACAATATTGCTTACAATCACAGTAATGCTGACACTTGACTTGAATACAGGAAAGCTTCATTCAAAATAGTACCCCTAAAAGGAGAGAGCTGGATAGAAGGAAAAGCTTTTTCCCCATGAGGACAAAAAAATAAGTGAAACATGTAGCCCAGAAAGGCTCTGCTGCTTTCACCTGTGGAGGTTTTTGAGGTCATGTTGGAGCTCAAACCAAACCCTTGGCAATGCAGCCTGGTCTTATGGCTGTACCACTTTGAGCGGGAGGTTCAACGGCATGAACCTTTGTCTCCTCCTCCAACCTCGATTATCCTCTGATGATGAGACAGATGGCACTCACAGGAAGCTGCTGGGTGATACCCAGCTGGAGCTCAGGCGCTATGCTGCAGGGCGGGCTGCCCTGATGCTGGGGGAATGGGTCAACAGGAACCTCATCAACTGCACAGGTAAAGGCTGGTCCCTGCCCCAGGAACAACATTATCCCATGGAACAAGGGGGTTTGGGCTCTCACCTGCTGGGCAGCAGCTTTGCAAAACTGGCAGCATAAGTGCAACATCATCAGTGTTGTGGCAAAGATCAGCAGTCTGTGGTCTCTGGGAGAAGAGAGGCCCTCCTCTGGAGAGGAGCTGGTAGGCTGAAGAAAATCATTCTTCCCCTCTATTTGACAATCATTAAACACCAGCAGAAGGACCAGGCTCACTTGGAGGCTTCAGTGTAAAAAGGCATCTATAGGCAGAGGAAGCAGCTCCAGGATACAAAGGATGGCTTTTGAAATATTGCCCAGGAATGCAGGGATGGTTTAGAAAAGTCAAAGCTCAGCTGCAGTTGAAACTGGTGAAGGACATCAAGGGTACCATGAACTTCTAGTCCTACTTTAATAACAAGACATGGCCCAGTTGCTTAGTGGGTCAGTGATTTTAATAAAATAGACACAGGCTGAGGTACTTGAAGCCTCATTCTTCACCAACAATGTCTGCCAGTCCTCTATGCTTAGTGAAAGAGTTCAAGGAGGAGAGGAACTTCCAGTAGCAGGTGAGGATTGAGTCAGGGATTGTATGTGAGAACTCAGCTGCCACAAGTCCAGGGGACCCTAATGGGCTCTCTCTGAGGATACCAAGACAACTGGCCAATGTCTTTGCATGAACATGCTCCACAGTTTTGAAGGCTTGGGAGATCAGGGCAGTTTCCTGATATAACTGAAGAACGTTGCACCCAACTTCAAAAAGACCCAAAAAGTCAACAGAGAGAAACAGAGCCTCACTTCAGTTTTGTAAAAGTCATGGAGTGAGCCACCTTGGAACTTCCCCAAACATGCAGAAAATCACTGGAAACAGTGAACATGGAATTAGTTACCAAGGGTTAGTTATACTTTACCCACAGCTTGCTGGCTGTGATTGAATGACTGCATGTGTGGAACTGGGGAGGGGAAACCAGTGAATGTCATCTCTCACAACTTCAGGAAAGCTCTCAACACTCTCTCCCACAGTCTTGAGAGGTGAAGAACAGGTTGGAAGTTTGAGCCCAGAGGGTAGTGGTTAATGGATTCCCACATCCCACCACATTTCTCTTTTGGATCTAATTTTTCTTATGATCCTGTCACACTGTGGTGGTTACTTAAGGACCCTTCAGATACACTCCAGCTTCACTGCTCACATAAAATGCAGGAGAGAAGAAGGAGGGAGTACAGCTCATGGTTGGTATGGAATATATGTGTTAGTGGGAATTAGCAGTTCAGAAATTCAGGGCTAGGGAACAGTAAGAACAGTTAAAGAATACAGATTTGGTCAGGCACTCTTTCAATGCTTATAAAGTGGTTGGGAGAGGGGGAATACAGCAAATCTTTGAGCATGGAGTCTATGATCGGTTCTGTCCTGAAGCTGTCAGGATGTACAATTTTTTATGTTGCCCCCTAATAAATCTAAGCACTATGAATATGGAGACATTTTTAAAAAGGGTCACTAATCTGCATATTGATAGGGTATTTTTTTAATCCACCTTGTGTTTGACTTCTACTGCTGTAAAAGCATTCAGGATACTATATACAGTCTATCCTCAATTCTAAGATTATTGACAAGTAACAGGAACACTAATAATATCTGTTTTTGCTGCTAGTCTCACAGCAGTGATAGATCTGACAGCTCCAGAACTCTCTGAGTGGTAGAAAAGTTCTACCTGACTGGTGGGGTGGTCCCTGAACTGGAAAGGCACACAGAGTAATATTCCCTTGTTGGAGTATCTGCTATGTGTTAATCTATGCCATCACCTTGTGTGAAGGGAAAAATGGTGATGGGCTGTCCTCATGTCTAATATCCCTGGACTGATTTCCTCCTTTTACACAGTGGTCATTAGGACTAAGGTGTCAGGAAGGATTTTGGGCCAAGACATTTTTGTGAGGTTTGTCAATCATTTTACAAACATGTTTAAGACTGTCAATATTACAGCTAGTTCTACCTGCCAAGTGCCTGTAAGGATAATGGTGTAAGAATAGGGTACCCTAACCCATGTGCATGGAAGTCCTCAGCTCCAGCGTCCATTTCCTAGAATCTTTAGATATTTTTAATTCATGAAACTAAACAGCCATTCCCAACTACTGCAGTCCTAGACCTGTGAGTGTCACTCCTCCTACTACCCTTTTTTTTAACACTGTTTAAAACCAAAATTATACATGAATATTATGTGTGTCAGGGAATAGCGATGTCAGGCTTCTTTCTCAGGGAGGATGAACTGAGCAAGACAATGGAATCAGCTGGGCTGGTGCTGAACACACCTGCGCTATCTGAGCAAGACGATCAAGGCAGCCCTAGAGGTGGAAACCAGGTTGACCCGTGGGTCCAGCTCATAAGGTAAGTAAGGTCCAGGGGTCAAGTCAAATGAGTCAGGCCCAGGTGAAGACAGGAAGCCAATCTGCAGGCCAGGGTCAGGTTTGGTGGGATCAGATACAGCCCAGTGATTGTTGTCTGATGAGAAAAAGCAGTTCTTAGAACAGTCCATACCAATGAAGGAGAAAATTTTTGATGTGCAAGAACTGACTTGCCTCCTACAAGAGGTGAAACTTTTCAGAGGCTACAGGAGTGAGACAATGGTGAGGATCATCTCCCACACTATGAGAGAGGTGGTAATGAAAATATGTGAGTAGACCACTGGATGGAAAGCAGTGCTGGCCTCTGCATCTGCATGTTCCTGTTTTTATTTCTCATGCCTAACACTGTAATGCTAATAGGCAAAATATAAGGGGACATTTCAAAATAAAATTTGAGGAGAAAGGTGTTCAGTGGGGTGACGGTGGTCTTTCTCATTTCAAGTGGCTCATGTACATTTTTACCAAAAACCCTGTAAAAAATGAACTTAGTCTCACACAGTCCTTGAGCACCATATTGGCTCTCTTTGCCCTCAGTATGAATTCTATCTTATCAGTTAATAGGTTCCCATATTCCCAGTCTTTTCCCAAATTACTATACCACATGCCTTTAATGCAAATTATGACAGCCTCTATACTTGCCTATAAGGCTGTTTTTTATAGGGCATCAGCCATCTCACTGCTGCTGGCCAGTATGAAATAGCATCTTGTTTTGATTTTAATGGAAATCCCCTGCAAGCACAATGTTCCAACATCCATAAACCACATTTGCTCCACAAATTATTTCATTGCAGAGCAGCTAAAAATACTGCTGCACTCTCCTGCAATTTGTGCCTGCTGTCTCCAAACAACTCCACCTCCAAACAACCACCACCATATGTAGATACTGAAAGAAACAGAGCTGGGTTTTGGTTGGTAATTGGACTTAAATTTTTTTCTATTTCTTTCGTGGTTTGTGTGCAGTTTGGGGTGACTGCAGCAGACCTAGTCAGAAGACTATTGTCCATCAAAAAAGTAATGATCCACAGAACCACTGACCTGAGCAGGCACAAGCCTGTGTTCTGAGCAACGGGCATAGGCAAGGTTAACAAGACAGGTCCAAGGTCAAGCCAGGAAAGACAAACAACACTCCAGAAATAAGGCTAGGGACAGGCACAATTATTACATAGCTAAAGAAGGGGCTGCGGGCCCTGAACTGAGCTTAAAGGGAGCCTCTGGGCTATGGACATGAGCGGAGGCTGTGGATATGATTAGAGTCATTAGGGACTACTAGTGCCTTCACCAATTAGTCCTTGACAAATTCCTGGCATGTCACTCAGCTAGTAAGGAGGAGAGGTGTGACCTTCAAAAAGAGCCGAGTTGCCACTGCTGCTGATCCCTGAGGGTGTGCTTCTGGGCAAAGGGACCTGTGCCTTTTCTCTGTATGGTGGAGCAGACTCTGGTGAGAAGGTAAGTTATTTAGATTTTATAATCATCATCACTTCATCAATAGAGCAATACTGTTCTGGATGTCCCAAAGTTATTTTTGAGAGTTCTGATACCCTGATTGCATTTTGGGCTGGTGAAAGTGAACACTATCACAACCAGTGGGGAAACAACCAGATGAGTTTTTATGGTTTAGGAATTGTATTCTCCAATTTAGTGTTCATACTGAAAGCACTCCAAACCATGTGCTGCTCCCTCACTCCCTCCCTCCCTCCATCCTCTCCCCCATGGAGGGCTGCAAAGGAGAATTAGAGGCAAAAAAGTTGAAGATCATGGGTTGAGATAAGAACAATTTACTGGAAACAGCCAAGAGATAAGAAAATGAACAGTAACAGCCACAATACGAATGACAGAGGGTTCAAGAAAGAGGTGAATGATTCACATGAAAACAATACCTGACCACTCCCTCTGCCACCCTACACCGACCTGGAAGAGATCCCTTCACCCCACCCAGGAAATGATGTGAGGTAGTACAGAAGAACCTCTGGGTCCCTGCCATGACCCCTGCAGGCTACTGCAGAAATCAACCCTGTGATTTCTGGAACCAAGACAATGGTATGACTGCCTCTTTTCTCTGACTTACGCTGTGTTCACTTGTGGTTTTGTTAATGAAGATATGCATGGCAACGTGTCAAAAGAGGTGTGACCCTAGAACACAGCACTAACATCTTTGTAACTTGCTTTTCCCCTGCATACATAGGCTTAGAGTTTATGACATCTTAGGTGCCCTCCAATGTCACTGATTTTATCATGAGACAGCCTCTGAGATTTTAGTGAATTGTTTAGGGGACCGAACATCCCCAGCTTGGTGACTGATTAGGTGACCTGATGAGTGAGCTGCTTCTAGACAAGCACTTTACTACAGAGTTTGTGGCATCAACACTGAAATCCTATGGCTATCTGTGATGTGTATGGAAGTTAAAGGCATCACTCTAAATGAAACAAAGAGAAAACATTAATTTTGAGTTGCTGAGGGATCCCATCTTGGACTATCGCACAAACACAGACAGTGATGCACCCCAAAAGATCATGACAGCAAGGACCAAGAAGTGTGTTGTAGAAGCAAAGCCCCTTCAGAAGATGCAAAAACGCTATATGACAAGAAAGTAGTCATTAAAAATATTGACAGCCTTCTCAATGGTTTTGGATCACTTGTCATTTGGTCACTGTCAGGAACATCCTTTTTCTGCTACTCTGACAAAGCACAGCAGCTGTGGGAAAAATTGCTTTGTAAAAAGTCCTGAAGAATGCCAACTGTTTGCTTTTTGCTCTGCCTGACAGCCTCATGTTTAGTTAAAGTAGCTGGCAATTGTTGTATCAGAACAGCAAAAAAGAAAAAGAGAAAGAAAAAGAGAAAGAAAAAAGAAAAAGAAAGGAAAAGGAAAAGAAAAGGAAAAGGAAAAAGAGAAAAAGAAGACCCCAGAACTGCTCTGCAAATATTTTTTAATAAAATTTGTGGATGACTTAGCTGAAGATCTTAGTGACTATCTCTTTGAGGAGAGGCTGAGAGAGTTGGGATTGCTCAGCCAGGAGAGGATTAGGCTTAAGAGAACTAAGTGTATATAAACACCTGATGGGAGAATGTAAAGAAGATGGGGCCAGACTCTTCTTGGTGTTATACCATGGATGAACAAGAGACAGTGGTCACACATAGAAATAAGAGGCTTTTAGTATAAGAACTGATCTTTTTTCTGTCAGTGCATCTATTTATTTACACACTGAAAAAAGCTACTGGCATTCAGTGCTAAAGAGGACAGACCAAGACCAACATCCTGCCTTTCTATCAGGGCAGGCTTAGAAGCATGATATCCCACCATCTGACGAGTGACCTGTACCTTCTGGAGCAGTGATCTGTTAGTGCACTCAAGGGTGTGCTATCTTGGGTGCATGCCTAGAAAGGATTCTCTGGCACAGGGATTTGTTGAAAAAAAGTAATAATGATAGCTCTTTGGTGTCCGTCTTCACGTTTAATCAACAGGCATGTATCTCCTCTGGTTTGTCTCTATAACATTGCCAAATATTGCTGAACACGATCATATTAACAGTGATGGTCAAAGCCTTTGAAAAATACATTTCTGCTCTCATTTTTTCTCTTTTATTCAAGGAATAGGAATTCAAGGAATACTGACCTGAAGACATGCTGAAGGCAAACAGGTTATAGCCAGGAGTGAACTTTTCCCTGTTGTCTGACAGCATATGTGGTCTTTCCTATGGTTGCCAATCCTCTGTATGAGCTGCAGGTATTCTCTTACACCACAGCCATTTCTAAGATCAAGCTGCAGTGGTTTCACAAGGGTTTGTTCATTGTCCACATATAGAATCACAAAATTTATATCTTACTCTTTGATGTTGAAAGGGTCCTAAGCGTAATTACTGCTGAAAGCCTTATTATCTGTAACCACGATAACAAGAAGCTTGAGCAGCTGTCCCAGAAACAATTTTTCCTGGTTGCAGACATGGCTGGCTGCCTGCTATGTTGAATCCTTTCATTTCCACCTGGTCGACCAGGTATTTAGTGTTGGCTTTGTGTAAAGACTCAGTGTGTTCCCGACACACCCTATGTGCCACCCACACTCTCTTCACACACAGCAGGCCATGGATAATAACTGGTTTGCAGGTCCCTGTTGCCAGGGAGCACATCAAACCAATGCTACCTTTGCTGCACATGAGCCTAATTTTTACATGTGTTCAGATCTCTCTGATCTTCCCTAGTCCTGCCTATGGAGAAGCCCAGAGGTGCAGACTGCCATGGTGGAAAGTGGAGTCACCTCCCCAGTCTTCTCAATGCTTCAAAAAAATCCAGCTCTGATTTGCTGTATTACTGCTCTTGAGGAACCTTAAATGTAACTCTTTCCTTTTAAATTATATATCTCCTTTACTAGTCATAGAACAGATTTTTTTTTCCTAGGCTTTCAATTTCTTTTGCACCATTTGGCCTGGGTTGTTCTTTTTCTTCTCCACAGCCAGACTGCTGTCTGGTGCCTCCTGTCCTCATCTTTTTAAAGGACAGACACAGGCTGCCCCGTGCCAGAAGGCATGACAATTCTGTCTTTCTTTTAAAGTTTTCCTGCAAATGTAAATAAGCCACAAGCCCTCCTTGATTTTCTGCTGTTTCCAACTTCCCCAACAGAGCCTTGGAAATTCATCCAAATATATTTTCTGCAGTAGCTTGAGTGAGACTTTCAACGTGTGACTTTATAATTCCCAAAGCCTTTTAATATGTTGTCTGGCCTTTCTCCCGCTGAAGTATATGGAATTGCACATGGTATATGGAATATATCTCCTGCCTATAAAGAAAACATGGCAGGATGCAGAGCATACCACCTGCACTTGTGACATACATAGCGGGAATGCTTGAAATACCAGGCACACCATGGCTAGCCTGGACAGCATAGTTCATTTACGAGGCTGGGTCCCTTTAACAATTTGGTTCTGCCATGTTGGTGGTGTTTATTAAAATATCAGAGGCTTACAGGGCTGCAGATGCTACTTTGCAATCAACTTCTCAAAACAAAGTGTGTTTGTTTTGGTCAGTCTTTATTTTAACCCTGACTGTGTCAGCAAAGAGCAGCAGCAGGCTAGCAGACAGTGCAGCTATGGTTATAGGTGCCTATAGAGCCTGATGATGTATTTTGTTGCAAAAAGTGTTCTGTGCTATTTAGTTTAGAGTGCTCAGTTAAAGTGCTTTATAATGGAGGCTTTTACTTCACTAATAGTAAAAAGTGTTAAAGGTTATACAGCTTTAAAAGCCTTTTTTGAAGTCCAACTTAAAACATCTTTTCCCAGTCAGTCTGTAGCTTCTGAGGTGGTGTGCCCTCTGTAAAAATGGTTCTAAATTGTTGTCCCTGGCTATTACGCAGTGGCCTGCACAATGTACCTGTCACCTTGAAGATGCACTTAATACCAGCCATGTATTTGGAAAACTGTCGCAGGATCCTCCAGGGCAGCCATTGTACCTCCACCTCTGCCACAATTACCTTGTTTATTTTAAAGTTCTTTCTTGCTGCCTTACAGAAGATTTAAGCTTCTTGGTTTGCAAGCCACATAGGCCTTTAGCTTCTCCAATCAGGTGATTTATACCCCCAGAGATTCCCATTTTCCAGGGACCACAGTGTTTTCTAACAAGAGTTGCGGCATAGACATGTCTTTCAACACATGTTAAGCAATGAAACACTGGGCAATCTCATATGCAGAGGGTTTTTATTAACTGGGTATGAGGAGTAATGGCTGCTGCTCAGGCTTCTTCAACTCCAGCCCTGATTAAATCTTTCCTGTGTGTTCCTCATCATCTTTTCCTGTTACGGATTTGCATCACAGTTTATAATGGGCATGGCTAGAAGACACCAGTGTCTTCCCATTACTTGAAGCTGAATTACAAAGCAGTAGCTGTATTAAGATGGACTTTTCTTCTCACCCTTTGTTGTTTGAGATGAGTTTTTTCCTTCAGTATGTAACAAGCTGCCTTCAAAGGGGTCAGTGGAGTCTGTATTCAGCATTTTGGTACCTACACTGATTCACAGGAAAGTTAGTTGTTCATTTTGGGGGAAGGAATAAGTAAAGTGTTTTCAACTGATAAACCACAGCAGAGAATGTGGTCCCTAAATTATGTGCTCAGAAGAGAAGTTGAGCACATGACTGGAAGTCAAACACCTTGTTTGTTTTCAGATTTCAATGCAGACATGCAACCTGAAGACTTCGCAGATGGTGTTGCAGATGAGTGCATACTATGCTGCACTGAAATTTTCTGTTGTTCTCTTTTGATGCTGTGTTATCTGATAAGCTGTAATCATACTTATGTTACCCCATTTGTTCTCCCAAGCTAGTATCCTAATGACTTGGATAATGAAATATGTAAATCCTATATTTGGCTCAGCAAATGTTTTAAAGCATGAAAACACAAAGAAGTGGAGCCAAGCAAAAGTCTGAATTCTGTGTTCTGATGTATTAATTTCAATATCAGTTTGATGCTAATTTTTAATGTGGATTGTCTTTTTCTTTTAAAAGTGATCATTTAGCAGACTAGTAATGCATGTCTGTGGTTTTAATTTAGATCCCTAACAAATACCCAGACCATGTTTATTTTTATCAAGACTATTTTTAAAAAGAATTATAAAACTCTGCAGTCAGCTAGGCGAAAGAATTTCTATCACTTGGTACTAGACTAATGTCACACTACTGTGACATTGAGAAAGAGCTTTTTAGCCAAGCAAAGTGTTTCATTCCTTTTTCTTAGATTTTCCATCTCACACAATCTCATTCACTACAGGATGAT
Source organism: Falcunculus frontatus (assembly GCA_013398115.1). Classification (NCBI taxonomy): domain Eukaryota; kingdom Metazoa; phylum Chordata; class Aves; order Passeriformes; genus Falcunculus; species Falcunculus frontatus. The sequence goes on from VZRV01004150.1 coordinate 302,645, forward strand.
GAAAACAGCCTTTCAAATCTGATTGTTCAAAGGCAAACTGAGATTCCTATTTTTTCACCTCCCAGCTGCCATATTAACCTCAGTTAATGTCAAGAATGAGAGAACATTGCTGCATTTCTGCATCTGCTTTTTAGTGACCACACTTCAGTCTAGTACACAGGCAAAAGGCTCAATATATGTATAAATGGGATGTTACTTACCTTCACTTTCTGGCCTTGAATGTCTTGTAAGCCTGTAGTGGAAGAATGAAAATGTGCATTGATTACCAGCAACATAATTTGTCCATTCTGGGATCAAAGGTCCAGTCTGAGACTTTGCAATTTCATGATCTTCCATAAGCATTCAATTGACACGGGTTTCATAATGCAGTCGTACTAGTAGAAGAACTACAGTGAGAATGCTGTAATTTTTTTGAGATTCATTTAAAGTTGACTTTCATTTTATTATGCCTAGCCTGTCCTGCTGCAGGGGCAAGCTAACTGATATCTTTAGAAAGCTTTTTTATTTGACCACGACACTTCATTAAGTGAAGATGAAGGTCTACTAGAAAATGGTATCCACCTAATAATAAGGAGAAGATCCCTGCAAGCAGACTTAATATTGAAGTAAGAGGTTCTTGAACTACACTCAAGAACAGAGACCTCGACATGGAGGCAAGTAAGGAAGTGCTGCATGTGGAGGAGGTGGCACAAGAGAAGGTTGCAAGGAACACTTTTCACTTTACTACTCAGAATGAAGGACATTCAAGGGTGTGTCTCAAATGTGTGGATATTGGTGCTCAGAGTTTGAGCCGCAAGCAAGAAGCACTGAAAGTGCATGCACTGAGTCAAGGAGCTTCTTCAGCATCAGAGCAGTGAATATCCAGGTAGCTCATGACAAGACTTTTTCATTTATATACAAATGGAGCATCTTCAAGAGGGAAACTACAGATATAAAGACATTCTGCCTGTCTTATAAGTGTTACTGCTGTAATAATTTTCTCTGTAATTATTTTGTTGGATGGGAGTAGCTACCACATAGAGAAGAAGAGACCTCTCTCTTTTTCAACCGGATGTATTGCCATCAGAAGACTCAAACTGAAGACACCTTACATCTCTTGAGAATTTACACACGTTCTGCATGTGGAAAGTCAAATGAAAGGTAATACCCCCACACCATTTCTCTCCTGATTTCCAGTTAATTTTCTTTTCCGACATTTCTCTCTCAAATTTGCATTTGATTTAGCAAATCTCTGAAATGAAAGGGAGAAAGAGCTGTTATAATTATTTAGTAGACTTCACTGAGTTCTCTCCCCTTTACTTCACTACATGGTGTTCTAAACCTAAATTTCCCTTCACCTGTGCATGTATTTTCCTCTGGGAAGTCAGAAATTTTTTACAGAAGAAGTCTGTGCTTTCCAGAAGAGCAGCCTTGTATTGATGAAAAGGAAAACTGTGTTAACAAATGCACTGGGATGGGCTGACCCTGACTGGATGCCATGTGCTCACCAAAGCCACTCCGTCATTTCCCCTCCACAGCTGGGCAGGGCAGTAAAAAGGCTTGTGGGTCAAGATAGGGATGGGGAGAGATCACTCACCAGTTACCATCATGGGCAACACTGACTTGACTTGGGGAAATTATTTGATTTTATCACCAATCAAATCAGAGTAGGATAATGAGAAATAAAACCAAATCTCAAAACCTTCCCCCCACCCCTCCCTCCTTCCTGGGCTCAAGTTCATTCTCAGTTTTCTCTTACTTTTTCCCCCACAGCGGTGCAGATGAATAGAAAATGGGGGCCACTGTCAGTTCATCCCACAGTGTCTCTGCTGCTCCTTCCTTCTCATGGGGAGGACTCCTCACACTCTTTACCTGCTCCAATATGTGGCCCTTCCAATGGGAGACCATCCTCCATGAACTTTTCCAACATGAATCCTTCCCAACATGAATCCTTCCCATGGGCTGCAGTTCTTCCTGAACTGCTCCAGTGTTGGTCCTTTCCACGCCTGGAGCATCTTCTTCCCTCCCTTCCCCTCCTTCCTCACTGCCCTTGGTGTCTGCGGGGCTGTTTCTCTCACATATTCTCACTCCTCTCTTCTCTGGCTGCATTTGCTCTTGTAAAACAACTTTTTACCCTTAAACACGTTATCCAAGAGGTACCAGCACCATCACTGCTGGGCTCAGCGTTGGCCAGCAGTGGGTTCATCCTGGAGCCAGCTGGCATTGTCTCTGTTGGACATGGGGGAAGCCCCTGGCAGCTCCTCACAGAAGCCGCCCCTGTAGTCCCCCCACCAAAACCTTGCCACACAAACACAACACATGCACATACTTATCTTCAGAGCTGAATACAATTGTTGCTTATTTTTAATAACTTGGACAAATTCTAGTAAAATAAGGCTTGAAACCAAGTTTTAATGGAAGAAATCTGAATGCCTAAAATAGCGTGAATAATTTTTTCTTTCCTCTTCTATAGCTTGTATATCCAGAATGAAACAAAATTGTGGTGTACTTGAATGTCAGTTAATGAATTTTTAACAGAGAATTAAGCCTTTTAAAACTAAAGAATGTGAGTCAGTAGAGTACGTTTAATCATGGACCAGATCAATCATCTTCAATAGTCATTCTTGCTTGATTGAGGCTTTTAGGATGTGGCTGTTTAGGTGGTGTGTGGTGCTCTCCTATGTAGGCTTTCACGTCGCTATGCACTAACATAATGTTGACATGTTACATATGTGTTTCACCTCCTACTCCCAACAATCACAACTCCATTCCTTCTCCTAGCCTAGATGAGACTTCAGCATGGCAGAAACAAGACTGATTAAGGAACATCTTTAGTGAACTGAAAATGTTTGTTACTTTGAAACATCAGAAGTAAAACAAAGCAAGCAGGGATTATTCCACACAAACATGGTCTCAAATGGTTTTTTATGCTTTAAACTGCTTTAGTAGCTGCAGAACAAAAGACATCCATGGGTCCCTTAGTCCTGTCTATGAGAGACACCCAGAATATTCAATGCATCTAGAGTTTTCTAATAAAATGACTAGGCCTGGGTCAAAGATATTTTGACTGAAATGTGAATGTACTTTAGATCAGGATTTTGGTTTCAGGTATGCAGATAAAGTGAGCAATCATTTCAAGTCCGTGAAGAGTATCAACTATCTGACTGCAGTTTTTATGTGCTGCTTTCCATTGCTAGCTTCTTCTTCCTTGTCTCTTGAAACTGTAAACCCCGAAGTTTTTGCACAACATCATTGCTAATATGCAACACTACCCAGAATTTTTTGTCACAACAATTCTACTAGGAATAAGTTGCATGGATACCCTTTAAGAGTTAAATTTTAATCCCAGCCTTGCAGCTGATGAACCTGGGGACATGGAGGTGCAACAGCCTCACTTCTTTAGCTAATTTGGTTCTTCATTCAAAACTTTGAAGGCTTTGTTTCTAGACTAACATTTGGATCTCTTGCCTTAATTAATTAATCTAAGACAGGTCAGTGAACAACGTATTTGCCTGAGTTGGAGAAACCATGGTTTAGTACATCTAAATTTTCATGTAAACAAAACAAGCTTAGCATCTGAGCCAGTCAATGACTGTGAATATTTCTTTTCCTGGCTATAATAAGGACATGTTCATGGTATGAGCAATGGTTTTAAGGCCTAAAGTTGCATAGTTCAACTACTTAACAGTAAAGAATTTCATTAGATTTTGATGGGAATTTTCTAGCTAAATCCTTCAGATGTTTCTGCCTTCTTTATTAATATTGCCATAAATGAATCTCTGTTTGCTGTGATATTTTGGTAATTTAGTGACTAAACTGATTTAATCTTTTTCCTCTAAGGCAATCTATGCACAACACCACTTTTTTAACCTTCTCCTCATTTTTCAGTATTACTTTCCTTCATTTAAATGAATAGGATTAGGAAATCGGGACATGGAGAAGTTAAAGGCAGCTGTTTATGGTACCTTCTATCCACATGGATCTGCATGGATTATCTGCTGCCTTGTGGTAATGAACATTGCTCCAAGGTTGCAGTTACAGCTGTTTGATCCCACTAGAGACATAAACACCCTACGGCAAGAAGAACTGACGGTTTGTCAAATATGGACAATATTTTAGAGGGTTCTAGAGAAAATGAGCTTTTCAAGAGAATGAGTCCCTCCCTAACAGGATATGAAGGAGCTTTGTGTCAGAAACTATATAGGACAGTAATTGTCCCAATGTTAGTAAAAAACCCATTCACTTTTGAAAATGTGTTGGGAGTTTCTTCTCCATTCCTCTCAAAAAAGAACAGTTCATCTCTGTTATATTTTTCTAGCTGTTATAGTCCCTGCAGCAGTGTTTTTTCATTTACACAAGCTCATGTGTGCAGCTGTGTATTGATGGGGTTCTGCTGATCTGTATGCTATAAGACATGTTTATGACAACAGTGATTTTTCTTAAACAAGTATGTCATTATTTCTGAAATATTCAGCAGTTCTCTGGCTATAGTTAGAGTTCATCTGTTTGTGAAGTTATTTGTGAATTGAATTAATTCTATTTTATGTTTAGAAGTGTTAATTTAAGTCTTCTGTTAATACAATGATTATTTTTAGGGTGAAACCTTTAACATATTCCCTTTATTGTCCTTTAATGTTTTTCCCAAAATTGTTATCAGCCAAAGGAACATATTGGTACAGCTACAAGGCAGCCTATGCACAATTCAAAAATAGATAAGTTCAAATGAGCAAACCAGTGTGAATTCATGAAACAGTGATGTTATTTTACTTACTGTACTAATGGTTGATCTCTTGATTATCATTCTATTTGTTGGTCTGAAAACAGATACAAATCTGTACACCTGGTTTCAAACCTGCCCTTACACTGCTTATGAGCAGCACTCCATCTGTCTAGCCACAGCCTACTCAGACTGGTATCAGCAGTGAAAGCAGAAGCTATCACAGTGAAAGGTCTCTCGAAGTGCCCTGTTTGTTCCAGCACTCTCACACCAGATGAGGCTGTTTCTCCCTGAGAGATGACTCCTTCTGAAGGGCCATCTCTATCCACCATCTCCATGTGGTTGCAATTGACAGAAGGGCAATAGACATCATAATCTTATTTTAGTGGGTACAGTGAGCCAACTCTGGCCATTTTAGTTATTAATTGAACACAATGCATATGTACAAAATCCTCTCACATATCTTCATGGGTTTTGCTGCATCTTAAATATGTGGAATGTTGCCATGGACATTTTTCTTCTAGTAAAATGCTAACTGATTAAAAAGAGAAGTTTGAGGAGAATTTTTTTTTTCAAATTACAAGGTTTAAAACACTTCTTTCAAGTATTTTACCCATGATTCAGAAATTTGCGGCATGCAAAAGCAGTGAATAAATCTATGACACCCTTCTGTTCCTGCAGTGTTCAGTTATCAGTGCTTTACTCTTGAAGTTAGTATGCAGGGGCAATCTGTGGAGCAAATGAAAATATGAGGAGGCATATCCACACAATTTCTCACTTACCTAATGCAGGAAATGAGACTAATGAAGACATGATCAGTTCTAGCTCGGACGCCGTAGTGCAGACCCAGTTTTACAAGCAGTCTAAGCTGATACTCGTTATCTGCAATTGTGCATATTCTGTTCAGCTAATGGGTAGGGAGTAGATAAATCATGCTAAAGTCAGATAGAGAGTCAGGGCAATAATCTCTTGAACTACTTCAGTAAGGTCTCATCTGCCACAATGACATTTCTGTCGCTATGTATTACTCTTACTCAAGCTAGAAACAATGGTTCTGGTTTGGGTGTACCTATCCACAGCACGAATGTAAATTTCTTGATAGTGTTGTCACTTGCATACTGGGATTAAAATTTTGACTGTTAACGGTACCAGTGTAGAAAAATAAAGCTTCCTACCAAGCCAGTAAGTATTTTTTTCATAATTTATTCTGAGTAGAAGTTGATGGAGTCACAACAGTCTCTGGGTGAATTTAATATTCTATCTCCCTTGCTACCCTAAAAAAAAGGTTTTGGGTTAAGCAATTTACAGTTCACTAGGCAGAAATGGAAAGGAAAGCACTAGAAAACTCCATGCTAGGAAAAGTACCCTTCTCCTATGTTTGTATTTCCTTTAGAAATGTCAGTGTTAACTTGAAACTCAAGTCCCTTCTGGAAGCTTTTGTATCAAAGTTTTCTTGTTTCCAGGTTTCTTCATAGTATAATGTGAGGTTAAGAAAACTCCACTTTTCAACATTAGTTGATGTTGTGTCTTATTCATGTCTGAAACGCATACTGGAAGGGAGCTTTTATGTTATACTCAAGGAGTGTAAAGCCTTAGAGAGGATGAAGACCCAAAGGTTGTGTCATAACTACATTAAACCATTCTAGAAATCAGTCACATCTTCAGCAGTGCTGTTGAAGATACAAGAAAGTGAGTCAGAGTGAAAATACTCCTTCCCATTTTCAGTTTTCAGACATGTTTTTAGGAACTTACAGCAGCAGATATTTGGAAAAATGAGTACTTACGTAATGATTAATACCAGGGACGATGCTTTGTTGACTTCCACACGCATGTTTTTCGCTGAACCATGGATAACTATTCCTTCAAGTTTTTTTACATTATCACTTCTGAGCCTGAAATCTTTACTTTGTGAAAACCAGAAGATACTTTTAATGATTATCATTAGTTTTGATCACTGATTTGTTGTGAAATTAGCGGACTGATAGACCCACCATTGGCCTCTATTCTCGGTTTTGAAGAGCTGGACCTCTTAATGTTACTAAAAGTAAGGTAATTGTACTGAAGCATATGAAGGATTTGATGCTTTCAGCTGTCTCCTAACTTCTGTGTCTCTATATCCACCCCTGGAAGTGAACTTAACCCTATAAATGATGCAAACAGTGCTTACAGTATGCCTCTGCAATCTGCCTGCAGGGAATCTGGCCATGCTCCCGTGGGTGCTGGAGGCTGTCCTTGAACCCAGAGGACACTGCAGAGAACTTGAGATAACTCAGCCACACTCCGGGCTGCCCTGGGTGAGCACCATCAGTGCATCCCTGAAGTGCAGAGGTGTCTGTCTCAACGTGGGTCCTGCTGCTAGGCTTGTCTCCAGGCTGGATCTGACCCTGGCTTTGCTCTGGACCTGACTATAACCCCAGTGCTGGTCAGTGCAGGGCTGTACAGGTGCCCACTGGGAGCACATGTTCAGTCCTGATGCTATTGGACGTGGAGGCCTGGAGCTGTGTCTGCCATGCCCATGTACTGCTCCTGTCATGTCTCCCGTGGGACTCACCAGAATTCCCCCATGCTCCCAGTGCCACTGTGATGTCAGTTTGTCTGCACAAGGTGGTCCCAAGATCTGGTCTTCCCCTTATCCCTGCCACGTACAAATTAGTTTATCTTCTTCATCCAATCCAGAGCAAACCAGTGAATGGGGGAAGAAAGGCAAGTGCAAAAACTAGTTTACTTAAGTTCATTTATAGTGTTGTAGACATGGCTTTCCATTATCCAACTAATTGCTGCATAGGAAGACCTCTTACGTGCTGAGAAACCCTTGTAACAAATCCCGGCACATGCCCCATGTACCAGAGCTACATTGTGCTGCAGAGAGAACCTCTTGCTGTTCTGCCTTCTGTCCTATTGGCTGCCAAATAATGAGGCAGCAGGATCAGAGAGGATTAACCTGGGGACCTGGAGAGACCTGGTCTCCAGCTGGGACAATCTTGATGACTGGCAGTTTAAGCGGGAGTGCAAGTGTGCAGGTGACAGCAAAGAGTATGATAGTAGGAAGAGAGGCAGCTGGGAGGTAAGGATGTAGGAGCAGGATTGACAGCTCCTTTAGGGGCAGTTTGGATCCATCTGTACCTGAGATTCCCACTGCAGCCATCTTGGGAACCGGCCTCAGGACCAGGGTTTCCTCACGAGTGCAAATCAGGAGAACAGGTATCTCCTTCTGTTTGTGGGTACCCACGGGATAAGCACCGAGACCAAGTTCTTGATACCCACAGGCCATGTCTTCTCCTGCAGTTAGGAAAGACATGCAGGCCATCCTTTTCTGCCTGATACTGTCAACAGCAGGCTCAGAGAGATAGGTGAGGGCTGACTTAACTGCAGCTGAAGATTCTCTTCAGAGTTTTAAATAAAAGTTGCAGTGGATCCCGTACCCACCCCAGAAAACCAAGCAGAAGTCTCTAGAAGCAGTCCTGATGATGCTCCCACCTCTAAGCAGTGAGGGCAGAAGCTGTTTTAGTCTCTAAATCATATTCTAAAGGAGATCAGATGCAGCCATGATGCTTCTTTTTTCAGTTCCCTGCTGTGAAATTACATTAAAAGAAACTAAAATACACTTTCTATTACTACTTTTTATGCAAACAGATGTTGTACTTACTACAGGGATGTTATTTACCTGTCAGGCTAAAGACAACGCTGATAATAGGAAGTCCTGGAGACATTACTTCTACTATTAGGGGCTCCAAACTTCAGTGTGACAATTAGCATGATTAGGATTTACAAGCTGAAAATTAAAATTGTGATTTTTTTTTTTTAAGACACTTTAAAAAAAAAAAGACATCTAATTACTACATAATAAAACAAAAGTACTGGCAATCTCACTGGTTATTTGTATTTAGAACTAGAATAGAAAGCATACTAAAAAGGAATACTGGGAGAAACTGTCCTGTCCTTTCATAGTTTCTTCAGATATTGGCAGTCTAAAAAAAGCCTATTTTTCCCCAGTTAGATAATTAGAGCAATTCAGACATTTGCATTCAGAAAAGCAGTCGCTTTCAAATGTGTTCTACAAAGCCATTTTCTGAAAAGAGCCATTTCCAAATCATGCTGTTCTTCTAAGTGTGCTAAAGCATAAAGTGTAATTAGACTTATTGCCTTAGAATTTAGTGGGAAACGTTTAAAAAAAATTTAGCCCTCCTTAAAGCATGACTCATCGGCTGGCTGGGGGCCTGAAGAGCCACAGCACAGTCTTCTATCCCTTTGTTAGAAGGGATGCTGGTACGAGAGCTTGCCCTTTCAAAAAAAAAAAAAANCTGGGACGGGAGCTTTCCCTTTCAAAAAAAAAAAAAAAAAAGAAAAAACCACGTTTTGCTGGTGGTATTCCCGTCTGTCTGCAGAGAGATGCTGAGAATCTGTTCCTGTCTCTGCTTCTAGGATCCCATTCCCACTACAAAAAAGACCACCAGGAGAAAAGTCTGGCTCTCCTCATGTTCCTTGCCACAGGAGGGAGTGATGGGAGACTCAAAGAAGGCTATTCTGTTTTGTCTGTTGTGGGGAGGATCAGCAGGTAAAGTCCTTTCAGCCCAACACTGGAGTGAGATACCTACGGATCTGCTCCGTGGCTTATGGAGCAGTTGCCATTTGCTTGATATGTAAAAGAGCAAAGGGATGGACCATCCTCAGTGAAAGCCACATCTTTAGACAATTTGCTAGCCTTTGAATGTATGTGAACTTCCGATTTCTCATTTCCAAAGGATTATCATGTTAATGTAATTAGACAACCTTGAGAGCGAAAAAAAGCCTTCTTGTTATGTATATAGTGACTTTAGCAACTTCTTCACCTAAAAAAGTACTAAACCTTCTAAAAGAAAATTGTATAAAAGGGATTTTTCTTCTGGCCTTTTTTTTTTTCCTCTTAGTATTTTCAGACTGGGGGAAAATGTGTTTTGGCACATTTGTCTTGGAAACATCTATATTACGGGAGGTAAAACCCAAAAAGGTAACAGCCAATTGCAGAAAACACCTAAATGAGGAAATTCAAGTCCAAACAGATTAAGATTCACAAAACTGTAATTAGCAGAAACCAAGTTTTGTGACAAAAAACTATTAGGCAGTCTTAACTGTATGCAGTTATACATCCAATTTGTTGCTTACTTATGAGCATGAAAATTTTAAAACACAGCGTGCCCCCACTTCCAATAAAGTGTTAGTGGATGCATTCAATGTGCAGTGTGGGAGTCACGACTTCAACAGGAACTCTAACTTTCACTTGTGCCATTCAGTGTAGTCTCTAGAGAATCCCTCACACTCAACTCTTACAGATTCAAAGCAGACTCTGCCAGCCAGTGTAAACTCATGTGGAACATTGTTGGGTGATGTATCAGAGGATGAGCTGTTTAATACCAGCCTCCTCTCACCTGCATCCTAGATTCATGGTAATGTGACCATTTACAATATTGAAGAAGGCAAAAGCGTGTTCCATATATTTCAGTCAGGACTGCCCAGACAAAGACCCCACTTTTCTTCGAGGCGTTTTCTAACCTTGGTGCAACTTTCTGTTCAGGTTCAATTCACTGGAGCGCTGCAATACATGGACCAAGAAGGAGAACCACAGAAGCATTGTACAGAGATGAAACAAAATGGTGAGCTAGAGAGGAGTTACAAGCAAAGTTTACAACAACCTCTTAACATTTTGGAGGTTTAGGCAAGGTGTTCATGTGCCTTTCCAAGAATTGGGCCTTTTTTATTTATAGGAGAAATAATGTGTGCCCAGAGAATGCATAAAGATGGCTTATACTTAACTAATGAAGGAGAATATTTTGTAATGACATCTTCATTTTCTCAAAAGAGGGAACTCATTTAACATTTTCATGAGGTAGAGCAATCACTAACTGACTGACTGGTTAAATTTTGTACCAAAGATAGACAATCCTCCTGTTGATATTTAGCTCTGACAAAATGCTTCTTGCACCATTAAGGTTAAGTTGTGCTGAATGCATATTTATTTAAAACAATCTGTGAGCATTTTCTGTAGCTGGCTGAGTGTGGTTTTAATAGTGTTTTACCAGAGAGTATGAATGAAGGCTGCAGGATATATAGAAGGGAAGCACGCTGCGGAAAGATAATGGAGTCTAGATGTGCGTTCAGTATCTCCATTCTATTCAGCTGTTAGCTTTATTATCTGTACTATCAGAGACTGTATTTTGGTGTTATTTCTCATCCAAAACATTATCCATTTTTTTAAAGTGTTCTGCTGTTCATGAGTAATTTGGATTGACTCTACAGCATGAGACAAGTTACCAGCTGCTGCTGGCAACCGATTGAATTCTTATTTATTATGGTCTTAATGCATGCAATATGCACTAATCACAGTATTACTTTAGGTTTTGAATCAGTCTAATAAGCTTAATGCCATTGAGGGTTTTGCCTCTCGTCAGATCAAATTTTACAGGTTATTGTACTAAAAGGATCAGGGTTTCTGAAGCAGAGAAAATTTTATTGGTGAAATCCTGATTTTATTGCAGTCAGCTGGAATTTTCCCCAAAGCTTAGATGACAGTCAGCTTTCTAGCAGCTTTCTCATTTTCGAGACAGAAAAAGAAAGAAAGGTGTGCCATTTGTTTGCAATCCTTTCCATAACCCTGACACAACATTTAGCGTAAGATAGAGTAGCTGGCTGCATGATAACTTTAGATAAAGATGATCAGTGGCCCATAGCACATGACTTAAGGAAGCATACGATGTTGAGGGGCTCAGACAAAGATAAGACTGATGGAGGATCTAATTGCTCCTTACATCATAGTGGGCAAAGTGGATGGAACATTTCTTGTTAGTGGCAAGTAATAAAACAAGCAAATGCCCTAGAGATATTATGCAAGGGCTTTGCACTTTTCTCTGCTTAATAGCTGAACCTTTCTACTCCCAGGAGCATGCCAGGCTGATCCCTTTTACAGTTGGGATTGATGACTCAGCTTGTTTATACCATGGCAGCAAGGTTTTCCAAAGACAGGTCAATGCCAGCACTGACCATTTCTATTTCAGCCATCTCACTGGGAGAGTTTGAGAGCCTTTCTCCAAAAAGCTACTCCAAATGGAAGGAATGTTGGCAGCCTCAATACCAGTCCTTTTCTGAGCAGTGACTTTTCCATGGCTGGTGGCAGGGATGACAGGAAGCAGCAGTAAGGCAGTGCATGTTCTGTGCAGTGACCCCTCCTGAGGAGGCCACCCGGGGGGGTGACAGCATGTGCCACTCTGCATTTCTGGTGTGCCTTCTCTGAACAGCCTGTGAAGGACCTGTCTTAGGGGTAGGATGGCCTTGTGTGGCACAGCTGGAATTACTGCTTCAGCATGCCTGTGTTGATCCTAGAGAACCTTCTGCTCAGCATTGTGAAGTTGAGGTATGATCCCAACCTGCCTGTGACTGTGTAGCCTCCCCATCACACATCCTGCATGATCTGAGTCTTGCTCCTCTCTGTGATTCAGAGGTTTCCCTCTTTACAGGCACTGTCTGCAGGCGTGATGAGCCTCCTATATGAGTAGTACCTGCTATCCATGCTGAAGAGTCTTTGGAAAAATGAGTTGCCTGTGGGATGGAAATATCCTGGGGGCATGAGACGATGTGAAAGCCACATTACCTTTGGGGTATGTACCAGAGAACAGATCTGCTTTAGCATTAAATATTCAAAAGTGAGAATCAAGGTCAGAGTCCAGTGGCTCAAGACACCTCAGAAGGCACCACCAAGCCCAAGCAGCCGCAGTGTTTCAGCAGAGCACACTCACCAGGCTTGTGAGCATCCTTCGAGACCAAACATACTGCTGCTGCTGCTGCTGCTGCTTGGGGAATTTAGCCTTTTATGCATCTTGTGGCATGATAAAAAAGTGAGGTAGCAAAAAGGTATTGCAATTGTTTGTCTTCCTCTTTGAGCACTTAAGCCCATTGTTTATATGTACTATTAACATGCTCAAAATCGCTGATGTCTGATTCTTTGTAAACCTGTGCCTCACCAAGTCATCCACATTTCTCCTGGTGGACCTGGGCATAAACGCCTTAGGGCTGAAACTGTTATGCAACTAATATGCTGCTTGACATGCCTGAGGGAGAATTCCCAAAGGCTGTTTCTCCTGCATAATCTACCAGTGCATCATATCGCTATGACATATAAGAGATGATGCCGCACGGAGTGAAGCTGGCATGTTACAGAATCATACCACTGGATGTCAGGAACTCCTGTGTGAACCGAGGCAGATCCCTTCTGAATCAAGAAGTGGGGCAAGCTCAAAACTAGAAAAAGGGTAAAATAAACCCACAGCAGCCAGCGACCTTGTAATTAACCCCACTGTTCGAAAAGTCAAGTAAAATTCCTGCTCTGAACCCCTTGAAGGTTTCAGTCGCATCGTTCCATTTTCATGCTGCTTTATGTGCTTCAATCCTTCTAGGACAAAATGGCTTGGAATGCATGTTTTGTTATGGTACATGTTTTCTTTTCACACTTCATTATATATTTCTATTTCCATATTCCATTATACATCTCAGCTACTGTATCTCCTTTGGCAATTCGCATGCCATGCTGCGTTAGCATTTTGGTTCTTGTTTTTGCTTGTCATCATGAATGATTGTTATCACAAATCATTTTATTTCTGATTTCACATCTCATTACTCATTTCGCAGACCCTCACTGTGGATTTCAGTGCTCATGTTATAATATACATTGGAGGGTTTGCTTCCCATCAAACATTGATTTTTCACAACTTGTTATGGATTTTTCTTCCTGTATTTCTTCATGGATTTAATCTTTCTTGATTCGTTCTGCATTTTTCCTACCACATCACAGGATTCACTACTTAATTTTGAACCTTTTTTAATTTTTCCTCTTTGATCTTAAAGGTGCATTTCTGGTCTTGCCTATCATTACTCTCTCAGATTTTTTATTTTCTTGATTTACTAAAATTTTTCAACTTATTATGTAGTCCTGTTGCCAAATCCTGTTATGACTTTTCCTTTTCACATCTCATTACCCACTTTTTTTGATTCTGGATCTCCATATGAATGCTTTTTGGCATCTCGTTTTCAGTTTCCAGTTTCGATTTTTGATGTGCGTGTTCATTTTTATTTCACTGCTTGGTTTTGTTTTAGTGTCTCATTATGTGCTTTTAGATCTAATTAGGAATTTCATGTATCATTGCTTATTAGCCAATTTCCTTTTTGCTCCCCATTACAGACTATGCCTTGTCTTCTGAGTGTGAGCTTTCAGATTTCCCTGTGCATTTTCCTTCCCTCGCATTCTTTAGTTAACTTCTTACATCTTATGAGAAATTTCATATATTCCTACTAGCATCCTACTATGGTTTTTCAAGACTGTAAATTCTTTTTGCTCCTGTGTAAACTTTCTTTTGCACCTCAATAAATATATTCTTTTAATATCTCATTAACATTTGAATGATATCATATTGCAGATTTCATTTTTGTATCTTGTACTAGATTTTCATTGAAAGAATGCATAATGAACTTCTGTCTTTGTATTTTTTGAAATTTGAAGATGGGGGTGGTGCCTCTTAGCATACATTTTCATATCTGCAAATCCTCCCATGTTTTCTTTTCACATTGTGCACTTTTTCTATGTTTTCTTTTCCAGTGCTATTTCTGCACTTTCTCTAATGCCTGCAATTTCACAGCTTGATTTATTTCTAGTGACATTTCATATTTTGTAGGTCATGACACATTTCTGATTTTGAATATGTCAAGCTTTCCTTCTTTATTTATTTATGAATTTTTATGTTTGCAATTTTTTATGCATTTCTCCTTTCAGAATAAATTTTCCTTTTATATTTCTCACCAAATGTAATATTCCTCATAAGTTTTCCTGAATGAATCACCTGGTTTGATTTTTTAACTTACATTCTTCGGTGTGTAACATTACCCATTTTAGATGTCTGTGTCTCCTCTTTTAATGTTCATAACTATTCTGCACTTCATTCTGCAACTTCATTATTCACATCTTGTTCCCCATTTGTCTTTAAAATGCAATTACACATTTCCATTTTACAAGTCCCTATGAGTTGCTCATATTGCGCTTTTCTACTTATGAGCACTTGTTTGTGTTTTTGAGACGTTTCATGTGCACCAGATGTGATTTTTGCCCATCTCATAATCCATTCCTCTATTCTCTTGTTATGTTTTTTCAGGTTTTCCTTTTTTTATCTATGTTCTTATTGCACTTTGGGGTTTTTTTTACAATTTATTAGGTCTCGAATTGCACATCTCATTACATTTTTCCATTCACCTCTCATGGAAGCATTTCACTTTTTAAATTCAGTATGTATTTTCACCTCTAACACAGGCTCTTTAAAGACGTGTTGAGCTCTGTAGCTCAACATCTATTTTAACTTTCTTACCACATAGACTCACATTCCCCTGAATGTATTCTTGTATCTCTTATTTCCCACTTGCCATTATGTTGCATCATTTAAATTTTATTTTCAAAGAACAAGTGCCTTCTTTGCATCACATTACAGCTTTTCATTTCTACTTCTTTTTTAGTCTTTTATTTCTGTCCCCTTGCTTTGACTATTCTTTTCCCCAGGATATTTTATTTCCTTTTTTATACAACATTGTGTCTTTTTATTTGCATTTCCTTTTGTTTACACATTTTATTACACATCAGCGTGCAATATTTTCTGCATTTTTTTGTTTTTCGCTTTTCTTACATGCTTGCATTTTGTCATGATTTTTCCGTTTCATCATGACTTTTCCTCCTCACCTATGATTTTTAAAGGTTTTACTTTTCAGTTTTACATATGTGTTTGTCTTTATATATCACCTTTCATTCTACATCTTATTGATTTTGGTTCGTATTGAACGTGCTCCTTTTGGCAGCACAGTAGTTTTTGTTGGTATAACTCACATACTCCTCTTTTTCCCTTGAACTTCTCTGCATCTCATAGTGTCTCTCTTTCTGCTCCTCATTATGCGAATATTTTCACCGGCCACCACAGATCTGGCTTTCACATCTCGTAATTAGTTTTCATTCCCTCTCTCTCACAATGATTTTGAGTAGCTGATCACTCAGAGGTAGTTATTTTGCCTGTGTGTATACCTTCCCAATGCTGGAAACAAAGTTTACTTCCTCACATGGTTTACTTGGTCCTTCTCTTTTTCTAGTTGCTACCTGTGTACGCAAAACCAAGTAAATTGATACTTCTTTCTTTTCTTTTTACTGACTAAGTGCCTTTGGTTGCACAAAAAGCCAAGAGGCAATACAACAGCAAGTAGAGATGTCAGCACGGAACATACATTGCAGACACTATGGGAATATAGAAAGTTGAGGATGAACATCTGCTTACAAGTGTACTTAGGAAACTTTGGCCAGGTTTTTTCATTAAAATTATACACGTTTTGAAATGCTGATTGCATTAGCAAGCACTTGCTGCTTTCAGAAACAGATTTACTTTATGAAAATCAGATCAGGCAGTCTCTCTGCCCTTCCCAGCTTATCTTGGGGGATGGGAAAAGAAGGTAAGGGAAATCTGGTTCTCTGGCTTGCTGCATGGGTTCAGTAACACAGATAAGGAGAACTGTGGTGGAGATTATGCAGCTGCTGGTCCTGATTAACTGAGCTCCCTCTGAAGAACCACAGAAATACTGTTTGGAGGACGCCTCTGGAGGGCTCCAGTTCCACATCCTGTGAGAGAGGTGGGTGGTCCAGCCTCCTGGCCGTGACCAGCCCCACCTGGGGCCTCCCCTCCCCTGCCCATGGCACTGGAACCCCAGTTCAAGCTGAGCTTGCTCCTCAACCTCCTCCTCTTGAGCAGAACAACAGGAGGTTGTGCCAGTCGGGATTTGCCAAACCCCAGCTTTACAGCCTCCAGCCGTGCACCCTGCCCCTCTCCCTGGGCAGCCTGCTCTGCTCTGGTGCTCTCCTGGGGAAGCCCCAAGGCACCAGATGCAGCTGTTGGTGTGGATGATATGGCCCGGCACCATGGTGGGATGTAACTTTTTCCTTGCCTGTGTAGCTCCCTCTTCAAGTGGTGTGGGCAGTGATTGTGTGATCCTTCCAGTGTCCTTGCCCTTCCTTGGCCAGAGAGGGGAGCAGGGCAGGCCCATTGGTGCTGGCTGTGTGTGCCTGTCAGCGCTGACACCCTGTGGTGTGGCTGGGTGGATGTACGTGTGTGCTGTTCACGTGCATTCGTGTGCGTCTGCATCTGGCCGATACCTGCTCAGCCTTGATACCAGTCAGTCCTACAGGCATGGAGTGGCAGCGGAATTCCACTTCTGGACTACTGGATTTGGCAAACCCTAACAGCCATACCCCTACGTCAGTGTGCTCTACAGATTTGCTGAAGATGGACTCTGCCACCATCCAGGCCACAGATGGAAATGTAGAACCAAAGGGGCATGGGTACAAATCTCTGCCTCACTCACTGTCATCTTCCAGCTGGAGCTACTGAGCATTTTATTCCAGACAATTTCAACAGTCTTACCCATTACACTAACTCTCAGCTTTTAAGTGAGAATGCTGTGGGAGGAAGTACCTCAAGCCAAGGTCCATCACATCCACCTCTCTTCTAAAGTTTTGTGTCCTTTTCCACTTCCTTTTTCTTCTGTCTCCAAGAGGCATCCCAGGAAAGAAAACCTCACTCTCTGATTCTAGACCTACCTCTCTGATTCCTAGACTTACCTGTGGTGGAAATTCCAGACATATTCATATTAAATGTTTATCACACGAATTATTATTTCCATGCCTTACATGAGTTGCTACAAGCTGTAAGTGGTGAGAGACACATATGGTCTCCTGTATCAGCTGTGTGGGGTTAGAAGTTTGGAAAGGAGTTGTAACTCTGTTCTGGCAGCCAGGGAGTTGGCAGCATTGTAGGAGGAACGTGTTAGTGGGAAATTAGCTCCCTTGAATCCACACTAATTTGATCCCATCCCAGTGAAACTGTTTGATCAAGGACTGGGGCTTTTTACAATTTTCTGTTATCAATGCTACTAGTTGTCTAAATATTGTTTTAAAGTGCATTTAACTTCAAAATTATATTTATAGGGGAGAAAACAAAAGATGTCATTCACGAATAAACTTGCCTGTTGAAATCAAATGATATTTGAAATTGAAAAGTGAAAGAAGTAGGAAACAATTGAACTGTTACTTCAATTTATCAGTAAAATGAGGATTTTATTTCGGTTTCAGTTGTGAGAGAGGTATCTCAGCACAGGACTGATATTCTTGCTTCATTTCATGGGCATGGAATTAACTAAATAATTTCATTTAAGTTTGCAAAAAGTATAAACCAATGTAAATACAATGCAACAAAGACTTTCAGCTCAGGATAAAAGTGGGTCCCGGACCTACCCAAAATTAATTTTTTTTTTTTTTTTGGCATCATTCCTGAAATTCTTCATAGACAGTATGATGGATCTTTGAATATTCCTTTGTATCTGCCCTTAGTTTCTGCATTTCTGAGTGCTTAAGAGCAGCATGTTACTTCTTTACATACTACTGTTAAAATGAAAACCTAGAATCCCCAATTATAGCAATTTAGAGGGATGTGAATGAATGAGATTATGAGGGAAATTTTTGTTTTCAAATACTTCCTATATCAATTTTATCTTCCCTAATGACAGTTCATTTAGTTTCAGATTGTGCTAGGAAATGTGTGTTTGTCTGGACAGCAGTTTCCTGTGAATCTGGAAGGCACTTGGTTGCTGCTGTGCATAATTTATTTCCTGGCTGGCACTTGTAGCACGGATGTGTAACCCGAATATGGCTGCATTCACATTTGTTCTGAGTGAAGGTAAGCAAGAACAATTACAATAACTTTGTTTAACCTCTGATCTCTTTCAAAGAGGGCACACAAGATCATCATCGTTTTTGTCATGTGTTCCTTTTGCAGTTTCCTGTAGACCATTTAAAAAATGAGCTGAAGAACATGTGGAGCTTGCAGTTCCATTGTGTCTTTCACTATATCCAATAACAGTATTATTTTCCATTTTCATTCACAGTCTGTTAAAAAAAAGAATGCCTTCACTTGCTATCTGACAGATAGTCATGAGAAAGGCAACCAAGAGATTCTTCGACAGAAGATTCCAGGTCTGGATACTGCACAGTCTGGGTTCTGGTGTTGAGTGCTGGCTTAATATTCACTGATGGCCAAATGTTTAAGCCAGCTGATGACTTTTACATATGTACACAAGACAAAAAGGAGTATTTCAGGAGCTCAAGGTCAGCCTAAGCTGGCATAACCTGGGATCAGTGCCTGGGATCAGTGCACCGTGCTGAGATATTACCCAGGGTAAATGTATTTGGGAAATATTAGGTTAGTATTCAAGACCGGAGATCTGACAGTCCAGCTGCATCCCTTGTGGATGTAAAAGATCAACATCAAACAAGCAAAAGCAAAAAAAGGTATTGCATTTTGTTATAAACATGATGGTCTAAAGATATCATTAGAATGAGGCCTATAGGAAGCAATAACTTATTAAACTATGTGGTATGGTATCATGAGGAGAAAAGTAGACAAGTTCTGAGAGGACAATCCCTTCCTCAGGACATAGTTAGGAATTAAGATTAGTTCCTCTGAGGTGAGTTATTTAACAGTAAGTTATCACTTATCAGTGAATTATTTAACTTTACAAGGAAAGGTGTCTGAGTCTTTGGAGCAGACAGGATATTAGTGCAAGGGGGGAAAGAAAGAAGGAGGGAGAAGTTTTGTGTTCTGTGGAGTACAAAATGTTTGGAGGGTGAGGAAGTAGGCTGTAATGTGCCATAAAAAGAGTCTTTATTGAGTCCATGTGCTGTATGTCCTAGTGTTATGCATTTAATTCCCAGGTGCACCTGAGCACAGTGTTTTGTAAATCTCCCTTGAGGATCAGGACTGAGAGATGAAATGCTTGTTCTGTGCTAAGCCTTTCCTTGATGGCTGTCTGTGTCATCCTTTACACATTACCACAGGATCAAATTCTGTCTCATAGTGGCTACTCACTTTCACCTCCACAGTTCATGAGAGCTTTTGGTGTGAGCTGAACGAAGTGTGCAAAGGTGAGATCTGCCAGTAGAGTAAGGTCACTGGTAGATTTCTTTGGGAATCTTGTCTTGTGCTTGTGCTTTTCACACATTCATCAACAACCTAGAAAAGGCAGGAAACAGTGAGATGACAAAGCTTGCAGCTGATACTGAGGTACCAGAGTGGTACAAAAGTGGCAGCTTTTCAGCAGAAACTCATCATGGTACTGTCTGGGCACGACACTGAATTACGAAATTCTTGTTAGTAAACGTGAAATGATGGGGAAGAATAACCCTAATTACACATGTAAAAACAATGGCTCCAAGCTGTCTGTCACCCCCTGGAAGGAAGAATTTGAAGCAAACATGTATATGTCAGCTTGGTGCTCTGAGGTGGCTGAAAAGCAAATGGACCCCTATAAACGGGGCAGGCTCAGTCCTCCAGCTGCTCTTGGGCAGGAGAAGCAGGATGCTGGAATTGGAACCGAGAAGATGTATTTTAGGTTTGACCCAACCAGGCCATCTTTTTGTTAATGATTCTGTCACATCACAGCGTTAGTGGTGTTCTGTTGACAAACTTTTGTTTGGTTGCAACAGATTTCTTGCAGTCTAGATCATTTTGCTGTATTTTGTAGAGTGGAAATGTGCTGAATTTAGCAAGCTTAGGAGGCGTGTTACAGGCCAGTAGCACAGTTTTCTAAATGCTCCAAGGAAGGGCTTTTGTATTCAAAAATCAATGTCATGTTTCCAGCTGTGTCACTTGGACCGGTGGTCAGGAATCATGGGACTGAGGGGCCAGGACTGAGTAAAAGCCTTTGGTCCAGCACTGGTCACATGCATCACATCTCAGGCGTGCATCCATTATATGGCAATAAAGTGCCCAGCACACGACAATCGTGTGCCCATCGTGTGCCAGGCACCTGCCAATCAGATGCCCGTTGAGTGCCTGGACATCTGTTTCATCTTAAACTAAAGTTGTCCTTTTGGAAGAGATTCCTTTCCTCCTGTGTCACTCCACTGGCATTTGTGGAGTGACACAGCGGAGGGAGTAGGGCAGGGATGCAAACGAGACACTGGGGTTGAATTGATAATTCAGGGAAAACAGGCTGGAAGAGAGCTTTGAGTAACAGGTTAATGGGTATTTTAGGAACCTCTTGTGGTGTCTAAATGTTGAACTCAAGTACCTATACATTCTTTTACCTCCATTTATCTCCACTTAAAAAAGGTTTTTAGAGTTCTTTACTTCATCCAGTCAGTCAATTGCTCCTGTCTTTACAGATAATGTTCTTTTAAGTGTGTTATAGAACTTTCCTGAGTGCTTCACGGTACAGAATAAAACCAGAGGAATTTAATTTGAATGAGGCTTTTGGATACCGCCTAAGCCGACCTCCTGCTCCAAGCAGGGCTAACTTCAAAGCAAGATGTGGGATACTCCTTAAAATACTTTCTGCAATTTGCTAAGACATTAAGAGCAGCTCACTTTAATTTCTTGCTTCTGGGCACACTGTGCCGTATGAATTCAAAGTAGTATTCTAGCATTAAGTTCTGCATCCATACGCAAAAAAAAAAAAACCAACCAAACCCAAACCAGCTGCATTGCCTGCTTCTTTGTTAGTTTGTGACAGCAGTTTGACTCTTTTTCATTTTGCATCCACAGGCCCGCCTTTCAGCTGCTGCTGTGTGAAGAGATTCCTGGTTAATCCAAGTGTGGATTGGGAGCTAGCCATTCAGGATAGTGACATGCAGCCACTGTATATTGCCATTGCCTACTGAGCTGAACTCTCTCGCTGGGGAAGATGGTTAGGAGGCTGGGGCATGCCATGTGTGTGAGGAGGCTGAGGGAGCTGGGTTTATAAATCTGGAGAAAAGAAGTTTGGAGGATGAGGGGGAAACCTCACTGCAGCCTTTCTTTATCTAAGGGAGTGGCAGGGAAGGTGGAACCACATACCTGGGAAATAGCCATCCTTAAAGATTTCTGAAATGGGGAACAGCATAAAAGTTAGTCCTGTGTCAATGCTGTTTACACTAAAGAATTCTCTGGACTGTTCTGTCTGTGGCTGTTGCCTTCATGGAATCCATAGATAGAACCACACTTGTTTTCCTTAGCAAAATTAGTTATTGCTATTTTTCCTTAAAAATAAAAGGTTTAAATAAGAAAAAGTTCTCTTCTGTGGGCTATGGAAGCTGTCTCTTTTGCACCGTGTTCTTATCCCAGCACAGTTTCTGCAAGGAGAAATAAATTTTTAATAGTCCACTATTCAAATTATCTGATAAGAACAAATTTACCTGTCATAGAAACACACATTCTGTGCTGGCTGAAGTTTGGGCTGTCTGTTGGCTACATTTGCAGCTGCTGTGATTCATGAAAAATGACATAGAGTAAGTGCCCATAAAAATCTAAGAAAATCAGAACCCAACCTATTAATTTTCACTAATTAAATTCTGTTGGATTGAGACACAAACACCATGATTGATTAATATTAAAGTTTTGATTGGAGCCTTTACTGTTCCTGAAGAACACTCCAGTTTCATACAGCCCGTTTTCAGATAGTGTTCAAAACCTTCTTCAATGCCACAAAGTAAATTGCTCCCCATCTCTGACCTTTTGTTATCTTCAGAAGTCTAACCTGGAATTTCTTGGCTCCTCTAAGATTTTATGTGACTGAGGCATCTCTCAAGGAGGAGTAATAAGGGATACTGTGATCCAAGGAGGTCTTGATCACAAATAATTTTTGAGACCCAATGTTGTTTTCATTCTCAGATCTTTCCCAAGCCCCGAGAAAACTATGCTTTCCTCAGACTTGAAAATTGAAGCAAAACTCCACGACCACATTTGAAAAAAGACAAGGAGTAATCCGTGAATGCAGGCCAGTGCTACTTCTTGTCAGACCCAGCCCAGCAGTTTCAAGGCAGGTGGCAAGACAAGTCTAAGGTCAAACCAGGCAGTCAGTCCAGAGCTCAGGCACAGCAATCGGGTTCACGGCCAGGCACACAGCTGTGCTACAATATGGCTAGAGACAAGCAAACCTACAGCACAGACCAGACTAACAGGGACTAACAGCATAGGATGGGCCTTAAAAGGACCTGGACTCATGAGCAGAATGGGTGGATGGAGCCCATTGGTGAGGTTGACCAAGGCCTCTTTAGTGCCCTCAGTTGTCTGACACATCTTGGGACTTTCAAGGACTGTCACTAACGTTTCACAAACAGGAGAAAATGAGATTTTGGGCCATGAAGCTGACTATCTCCAAGTTAACCATGAGGCTTAGACGCACCTTAGACATATCCCACTGTCATCCTCCATCTTTCAGTGTACAGCCTAGCTGGAGACAATTTAAGTGACTGCATTCATTATCTGCTTTTTTTCCTTGTTTTTCAATGGTACCTTGTTTACTATGTACCATTCTCTCTTATAAAAACCCCAATATTTTTTATTCATATATTATTGTCCTCAATTTATCACAATGTTATGAACATGCATGACACATTGCTATTGTATTTTCACAGTACCTCTGAGGAGAAGGAAATTCTCATAGAGTCAGAGAAATTGAACAATTAATTTCATTTAAAGCTGCAAGTAGTTGGTACAGTCACAAATCAGAAAAATAAATTTAAATCAGACAATAGAGCCTCAGTTAAGGAATCCAAGAATAGAGGAACATAAATGAGTTATTACCTTCAGGTGATTTCATTTACTAATTTAACAAACATCCTTACACGAACAGTGAAGAGGCTAGACTAAGCCTACTAATCAGCACTTAATTTCCTTAATCAGGAGACCACTGTGGTCTCACATGGCCCCATGCCTTGATGACACCATGCCTTCAAACTCTGGCAGTTCTACTGTCTCCGTTACACTGTTCTGTTTCATCCACGAGGCAAATACATCTAGTGTGCTGAATTGGATATTGAAGAGAAAAAGAAGAGGATTTTTGCACTGAATATAAATGTTCATGCTTCTGAACTTTGTGTGTGAATCTACTACTTCCTTTGTGTGACATTTGGAAGCCTTTCATCTGTTTTTGAAGCGCACAGATCCATCAGAGAAGGGACAGTCACAGAGCCCATCATTAGCAGATCTCTTGCACACCTGTGTGGCACTAAAGATAATGGAAAGACAAATACCAACAGCTGCTGTTATCTTCTACTTAAATCAGCCCTCATTTCACAGATGTTTGTTGACAGCAGAGGAATGAAAAAGCTTCAGAGTTGTAGGCACCATTAGACTTTCCAGAGTGGGAAGATACACTATTTGCCACAGGCTGTCATCTCATCACAGTCTTTTTTTTCCAGTCAGTGCTCAGTGCTCCCTTTTTGTATACCTTTTTCTGCCTTAGCTCCCCAAGGGAAGCAAACAAAAAATATCATTGCATTTTCAGGCTTAAGGAAGACATTATGTTCAGGAGACAATGATCTTCATCAAGCCCTGACAGCCATACTGGGTCTTTGGCTTGGTATATCCATATGTTTTCGAGAGCAACTGCTGCATAGCCCCAGGTATATAGCAGTGGAGGGCAGATGCTGGAAGGGGCTGGGTGCATAGTGCTGCTGGATAAAGCTCCCAGATATGTTTACTGTGGCATGCTCTGGTGGGCATAAAGAAAGAGCATTATGGGGAAACAAATGTCAAAACAGGATGAATAGTTTTGTTTGCTACACCAGGTATAAGGAGACATGGTACTGGGTGGGAATGAACCCGTCCACAGATAGGATTGTGCTGTGGCCCTGTCTGATGCTGCAGAAGAGTAGGATTTCCAGCACCTGAAGAAGCATAAAATTTACTTGCTAGCTGTATTTCTCTTCCAATTTCTGTTGTGTATTTTTTTTTTTAAATGATTATTAAAGCACTTGTGCCTTTCTTACTGAGATCCAGAAAGAGCCCTGCGCTCCTCCCAGAGCACAGTAACTGTGCAGCTGAGTGAGGAGGAGGGGAGTTAGCAGTTCCTTTATGAAACACAAAAATAGTTCATACTGTTTACATTAAGAACTTTGATGGGCCATGTCATTTAAGGCTTTGAGGGGTAGAGTGCCTCCTGTGATATGGAGTTGTTAAACTGTACAGTGAAGGAATGGTGAGAAACATATGTGTTGTCATGCCACTCCCCCGTGACACTTTGCATCTTTTTGCATACTGAAGGGGAATAGCTCCAAGACATTGTGGGAAGGTTGCATCATACTTCATGGAGAAAGCATTTCGGCATTTGCATCTAAGCTTAGCATTGTGTACTGCTCCTTAAATAATTTAAAAAAACAAAATAAGCGCAAAACATTTTTGCTGCACTGCTTGCCTGTTTGTTTTATTCTTCCTGTCACTTAGAAAGACCTTTCAGGATGGATAACCTGATTTTGTACTAGTAGAACATTGAGTTTTACTATTAAGTTGAACTCCTGTGAATACAGAGCAAGTCAGACATTTCACTGCAATCCTTTGTTCTGTTACCAGGGATATCATCAGCGGAGTTCATTAAATACCTCTTTCAATTCCAGTGAAGACTATCTTCACCTTCTCATCTGGAGAGAATACTGCATTTCTCAGCCTGCTAGATAAAACAAACAGGAAAAAAAAAGCCCAGGGAGACTGAATTATCACTTAAAGGAACTTTCTTTCTCTTCACCTCTCTCCAGAGGTGAATTTTGCCTAGATTCCCTGATTTTTTTCCCCTGCTAAGAAGAGATTTTTGATTCAGCAGTAGGTTGTTCTCATGTTGAGCTCTCATCATTGAGGAGATTGGATGATACAGTATATGGCATCTCCAAGTCTTAGCTGATTGTTCTCAGTCTTTTCCATTCAGACTGTTCTTTCAGGTTAACCAGGAAAAAAGAAAATTCTCTCAGGAGTTTAACTTTTCTTTTAGTTCCTCGTCAATAAAGAAGAGAAATAAATCAAGGAGGTAAAAACTCTTAGATAAACTCTTCCTAGGTGAAGATGAACCTGAGTTCTTCTGTGAAGCCATGTGTCTTGTTCTGCAAATTCCTACCTGAACTGAGTTCAGCAGGGTTGAGGACTCTTACACCAGAGTCAAAAGTCTATATAGGGTGTCTCCAAGATTATATGGTGTCTCCAAGATGATATGGTGTCTCCATGGAAATGATGGAAATTTTGTACTTTTTTTCTGAGATCAGACTGTGGTCAAGTGTTCTGCAGAGTAGTTCTGCAATTAACTAGTCCTTAAAAGCAAACTTCTAGTATCCAAACAGTCATGAAGCCTTTTAAGAAATAAATGTCAGGCCTGGGAATGTACAGCATAATTTCTTTAGAGAAGCTGAATGCCTTTTTGTTTGGACAACCTCACACATTTTCATGATACATTTTGTTCAGACATTTGGATAGTCAAATACTCTGCATATAAATATGTGTTGCAAATTATTTTTTTTCCCTTAAGAAAATACTATCAGAATGCAAAGCAGAAGGGGTAATTTTGCCAGCTTCCTATGTGGTAGATTTTGGTGCAACAATGAATGAGAGATTCACTGAGGGATTTGAAAGACCTGTAGGAAGATAACAGGTAGGTTAGATAGATAGCAGGAAGGTACAGGCAGACGAGAGATTTTAATGAAGAAGAAGAGGTGGGGCCTATTTTAATAATAGTTTGCATTACTATTTTTTTTTTCCTAAGCAAAAATATCTCTGGTAGAACAACTCTTACCTGTGAAATCAGAAGTAATGACACTAATAGGGACTTCTATTTTCAAGATGTTTCAAGAATAGTATATTTCTTTATATTTGTTTTCACCCTGAATGGATGATCCGGTCTTGTATGACCCAAAGGGGAATTAGAGAAAACTGAGGGCATGAATTTTCACAAGCACAACAGAGCGAAGGGAAGAAACAGCACTTAAAAGGAGAATTCTGAATAGTTGTAAGGAATAAATTCTTCAGCACAAGAGCATTGAATCACTGAAATATGTTGTTCAGGGTGGTTGTGGAATTAGCATCCTTGGAGATGTTCAGAACTCATGTGGGCAAGACCCGGAGTAACCTAAATTAACTTTGAAGAGTCTTGTTTCAAATTGTGCTTGAATCAGAAGACTTCCAGAGCTCCTTTGAGTCTAAATGCTTCTATTATTCTATGATCTCAGTTATACCACAAAGTGATAAGTAATCAGAAAACAAGAAGACTAATTACTGCATTTTCTGAGAAAAGGCATAGGACTGCAAGACTACATGAGGATTAAACAGCAAAATGTGTTGCATCCTGAAAAGAAAGACTGAAAAGGAGTAGAAGAGGGAGCATGTTGTGGCAGACATGGCTGTTGAGTTCAGAAAAACATGGAAGTATTTCATATGGTGTGGATGAATATGTGGAATTTTCTTCACTGGGAAGTCATGACATAAATTATTGAGGTAAAGCAATATCTAGACAGCTGCATAGAAAAATTATGACATTTACTTCTCCATAATGCTAGGCAAGGTGCATTCCAATGTTTACATTTTGAGATACAAGCTGATTACTTGCAGAACCTTCTGCGTTTAAGACACCAAATATTAGCCCAGATGCTTTTAGATATAAAGTTACTTAAATATTTCAGTTCTTCAAATCTCTGAAGTAGAGGTGAGTAAGAAAAGCAGAACAGTAAGATAAGCAAGTCAGTGGTAAGATCCTATCAAATTTGTTGCTATCTTTCTTTCAGTTTTCTTGTCTCTGCAGATTAGATGCCTGTAAGCAGGAGGAAAGCTCTCTCGTAGGAAAGCTCTCTCCAAGCCCTGTGATAAAGGTGTGTCTTGCTGGTATTCAAAATTTTTCTTCAACACTTTCTTCTTCTACAATTTTTTCTTCTACACTTGCAGCAAAAAAAAAAAGTTAAAAGATGCAAGTAGCAGTTTATAATTTGCAGAGGTGTCCCTGCCTGCAGTACTCTGGACACTGCTATGACTTGTTTTTCTGAGCATGGTGCGTGGCTGTTATGTCTTGCTACAACACTGTCTGTCCCTTGGGTTGGCAAAGCCAGCAGGTTTGACATTCTTCTTCTAAGGAGGTGTTTTGTTTGGTTCTAGACTTGGAGGGTTATAGTAAAGGTGAGCTAATATGACTGTAGTTTTGTAATAGACATCAGTGATTCATGGCACCAGAATGTAACATGCGGACTGGAACAGACCACAACGTTGATCAAAGATAATAAAGCCACAACATTGACAAGCACTATTCAACTTGTTTTAAATCTGGGAGTGTGTGCTAAGGAAGACTCCTCATCAGTTTCCTTTTACATTAATATCATATATACTCTATTTTCTCACTCCTTAGTTATAATAATTTTAATTATCAATGATTGGATCCCATTCAAAATAGGATATTACAAATTGCTTTGATACTCTGAAAGCTTTTTGGCACAGAATTTCAAACAATATAAAGGCTCTCCACTGCAGTGTGCTTTGCAGACATCTTTCATTGCAAGCATTACCTGATGCAGCAGAAGATCTGGAACGAGTTTTTGGAGTTGCAGGAAACTGCCTTCTTACAATGGAACCCCAGGCTCATCCACCTTGCTTCTCCCATTTGATTTGTTAGTTGGTTTTGGGGGGTTTTTTTCAGTTGGTTGGGTCTTTTTCTTTTATTTTTATTTTCATTTTCATTTTCATTTTCATTTTCATTTTCATTTTCATTTTCATTTTCATTTTCATTTTCATTTTCATTTTCATTTTCATTTTCATTTTTCTTTTCATTTTTCTTTCAGGTCTCACCTGTCCAAGCCAGGAATCCGGTCCCAGATTCACCACCTACTACTACAAGCACTCACCTTCTGCCTTGAAGTCTGGAGCCCACCGAGCCTTCCTCACCCACCTGCAGTGTGCTCTGGCTCAGCGAGTACCACGTGCCAGGCCGGGAATGCAGGCACCAGACAGGATCAGAGCAAGCACCACCAGCTGGGATGTCACACAGCAGTGAGTTATGGCCCGGTAAGCACTGCAGCAGCCTGCTGGGAAGAGTTCTCATAGCATTTTCAGAGATGCCGTTCCCTAAATTCTAGATCTTACCTTACCTGATATCTTACCCGACACTGGTTATGTCTGGTCTTAGTTTTAGTCTGAAAGGGACTCACTCAAGTCTTCTCTACGCACAGCAGAAACAAAAGCTAAGCAGGTTAGTACTGAAAAGCCTTAGGCACTCTCTCCATGTCCAAGAGCAGAAATCAAAAAAGCATAATAAATCAGCAGAAGCTGAAGCAATGTGACTGTGCCTTGGTGGTTTAGCAGGGGTCTTGAGGGATTCAGGATTGCTTCTGTACTGTAAGTGCTGCTGACATGGAAATTCTCTTAAAATTAGTATTTTGGGGGTTAGAGCATTTTGTCAGAAGTCAGTGGGCACAATATTCTCTCTTTTTACCTCCAACTTGTTCAGAAGTGTCACATTTGAGAGTGATATCTGAAAAAGCTCTTGTGGTGCCAAGAGACATTTTTATTTCCAATTCTGTGATAACATCTCTGGAAATAAATTCTGCCAACAACAGTAATTAAACAGACCTTCCAACTGTGCCTTAGGCTGCCCTTTCATGTTTGTTTTCTGCTCAGGCAACAAAACTGGTCATGACAGTAAAATATTCTGCTGGCGTATCTTAGAGGCATATGTTCAGCAAAAAGCCTTGCTCAGTTTCTAGATTCCCAGCTCAAATAATTAGCAGCATTTGCTATTAAACCAGAAAGAGCTGAAATTTATAATTCCATTTCAGATGCTTAAAGAGTGTATATTACAAAGGTCATGTCATACATCCAACCCTATTACAACACTTTCCCAGGGAACACCTTTTTTCCCCCATTTCTGGCAGATCACTGCGGCTGTCTTCACTGGCTAAGACAACATTTTAAAAAAGCTTCTAAGCTTCAAGAGTGGGAGCAAGTGCTGCGCCTTTTCTACACTCTCTCAAGAAATAGACACCTTCTCTTCTCAGTGAACTCTCTTGAAAGTAATCCCAGATTACGATCATCCTTACCCTTCTTGACTCATGTCTTCTCACTCTGCACCCCTTTCTAACAGCTTCCTTTGATTGTCTTAATTTTGCCTGGTAGTGGCTCTAAACCCAACTGGAGCAAAGAAGAGCAGCAGGCATTCATTAAGACTTTTTTGTTTCAACTTCAAATGCTATGGCCTCTATTAGAAACAAATAAACAAAACTAAAAAAAACCCCACAACCAAATCCCAACACCAACACAACCAAAACTAAAACCAAAAGCAACAAAGCAAAAAAACCCCAAACCAAACAAAATCAAAACAAGCAAGCAAACAAAAAAACCTCCCCAAATCTCAACACATATGTTTTTAATACTGTGTGGAGTTTGGATTAAAATATAATTAATCCAACTTCGAGAAAGAAATTTGCAGAATAAAGTTTTAAAAATAAAGTTTTCTTCAATTCCTGATATTACTTCTGTACCTTGCTAATATGACAGAAAGTAGTACAGCCCAGCTTTTGAAGTACATCCTTTCACTTCTCTTAAGACTTTTTTAAAGAAATCTGAAGCATTAGCAGTAGAATAAATGCTATTTGGTCTGCATTTTAAATAATTATCAACACCAGTAGTCCAGAACACTTTCTTTATACCTTCGAGGAGCAAATGCAACAGCCAATGTTGTAACTGAACAGCTCAAAAACAGATTGTGTAGGTTCAGTCTAAAGTTTGAAATTTATCATGTACAGCTGAGAACAAAATTCTGAGAGATGAAGTAATCTCTTCAACATGCTCTAATTGAAGCAGAGCAGGAAAACAAGTTCAAAGCTGAGAGTTTTTAAATAAGCAGAAACACAAGGTTATTTGCATAATGTTTGACTGGTTCCTTAAAAATGTAACAGAAGAGAATATCTAAAAGATGATGCGTGCTGCAAGGTCAGCACTGATAGCAACTGTTTTCTTTAATACATTTAAAGTTATTTAAATCAATTAGCATGACTTAGAACTGACTTACAGAAATAAATAGTGATATATTTTCAACTTTATACCACGGGGGAAAATGACTAATGAGGCGTCTGTGAAATACAGAGGCCTTGTATGGGTGATTTATGTAATGGATATTAATTTAAAATAGCAGTTAAAAAATAATCTGTAGTTTTAGTCTTTCTTCTGGAAGGAAAGATTTTGTTAAAAAAAAGAATAGAAAAATGAGATGGTAGGACTGCAGGAAAATTCAGTCTGCAAGGTAACTCAGGAAGTCATCTGGTTGAACCTCCAGCTCAAAGAAGGGTCAGTTGGTGTTTTTTCCAGTTTGACCTTAAAGATCTCCAAAGATGGAAACTGCAAAGGCTTGGGCAACCTCTTCTACTATATGACTGTCTTCTTGGTAAATAAAGTTCTCCTTTAACTGTCTTGAATATCTTTCATTTTAACTTCTGCTCTTCTTTTCTGGGCCTCCAAGCATACAACACCATGAAAAGCCTAGCTCTATCTTCTTGTTGTCCTCTTCTTCAGAACCTGTGTCAGCTGTCAGTAAAACATTTGTCTCAGTCAGAAACACGTCTTTGTTAGTGAATATCGGATCCAACTGTGCATCACCCTTGTTTGCCACAACACGTGCTTTAATGAATAAATTATCCTTGACACACACCAAGAATTTCCTTAACTACGTGCATCCCACCATGTTGCTACTCCAACAAGGATCTGCAATTTATAGAGTTACTGGAGTCATTTAAGAAAGGCTTCTCTGCAAAGCTGTTCTCTAATCAGCTGGCTCCCAGCATGTATTCGTGCACAAGGTTATTTGTCCCCATGTGAAGAGCTTTCATTCCCCTCTCTTAAAGTGCGTGAGGTTCCTCTTTGCAGATTTCTCTAGCCTCTCAAAGTCCTTTTGAATGGCAGCACAAACAGCCACCTGGTGTATTGGCCACTCTTCACAGGCTTGTTTCATCTACAAGCTAGTGGAGGGTGTGCTCTGTCCCATTACCCAGCTCATTGCTAAACAGGATTGGACCCACTACCAGCGCCTGGGGCACACTGCTAGTGAATGGCCTCCAGCAGAACTTTGTGGTCCTGATCACAACCCTTCTGAACCTTGCCAGTTCAGGCAGTTTTCAGTACACTTCCCTGTGTACTTAACCAGCCTATCCATGTTGGGGTGTGTGATTGGTTGACTGTGCCTCGATGCCGGGTGTCCACCAAAGCCACTGTGTTGCTCCCCTCCTCAGATGGGCAGGGGAGAGAAAACAAAACAAAATGCTTGTGGGTTGAGATAAAGGCAAGGAGAGTTCTCTTACCAGTTGCTCTCATGGGCAAAACTGACTCAACTTGAGGAAATTAATTTAGTTTATTGCCAGTCAAACCAGAGTAGGGTAATGAGAAATAAACTCAAATCTTAAAAATGCCTTCCCCCCATCCTGCCCTTCTTCCCAGACTCCACTTCTGATTTTCTCTCCCTCTGACCCCTCAGAGGTGCAGGGCAATGGGGGCTGTGGTCAATTCATCACATGTTGTCTCCGCCATTCCTTCCTCCTCAGGGGGAGGACTTCTCCTACTCTTCCCCTTCTCCATCGTGAGATCCCTCCTACAGGAGACAGACCTCAATGAACTTTTCCAACGTGAGTCTTTCCCATGGACAGCAGTTCTTCATTAATTGCTCCAGCATGGATCTCTTCCCAAGGGGTGCAGTCCCTCAGGAAAAGGGGTCTCCAGT
This sequence comes from Falcunculus frontatus, assembly GCA_013398115.1. Taxonomy (NCBI): domain Eukaryota; kingdom Metazoa; phylum Chordata; class Aves; order Passeriformes; genus Falcunculus; species Falcunculus frontatus. The sequence goes on from VZRV01004150.1 coordinate 334,920, forward strand.
GTGCGTCCCCTGCAGGGTCACAAGTCCTGCCAGCAAACCCACTCCAGCATGGACTCCTCTCTCCATGAGTCCACAGGTTCTGCCAGGAGCCTGCTCCAGCTTGGCCTTCCTGTAGGGTAACAGCCTCCCTCAGGTATCCTCCTGATCTGGCGTGTCCTCCACGGGCTGCAGGTGGATCTCTGCTCCACCATGGGCCTCCGTGGGCTGCAGGGGGACAATTGCCTGACCATGGTCTGCACCATGGGCTGCAGGGGAATATGGAGCACCTCCTCACCCCTCCTTCCCCACTGGCTTTGGTGTTTGCAGGGATGTTTCTCTCATATATTCCTGCTCCTCTCTCTGACTGTAGTTGCACGGGTGTTGTTTCTCCTTCTCAAATACATTATCCCAGAGGTGCTGCCACCATCCCTGACAGGCTCGGCCTGGGCCAGTGGCAGGTCTGTCCTGGAGCTGGCTGGCCTTGTCTGTTGGACATGGGGGAAGCTTCTGGAAGCTTCTTACAGAAGCCACCCCGGTAGCCCCCCTGCTACTAAAACCTGGCCACAAAAATCCAATACAGGATATTTTGGGAGGCAGCGCTGAAAGCTTTGCTAAAGACAAGGTAAACAACATCCACTGATCTCCCCACACCCACCAAACTTGTTATCTCATTGGAAAAGGTTGATTAAGCATGACTTTCCCCTCATAAATCCATGCTGAGTGCTCCCAATCACCTTGTTCTTTTTCATCTGTCTGGAAATGGTTTCTGGAATTAGTTGCTCCATCACTTTCTCAGTGAGGCTGACAGATCTGTATCTCCCTGCGCCCTTCTTGTTGCCCTTCTGGATGGCTGGAGTGACATTTGCTGTCTTCCAAGAAGCTCCTCTGATCATCACAGCCTTTCAAAGGGAATTGAGAGTGGCCTTACAACTATGGTATTATCATAACATCGGCTCTTATGAAGTGTGTCATAATAGGGGAGAGTTGTCCTGCCTCTAGCTTTTCTCTCTCTGTTATTTTCTCTTTGACTATGGGCTTTTTAGACAATATTTTCAATACTTTTTGATGTGATTGTAAGACCTGGAAATGTATTGTTTTTAAAAAAATGAGATCTAAAATAACCTCAGAACTGTATAGAATCAAGCAAAAGGAGTTTCAAACTCTGTGTCCTGTATCGTGATAGTTTGATGAAAACTTGAGTTCTGGTGTTGCTACTGCTTCACAAGCCAAATATAACACTTCTCATTCACCCAAAGTGGAAATTAATCTTTAGCACGTTTATAATCTTTTCTCATCATTAAAACATCTGTTATCCCAACATAATATTTAATGAGTTCACAGTAAAAATTGCATTCTAAATACTTTGAGATGTGATACTTAGACACTGCCTTTTATTCAGATCTTTTTGAATAGTTTAAAAAGTAATCATATTTTATTGTGCTAACTGCTCGCTTTGAGCTCATCTAAATGGTAATAAGGGAGAAAATGAATGAATTTTTTTCATTAATTTTTCATGGTTTCCCTAAGTATTGAACCATTTCCCTTAAAACTTTTCTATTGATTTGTGCACTCATTTCTGCGGATCATCACCACACATGTATTGAATTAATTATCTTTGCAAAGTAGCTTTTTCTTAGAGGAAAGTCTTAAAACTTCCTGGACTTTTCATACTGGCAAAGAGCAAAGCTGACTTTTAGCCTCCTCTCTGAGATCATCTTCCTGTAAAATCTTTCTCAGATTTCTAAGATAAAACATTTACCATGCCTAATTTTGTACCACATACCTTGCTAGTTCTAATGCTAGAGAAATTCTTCTGATTTTTAGCATCTCCAGTCCACTTAAGTGCTAAATTGCCACTTCATTAAATCCTTTGCTCTTTGAGTCAGAACCATGGCAATCTGTGGCAATACTCATCAAATTTTGAAAGCTCTTTTTAAGATGCAGTCTGAGGAGGTATCTCAGAGAAGCAACTGGGCCTTTTCTCACATGAAGTAATGACTAATATACCAGTCTAAAATATCAACAGTATTAATTATGAAGTAATTACGATTGCCAAGCTCATCCAGCACCGTGTCTAGCAGAATACCTTTCAAAAGCTGTCTCCCAAAATAGCAAAATTCTTGGCTCTCCTGACTACACAGCATAGCTGTGTATTTTCCAAATGAAATCATTGCAAACAGTAGAGCATTATGGCCCTTGGTAGGCCTCTGGAAGGGGTTTTGCTCTGGTGGAAGGAAAAGAGTAGAGGCAGAGGACAAAACTCTTTTTGAAAAATCTATTTTTATCACCTTGCTGAAAAGCTAATTTCAGAACAAGGTGAAAGGCTTGCTTCAAAGCTGACCTTTCTGAGATGAGATGTCATGGCTCATAGGGGAGCACAGATGTTTTGCAGGCTCAGCATGGGTTTACGGGAACTACTGGGACTTCTACAGGAAAGTGTGAGCCAAAAAAAAGAGTAAACTGTAGTATATGTGTGTATATATATATCATGTGGCGAGACTATCACCAAGCTCTAAGGAGAGACCTCCACAGTCAGCAGAAGGAAGAAAACATACCTGTGGAAACCTCATACGGATACTGAAGTGACACTCTTGTATATGAGGCAATGCAATCCAGAGCAAAGCCATGTAAAAACAGGTTCCTGCAGTTCAGCAAATCCACTACACATCACCTGGGAGGCAGCAACTGGCTGTTCATGTAGCCACATTCAGTTCATAACCGTAGGCACCCAGAAAGATTTAAGCCAATATGTTGAACACCACAACTTTAATAAGCCGAAAATGTATTTATGGTCTGTTATGAAGCATTGAATGACAAGTGATGCATTACTGATCAAGTGAACTTGATCACTTTCTGGTAGGTGATACGCCCATGGTGAAGTGTTAGGCAAAAAAACCCTAACAATTTCTTTAAATCTTTAAACCAAAACATTCTCATGGTCTTTCCAGAATATTTTTATCCTTTGTGGAAGAACAGCTTCACAGACTGTTTGTAATTGCACTGAAACCTGAGGGATTTATTAATATAGAAATTGAGTTAGGTACAAATAGCTTAGCATATATTTTGGATTCTTTCCCATTCTAGGCAATTTGGAACCCGATAGATTAAATTAACAATGAGGGATGACAGAAGAAACTATCTTAAATCCCATGGGAATTCAGTTACTAAAATGATGTATCAGTCTTATGAAAATGTGAATAATAGTGGGAGCATCCTCTGAGACAGTTGCAAGTAACTCTGGAGCTATGATTCATTCACCATTTAACTTCCTCAAAACATTTGATTTGACCTTCGGGTTCTTTGACATTTGAAATATTTGTGCCTACAGTTCAGGTGATAAATACCATTCCTTCAAAATATATTTGAATTAAATCAATTGGATAAATGTGAGATATCATGATAATATAAGATTTAAAATATATTTTATGTTGTGGCCGTTAACTGATAAAGAAATCGAGGAAACTTGGAACTATGAAAAGGAAATGTTTAAAACTATTTTAAAAATTAAATTGAAAAATCTTAAATATTATTTCAGTTGGTAGAGAAAACAGTCCTTCCAGGGAACTTACAGGCTTTCTGAATAGTAAAAAAAACCCCCAAAAAGTAGGTACTACAGGGAACTGTCTCTCACAGACGCGTTGTATAAATTGGATTAAATTGAGTAAATGGAAAATCAGAATCCATACTCTAGATTACGAGGATAAGTAATGATAAGTATCCTAGTATTGTCTGAACAGTTTAAACAATGTCTAACATTTTGATATTGAAAAGTAAGAGGAGCTAGGTACATTTGTAGTGTACCTGCACTGCTCCTTCATTGTCTGCAGCTAAATTGAAATGTTCAGTCTACATTTATACCATTTTCACTGTGTATGCAACCTGGTTCTTGGATCAGATGGGATAGAATTTCTCATAACCGTCCTTTTTGTCATGTAGAGAGCCCTGGCTAGGACTAAAGGATCCTTTGTGTTATTATAATAGAGAATCTCACAAATATATGCTTGTATTTTAAACTATTTTAGAAAAGGCCTCATGCAGCTTGCTGAAAGTGAAGGCATGGCAAAGTTGCAGCTTTTGCCTGTTCAGTGGTTCTGCACCTTCAGACAGGCCATTTTAATTTCTTAAGCTTAAAGTAGCGTTGCCTGGTGCCATGCTGGGAACTAGCAGTGCTGAATGCCCAGCAGGCTTTTACTGGGGCTGCCCGCATAGCCTCATGATACAGCAGAGTTCTGGCTGAGAGCAAGTCCTTTGCAAATGCATACCCTGACTCCTGTCCCCTCTGGACTACAAGATTTTTTTTCCCTGGTCCTAAGCCATCACAATTAATAAGCACAGCAGTACATATAACAGGAGTGCAATTTGCAGCCTGCCAGACTTGATGTTTTACAGCCCAGTGACAAGAACATGGCATGTTTATAAGGGCATGGCACAGCTCTGAGCACAGGAGACATCATTGGGTATCTTAGAAGACTGCATAACAAAGAGGAGGACTATTTGGGACCCAACTGTAAAACAAGGACCGTGGCAGAAAGCATCTTGGCAGAAAACACCCATGTTTCCCCATGGAAAGAATTAGCTGGCTTGGTCCAAGTCAGAGCTGTGTGGATGACCAGAAGATTAAGTGTCCAAACTGAAACAGGGAATGAATTAACTTGGCAAACAGATTTGAACAATTATAAAAATAATCTTAATTTTGAATGCTAGTGTTTCCAGGCAGTGTAAGCTTGGACTTGTGAGAGTACCTTGATCTGGAGAGGGAGGGGAAGGCTTGTGCACCTGTTATGATTCTAAACCAAGGTCAATTCTGCTCAAGTCTTCATGGACACAGAAAATTAAGCATGCTCAAGACCTACGTACTCTGAAGGTTTTCAACTCACAGCTAACTTTTGATACTCTAAGTGGCATTTTGGTGTAATTATCAGTTGTCATTTAGGAAGGAGGAACATTAGGTTTCTGTGCTTTCCTAGTTGGAAGAGGATTGAACCACAGCCTTTACATTCCCGGGAACTCATATCTTCATTTCAAGGATCTTGAAGTGCTCACCATCCACAGATACGTGTACAAGAGTCATGATATTAAAGAGAGAAATAAATTTTTTTTAAAAAATGGAATATGACTCAGGCAAAAAGAAAATTCTTTCTTGGAGAAAACTGTGAGTTGCACTTGTTAAACTATTGTTATAAGACATCATACCTTTAAGTATAAAATCGCCCATGAAAGAAAATGAAAAACACAGATTAACAAGAGTAAAATGTTTGAGAAATCCAACACCTTATGGATTAACCTTATCTCAAGAACTGGAGAAAGTTATGGAGATTTAAGGGGGCTTTCTTTTAATCCTAACCAAATACAGGTGTGTTTTCATCATTGCTTTCTGATATTTCATCCCTCTCAACTTTCTTCTTCATCTTCTATATTAGTATTTCTATCCATTTTTATGTAAACAAAACATGCTTAATTAGATTATTGTCACAGCGAACCAGCCATGAAAAACCTTGTTGTCGGAATTATTAAAAGATAGTGTGACTTTTTCAAATAAAAATAAATTATCTTTTTTTAGCTTTTAATGAGCATAGAAGTCAGATGAAATTCATTCACATGCTGCAAAAGCCAATTCTGATAATAATTAGGATTTTAAGTTGCTTTATTTGCATGCATCCTCTCATCTGGAAACATTCCAAAAGACTGATCAATTTACTATAAAAATCTAATCTGGAATAGTCATGGAAGGAATTATAAAAATAAAGCTAACCTTCATGCCCTCATGTAACATTAATTACAGTTGAAAAACACCAGTTATGTCTATTAACGTGTAAAAATTTTATCATTCAAAAATCCTTGTGCATTGCAACATTTTGAATGCAATCATTATTTTCAACATAGAAAATTTTAGACAAATCCTTCTATGTTGAAAATAATGAAAAGCACTTCCATGCCCAAGGCAGGAATCACAAAGTTGGTACATTTTTCTCGTATGAACTATTTAATCTCTTAAGCTTAGAATTCTCTTGAGAAAACCGTTATGTGTATAGCAACTATCTTTGTCAATTCATGAATTTTGGATGAAATGAAACATATCAGTGTATGTATCTGTAAACCCAAACCCCTTCAAAATGGAAATTTACTTAAAGTTTTCTGGTTAGAAACAAGTACATAACTAGGGATATATAAAAAAAAAAAAAAGTAGTGAATGAATTCTGCTCACGTGTGCAGCTTTTGCTGCAGTCATTAAATGGTAGTGTCTTGATCCATGAGTCTTCTTTCCTTCCTTCCTTCTGCTTTCTGCCTCCTGCGAGAGGGGACTGGGTGAGGGCCTGGATGGGTGTTTGGCTGCTGGCCAGGGTTAATCCAACACGGTAGCCAGAGAGTCAGTGCAGCTCAGCACACTGAACTGTGATCTGTATCCCAAACTTTTGCATAAACAGCTTCCAGCTTTCCCTATTAAGCTGTATTGCTGAGAGGGGTTTTTCTTGGCAGAACCAGAATTCTGTACCTTCTTTTCCAGTTGCTCCTGGAGATGCTGCTTGCAGGGGAGCCACAAGTAAACAATATGCTCATACATAAGGCTCCTCACTGATCTGTTCGTGTCCCAGTTGGCCCCTGAGGCCCTTTACTGTTCTTTCCCATAAAAAAGCAGAAAAGCTGGGTATCAAGAAAAGTGATTTACAGCCATCTACACCTGTGGTTATGTGCCAAATCAGCCAAATATTTCACTACAGGAAATACCTCAGGACTGATCTACTACCATATGGACTTATGCCATAACACTAAATATGCCAGCTGTATTTTGGTGTGCAGACAGCCGTATTCTGGACTGCATCAAAAAAAAGCATAACCAGCAGAGGTGATTCCACCCCTCTGCTCTTGTGAGAACCCACCTGGGGTCCTGTCTACAGCTCTGGAGACTCCAACATCAGTACATGGACCTATTGGATTGGGTCAAGATGAGGGTCACAAAGATGCTCAGAGGCCTGGAGCAGCTCTCCTATGAACACAGACTGAGAGGTGGGGTTGTTCAGCCTGGAAAAGAGAAGGCTCCAGGAGGACCTTATAGCAGTCTTCCTGTAGCTGAAGGGAGCCTAAAAGAAAGAGGGAGTTTTTGCAAGGGCATGGAGTGACAGGACAAGGGAGAATGGCTTCAAACAAAAAGAGAGTAGGTTTGGATTGGATATTAAAAGAAATTCTTCACTGTGAGAGTAGTGAAGCACTGGAACAGTCGCCTAGAGAAGTTGTGGATGCCCCATCCCTGGAGGTGTTCAAGGCCAGGCTCGATGGGGCTTTGATCAACCTGGTCTAGTGGAAAGTGTCCCTGCCTATGGCAGGGAGGTTGGAACTGGATGATCTTTAAGGTCTCTTCCAACACAAAGCATTCAATGATTCCATGATTTTATGACTGTGACTCCGAAGGCAAACTGCAAGCAAGTCACAGTGATCTAGTGATACACACACTCTAACAGTATCTTCTGTTTGGAATATCTGCTTCTGTAAATTATTTAAAGATTTTATGTTATGGCATCTCTATTTCAATTAGTACATTGCTGATTAAATTTTAGTGGCAACAGAAAAAAAAAGCTTTAAGTTTGTTGTTCTCTGGGTAGCACTTCAGGTTGAAATATGCTATAAAAATTGTGCTGAGGTTTTCAGGCCAAAAAATGAGACAGAAATAACAAAAAAAAAGGGAAATCCTGCCAGTCTGAATTTAGCAACACTCTTTTATAAAATGCTGTCATCAACATAAAAAATTTTAATTCAGAACTTTGGAAGCTATTCTGAAATTCTACTCTATGAAGTGAAAATTGACAAGAACTTTTAATTTAGTTATTGGTTTTCAAATATATAAGAAAATGTAAAATTGTCAGAAATGAAGAGTTAAGTCCCATTACTAGTGTCTGCTGGTGACAAAGTAGTTGTTTCAATAAATATATAAGAAAGCTGGGCAGGGAGAACTAAATGTTGAAGCCATCAGTGCAAGCCTCATATACCAATGTCTGCTGCAGGGGTGCACAAGAGCCAGTCTTCCAGTTACCTCCAGCCAGGACAGTTTCCCTTTAGGTTCTTCATTAGTGCACTAAACTGTTTGTTCTCTCAAATCTTGCGCTGTTGTTAGGATTTGGGTGGCTCCAACAGTCACGTGGGCGGGAAGGAGTCCATACACCTGCATCCTCTAACAGGGATCTGCTCCTTTTCAACACACGGGGTCAGCTGTGTAACAATATTACTGAATTAACAATATATTTTCACATATCAAACTGATACACAATAGGTCCTTAGAAACCAGTTAGAGATTGTTGTTTAGACACAGTATTTGTTTTATTTTGATATCATAACTAATGCTATAGCAGAACATCTGTTCTCTAGGGAGAAGACCTTGGTAGAAAAAAAAGTATCTGGTGTATGGTTCACACATCCCCTCCCCCTTGTTAGTCTGGAAAATGCTTATGCTATTTTGAGAGACAATATGTTTCAAAATTAAAATATAAGTAAGAAAAAAGGTACAAGTATCATACTATGACACAAACAAACAAACAAATAAATAAATAAATATTATATTGAAATACACGAAAGTGGTGTAACAGTTTTTCGAGCAATTTCTAGCCAAATCAAACCATACAAATATGAGTTATACACTTTTTTTCCTGTTTTTTAGAAGAAAATCCTTATTTTTCCTCTTGAAGTGCCAAGGGAGATAATTATTTCGTTAGTCCACCTGAAGCGAGCTTGAAGTTGGAGAACTGAACAGAAATGCACCTGTGGTTCCCGCCCCAGTGCTGCTGCACTGGCTGTGAGAGGCGGTGACGGCTCTCTTGCGATAGCAGCACTCCTCCTGCTGGCGAGAAACCACCCGAGCGGGAGGCAGCCCTAGGCAGGGCTGATGGTGCAGGAGCCAACTTTCAAGACTGGGAATAATGGCCTCATCAGGGAGACTGAAGCTGGGAAAAATCCAAAGGGTGTGGGGAAATGGGAATGAAATGAAAAAGAGTTAGGTAGAGATGAGAGGAGTGCCTTAAGCAGGAAGAAGTCGTGGCCCGGAGGAAAATAACACCAAAGGACAAAGGTACAGAAAGGTGAAAGACTGTAACAAGACTTAAGATCTCTAACCAGTATAACTCCAGTCTGTCAAAATAGGTATAAAGTCCACTGGCTGATCCTGCCTTTTCAGTGGTTAAATCAGAAAAAGAGGAAAACTGGTTTTTTATTGCCAGTCACTCTTTTGGGACAATTAAAAGGGATCTCTGAAAAAAATCTAAAATTCCAAATCTGTTATCACACACGTTACTAAAGAGGTATCACAATTCAGATACTAGAAAAGCAATGTCACAGTGAAGCTGTTTTAGTGGTGGAACAAGTTGCCAAGGGAGATGGTGAAATTTCCATCATTAAAGATGTCAAAGATGTCTTTGTTTGGACATGGCCATGAGCTACCTGTTTTAGCTTCAACAGCGCTTCAAGCAGAAGGCTTGATGGAAGACCAGCAGATGTCTCTTCCAATCTATATCATCCTGTGAATGTAATATGCATTTTCTGGGGGAGATTCCAGCTTCTATTGGAAGAGAAGAAAATCTAAAACTTGCAGGCACCACAATGAAGCAGATAAAAGTTTGTCTTGGTCCTGGCATTTCTTATCTTCACAGCCTTGGTTTGATAGCTTCTAGTAAGAATTCTTTTAGAGCCTTTTCAGTCACAGCCTTGCACTTCTTAAAGCCACGTGATCTGTGCTTTATTTAGGTGTTGGGCTGAGTTGGGGCTGTGCAGCAGAAAAGGCAGTGTTGTCAAGACTGTGTTCTGATTCATTGCAGCTACTGAAGTCAGCAAAGAAAGCTTTGTACAAAGAAAAGAAGTTTTACTGAGGCCTGGAGAAATAGATCTTACCCATGCTAGTCTCTCATGGATAGTGTTCAACACACTGCCTACTCAGGGTAAATTTTTGACGAATGCTTTCCTAGTTTTCAATTTATACAGCTTCCCATCAAGGATCTATTTTATGGAAGTTCTGGACACAGGACAACAAAGCAAATTCATCTAAGAGTTTTTACACAAGCAGAGGTTAGGTGAATTTAGGATCACTCAATATAGAAATGAAATAATTGCGTGAGACAGCATGACAGAATCTATAAAGCCGTGATGCCCTAAAAGAAGTGAATAGGGAATAATTCACTGCTTTCTACAAGAACCATAGTGAAGTTCGAAAGAAATTACCAAGCTGCAGATCAGAAGAAAGAAAAGGACTTCTTCCACAAAAAATGTAATTAGACTATAGAATTCTTTGCCCCAGAAAGCACTCCAGAAAGCCATATATGCCCAAAATATATATGATTCATAAAAGTGATTAGACAAATCCAGAGAAGGTCATCCATCAAAGGTTATTACAATGAAAAAGGCAGATATAACCTTTGACTTGGGAAGTCCCTCAAAGAAGTGATTTAGTGTGAGAACATCCATTTTGCCTGTTAACTTAAGTGCACCCATGCTAAGTTTTGTCATCTATTCACAAGTGACTACACAAACAATCTGGGCAGATAACAACTGACATGTGCCTAACAAATAGCAGTGTTATCTGCTTTGAGCAGATGCAAAGATAGATCCTATGATTAAAGTGCCCCTTCACTTTACACAAAGGATATGAGATGTTGCAAAACACACTTACTGTACTGCCATGAATCCAGCCAAACTGAAACCCAGGCCTTGGAGTCCTGGAGCAGAGCCAGATATAATGTTAAAAAAAAAATTACATGAGGAAATGTGTTATCAAAATAGAAGTACCAGATTTGGAGATTGAATTTATCACTGCATCCAAAGCATTTCCTGCTCTTTCTTTTACTGAAGTTACAACTTGGGTTTGGCTTTTTTATTTACAGTGATATGACTGAAGGATAATGAAACGTGTTTTCACATAACAAGCGGGTTTCCCAGTATTTGACAGAACAGTATCACTCTGTACTAGCCCTGTTCCTATTCTCTTTCCCCAAACTTTCAGTTCTGGCTGTTGATGTATGTGAAACACATTTTTATATTCACACTTGGAACAGTAACTGTCAGTTTTACTGAGGGTTTTCCATTACCACTTCAGTAAAAAATTTACAAGCATTGCAAAGAAACAATGAAATGCCTTCCCCTAACTTTTCCTCTTATATTTTGGGGTGGCAGAAGTATTGTTTTTCCTAAGCAACCACAGCTTTCCACATACCCAAAAGCTGTTGCAACTTCAATATATTGAAGTTTAAAAAGTCCCATACTTAGTATAAATGACTTGGTATTTTGGTATCATGTTCAGTGCTCTTGCTGCTGCTTTGAACCATTGCATTGCACTCCAGCAATCTCCCCAGCTCAGCAGCAATATTCCTCTTGAAGTTCCTCAGGGACAACTGGGCGGCAGGGATTAACGAAACCAGAATGTTTGGGACCTAACAGCTGCAAAAAGAATCTAGAGGCAGTCCTTGTCTCTCCTCTGAGGAATAAGGAGTGCTTTTAAAAGAGGGTGGAACTATGGATAGATGCTCAACGTTCCTCTTATTAAAAAGTGATGAGAATTGGAAATCTAACAAAGGAAAAAAAATGATTCCCAGGAGGTACCCTTTTACATTTTTGGACTCACATATCTTCTTGTGAGTCTAGCCCTAGGTGACAAAAGGGCTCATCTCTGACACTGGCTGCTCAAAAGCTCACAGAGCCAACATATTAGAGACATGCACCCCCACACAGGGGTGGTTCAGATCTATAGCAAACCAGCCATGGTAAATCAGCACATCAATGACATCCCATCATGCTGCTGACTGCAGTGCTGCTTCTCATGCCATGCTGTGCTCTCTGGTAATCTCCTCCAAATGCCAGTGCTTCCAAAGAATCTTCTGGATGTTCCCAGCTTACTTATTTCATAGGGCCACGGGCCAGTAGAGATCCCTGTCTAAAGCTGAGTAGGAAAAGTTTTTCTTCTCTTCACTGGAGCAAAGGTGACGTATTCTGAAGCCTTTCAGACAGTTGTTATACCTGCAGGATTCAGAAAAGCCAAAACCTGGTCATATCGGTGGTCTCATGCAGGGCAGATAAGACCATGGTAGGCTCAAGAATGGTGCCTCATTCTGGCACAGATGTGAACGCAGGCATTACTGTACAGGGTGTTCTCTGAAGAGTGTTTCTCATGCTAGCTCCTGGAACCCAGAGATTGCATCCCAGAGTCCTGAAGGAATTGGCTGATGTAGTTGCCAAGGCACTTTCCATGATATTCAAAAAGTCATGGTGGTCAGAGGAAGTCCTGGGTGACTGGAAAGACGGAAACCTAGTACCCATTTTTTAGAAGGGAAGGAAAGAGAACCCTGGGAACTACTGAACTGACAGCCTCACTTCTGAGCCTGGGAAGGTCATGAAACAGATCCTCCTAGAAGCTGAGTTAAAGCACATGGAGGACAGTGAGTTGGTTCGAGACAGACAGCATGGCTTCACTAAAGGAAAATTCTGTCTGAGCGAACTTGTGGCTTTCTATGGTGAAGTGACTGCATCAGTGAACAAGAGAAGAGCTACAGAAGTAAATTCTCTGGTCTTCTGTAAAGCCTCTGACAAAATCCTTTTCTCCTGATTGGAGAGTCACATCCAGAAAGTAATGGTCAACAGCTCAGAGTCCCAGTGGGCATCAGTGACAAGGGATGTCCCTCAAGGTTTCGTATTGGGACCAGTGTTATTTAATATCTTCGTTAATGATATAGAAGAAGAGATTGAGTGCACCCTCAGCAAATTTGCAGATGACACTGAGCTGAGTGGTGCAGTTGACACACCTGAGGGATGGGATTGCTTCCAGAGGGACCTGGATAAGCTCAAAAAGTGGGCACATGGGAATCTCGTGAGGTATAACAAGACCAAGTGCAAGGTTCTGCACCTGGATCAGGGCAACCCCAAGTACCAACACAGGCTGGGGGATGAACAGATGGAGAGCAGCCCTGCCCAAGAAGGACTTGGGGGTGGATGAGAGGCTGGACATGACCCAGCAATGTGCACTCGCAGCCCAGAAAGCCAAACGTGTCCTGGGCTGCATCCAAAGCACTGTGGGCAGCAGGGTGAGGGAGGGGATTCTGCCCCTCTGCTCTGCTCTGGTGAGACTCCACCTGCAGTGCTGCATCCAGCTCTGGGGTCCCCAGCACACGAAGGACAGAGCACGGGAGGAGTCCAGAGGAGGCCACCAAGATGAATAGAGGGATGAAGCACCTCTCCTATGAGGAAAGATTGAGAGAATTAGGATTGTTCGGTCTGGAAAAGAGAAGGCTTTGAGGTGACTTAATTGTGGCCTTCCAGTAACTGAAGGGAACTTACAGGAAAGACGGGGCAAGACTATTTATGAGGGCACGTATCGAGAGGACAAGGGAGAAAAGGCTGAAAGAGAGTAGATTTAGATTAGATATTAGGAGAATTTCTTTGCTGTGAGAGTGGTGAGGCACTGGAGCAGGTTGCCCAGAGAAGCTTCGGATGCCCCATCCCTGGAAGTGTTCAAGGCCAGGCTGGATGGAGCTCTGAGCAACCTGGTCTAGTGAAAGGTGTCCCTGCCCACAGCAGTGGGGTTGGAACTAGGTGATCTTCAAGGTCCCCTTCCAAACCAAACTGTTCTATGATTCTATGATGTATTGCATTTTGTCTATTTAATTAAGCTGTAATTAAGACAGCTGGTAAACAAAAGATTTACGTTAACAGCAGGAACAAGACAAACTAGCTCTGTGTTAAAAACAATTGAAAACAGCTACTCTTTTTGGTAGACTGCAGCGTAGGCAGCAAACTGTTGGTTGTAACACATTTTCTATTATTCTGTGAATTATCTGAATCTACAAGAGAATGAAATGTGATCCTCTAGTCTGTGAGCAGAAGCTCTCAGGAGGAAAACTGCTTGGATTCCAATTTCTTATTCAAAGAATACTTGCTGTAAAACACTTAAACTTTTATCAGAGCAACTATTTGAAACCAGGTGAGCGATCTAAACAAGAAGAGCAATTGCTATTCTCTGTAGGTTGACAATAAGTTTATAAAACTGCCTTTTGATGTGATCAGAACTCCTTTCTTAAAACCGCTGCTATCCCCTTAACGCGGTAGATGTGCCAATGTTGTTCTTCCTCAAGGAAGGCATAGAACAGGAAAAGCCGAAAATCCTGATTTCAGTGCACCATTGAAGAGTTCATCGACTCTGCACTTTCAGAGCAAGTTCTGCAAATGCCAAACCTTAGATTATGCCAATTCCTGCTGCCTACAGGGTGGCACAGGAGAAAATCTGCTCAGGAAGGGTGCTGATTCCTACTTATGCTTCTTCCAACCTAAATGAGTCCTTTGGATCATTATGAGTTAGACTCAAATGATGAGTAAATCCGTCTGTCAAAATATTGTAGAAAGCTAGGATGAAGCTAATAAAGAAGCTCAGGTATCAGAGCAGTTCAGCCTATTGTACTGGAGATAGCAGGGCTTCCTGAAGGGTTTGTCAGAACTGGGCTTAACTGCTTATGGCACACATTTCCAGAGCCTAATTCCCCATTAAGCAGAGAAAAAAGGCAATGAAAAGAACCATTAGAGAAGAACAGAAAAATAACCATGGCCTCAGGCACAGAAAACCTGCATGGCTCTGAGACATTACTCTGTCTCTGAAGCTCTGGAGCTGTCAATAAGCTAAAATAAGCTAAATTAGAGCTTTTGTAGTGCAAGAAAACAAAATTATGTGCCATTTTGAGAGATTTTTTGTTAAATGGATAAGCTGCCTTCTATCATTATTTTCTGTGTCTAAACCAACATAAACAGTGTGTAGAGCCCCAAATATTGGCTAAGTACTTAGGTCTACAAAAGTTAATATTATGGACCAAATGTTTCCCTTGATGCAATTATAACACCTGATGGAAGTTCACCGATCAATAAAATGTTATTGTGTTTCAAAGACACAAGGGAAAAAGAAATTCTCTAATAAACATTTTACTTTGGGAAAAATATATTAAGACATCCTGTTCCCAGTGCAGAAATAAATACATAAAGACAGACAGACATATTCTGTTTTATAGCTGCTAATTGCTTATGGCTCATTTTGTAATTCTATAGAACATTTTCTGAGGACTAATTTATATACAAATATATGAAGTATGCAAACACAATCTAACATGCAAGAGCTTTCAAGATAGCTTTAAGTATTTCCCCTTCCCTTTTGCCTGATGATTAAAAGTAAAGCAGAAGTTAATAGACATGAATATACAGCCTGCTCTGTCACTTATGTTTAAAATAGATTCTTCCTAAAGAGGTCTGGGATGGGATGCAAAATTTACCAAAATCCACATCATAGTCTGAAATTTAAAAGTGGGCAACCCACATCGTAATAGAGCAAGTAAAACTGCTACATTTTTTACATTAAGTAAGTTGTTTTGTGGCAAACTCTTCAGTTGAAGAAACTGAGGAATGGCTGACCTTTTAAAAAGACTTTGTGGTTGCTGTAGCTGATTTCTCAGACTAATTGTGCACTTACTATATTGAAATCTAAGGTCTTGTCCATTTGTATGGACCTTCACTCAGGCATCCAAAAAATGAACAAGTATATTTAAAGGAAATTAACAAGTATATTCAAAAGAACATACTGAAACAAACAACAAAAACCCCCACACAAAACCAACCACAAAAACCTCTCAACAAAACAACAAACCTCTTGCAGCATTCTTGTTGGGATAAAAGCTGCTAATTATCAATGAGCATAAATGGATATCTATTCAAAGCAGGTACAAATATATCACATTAATATGCCTTATTTGTTTAATGCAAGTTGTAGATAAAATGGACACTGTAGTGACCAAGCCAACACTTCTTTAAGGGCTTCTGACTGTTCTCCAAAAATGAATTAACTAACACTGAATAATAAAGTCTCACATCAAAGTGAGATTTTTAACTCAATACTGAATTGATATTTAAGGTTTTCTTTCCTTTAATCAAGAGGATTCTGGTTTTACTACCCTTCAGCTCTTAAGTATTTTCTATCAGATTTTGCAATATATAAGTTCTGCAATATGAAAGTGTTTACAGATAGAGCTTGTATGAAATCCTGTGACAAAAAAAAGTTGTAGATTTCACATAAAACACAACAGAAAGACAGTCACTATTGTCTTAGAAAAATGTTTGTTGTAGCAGAGGGTGACACCAGCAATTGTTTCAGTGCTTGTGTCTGAGCTATCAGCAGTGCCCATGATTTGACTTATCTATGTAACCAGAGGCTCAGGTCGGGGATACAGAGTCAGATGAGTTTGTTATAATCAGTAAGACAATGAGATAGCACAGAATCATATTCTTTTGGGACAATAAGAAAGGATGTGGGTCTGGCTGTAGGAATACCTCACTATGAATATGAAATCCCAGAATAACTACTGGACTGTGAGCAAACATATACAAATGCTTTTCTTCAAAACTGTCTTTTCTTCTCACTTGGTTCCCTGCTTGAAACACAGATGACATCTTACCCCACCAGATCTAGTTTTCAGAGGATGAACAATCTTGTGTTTAGTGAAAGTGCTGGTGGCCAAAATCCTATAGTGAATACACAGAATCATAGAGGAAGGGAAACTTTTCCTTCCTTCCACTTGGAATTTTCCTTCTTCCAGCCTGAGTATTGTCTTCACTCTTTTCTTTGTACCCCTTTGGGCAGAATAACACAACAACTGGATTCCCTGAGCCTCTCTTTAAACTAAACAATCAAATTCCCAGCTTCTCACTGCATATCATGTCCTCCAGCCCCACAGCCATCTCAGTCTGGCCCCCTGCTAGATTCACTGCAGTTCTATTGTGCTGTGAAGTCTAGAGCAACCATTGCCTTTTGATTTATTCATGCTGCTTCCACTATCCAGCTGTGCAACTCTGAGAAGACCAAACCACAGTATTTTTTCTTTTTCTCTTGCCACTTTGTTAACTATGTCCTTTTGGGATGTGAATGCTTACAAGCAGGAATTGCTTCTACCACTTGTATGTACCAAGTGTGTTCCAAATATATCAGGATTCTGATCTCTCTTGGCTTCTGGGCATTGCTACAATAGAAAAAACAATAATACTTATCCACAGTAAGCACAAAGGGAAAAATATTGCAGTAGGACAAAAAGAGAAAGACTTAACCATAAATAAAAGCCGAAGTATGAAATGAGGAATGATGATTTTTTATTGAGCCCAGAGGGTTATTTCACAGAGCAAAAGCAGAAGTCTCTAGAAGCTGGAAAACCCACCCATTTTTGCTTCACTGCCTAGAGCTGCCATCGTTGTACCTCCCACAGTCACTGGACAAAGGTGTAGGTCTTGGGAGTCACATCTCCCAGTTCCTTTACCCTGCAGGATGGGTTTCACCAGAGTCTCTCTCTGGTTTTATGGCAACTGATCTTCCCTGAAATGTTGGTGTTGTGTTGTTGTAAGTATAGTAGCTGAAGACAAAATCAAACTGTAGATGTGAAGTGTCTTTCAGAAGGTTCCTGGGATGCCAGATTTTTTCTATCTTATTGTGAAAAATAGGGTCTCTCTTTTTTTTCAGTTGACTAACTGAATGCAGAATAAACCCAATGTTTCTCAAGTCCAGGCAGGATATCTGGGTAGTTATTCATATTGTTACACAAGTGATACTGAAAAACTCATTCACGTAAACAGATGGCCAGCTGAAGAATATAATATGCCATTAAGTGGAGGTTAATGTTCCTCACTGAATTGTTCAAGCGTAAACAAATTTTTATCACTAAATGCAACTTTACCTACCTTACTAGTCATTTAAAATTTTTTATAAGCTTATTTATTTCAAATTTCTGAGTGAAGCAAGCAGAAATTGTGTAAAAATTCAAAGCACAGTGAATGAGAATATTTTTAGGTATTACCAAACTTTTTCTCCCAATTTTTTTTTCCCAAAACTTTGTTTTCTCCAAAGTGTTAAAGGAAGTTTTCCCATTTCCAGTTTCTAAATAAGTTTTGGAAGCATATTCTGTTGTTTATTTCCCACTTTTGCAGGGTTAAAAATGAAAAAAAAATGTTGAAGAATTGTAAGTGGAAATGCACATGAATAGACCATCAAAATTACTGCTGGTAGAAAAAGTTCACTTTCATTTTTTCCTCTATTTAATAAATAAAAGGCTAGGACAGTCTCAATGACTAGAGCCATAGAAGTGAATACTCATCCTCCAAGTTCTTGCTTTCTATCATAGAGCTAACACATTATTTAAACCGGTAGATTAAAAGACATGGAAAAATAATGGAATTGTCCTGGAACAAAATTGAAGATCAAATTACTAAAACCAAACAAACACAAAACCCAAACAGAAAATCCCCTGCAATTCAGTTTATTTGCTGCTGAGATTCTCTTAGGCAAATTCAGAAAACATGATTCAGCTTCTGCCTATGTTATATTATAAGGTTCCATGTAATAGGGTGAAAATGATCTGTGGAGTTTCTGGGTCAGTTGTCTTCCTCACAGCGTTTCTTGATGCAAAAAAGTACAGGATTCCTGGCTTTCCTAATCTGAAAATTTTGTTTACAGAATTTTCCTTATTGTCTAGATAAAATCCTGCAGCTTTTCCTTCAACAAATAAATAAAATCATACAGCATTTTTTTCCTTGGAATTATCTAGATTGATCTAAAAATTCCATTAACATACATCAGTCCCTTTTAAATTAACAACTTTTAATGCTTCTGCATATGATAGAGTTGCCTATTTTGTGAAATGAATAGTTCCGTGGAAACATCGAATCAGCGCCCAGTGGTGGCCAAAATCCATGGTAAATGCTGGTAAATTATTAGAGAAAGAATAGAGAATAAAAGATAACTGTCACGCTACTGCCATGCAGTTCTCAAACTGCTCCTTGCCAACTTCCTCCTCTATACAACTCAACTGCAAAAAAGGTTATAGCAGGATTGGAAAATGTATGGACAAGATCAACAGTGAAGATAAAGGGTATGGGAAGTCTCTGTATGAGAAGAACTTGACCATAACTTTTCCATTTAGGCTGGAGATGACCGAGGTCATGGAAAAGGTATCAGAAATAGCCTACAAAATCAAAAGTGCACAGGGAGAGAGAGAGGATACATGTCACTGCTTCTACCAAAAAAGCCCCTAGGAACCATCAAATAAGGCTAGTAAGCAGCAGGTTCAAACCAATCAAAGGAGGAGGTTCTTCACCTGGTGTTAAACTATAGAACTCCTTGCCAGCTGCTGGTGACAGGGAAGTGACAGTGTAAAAAGACAGGTGCTGCTGGTGACAGGTGACAGAAGGGACAGTGTAAAAAGATATGTCCATGGAGTGGTAAAATACAGAGAAGTCACTTCTGCGCTGGCAAGTTTCCAAGCTGTAATTCCTTGATGCTGGAAAAGTATTTGGGGCATTTATCACTACATGTTTTCTTTATTTGTATAGTCTTTCCCTAGGTATCTGAGCTGCTGATAGGGAAGGCAGAGGTATGAGGCCATCCATGCCTGTGTGGCAGTGGCCAAACAACTCCACTTCCTGCATGAGTGCCCATGACCTTCAATCTTTCCTCATATCTGTCAAAAATGGGTTTTCTCTGCCTTCTTCCAGCCACTGCCAAGGCAAACCTTTAGCCCTGGCAGAGTTCACCACATTTTGACTTTCCCTGGATTCTGCATTATTCATGGATTTGTACCAGCCATGCAGAGTCTCTCTGCCCACTGAATTTATGCATCTCCAATTCATCCTCTTGCTCTAAGTGTTGTTTAGAAGCCAACTCAGAGCTTTTTACACCTGCCTCACCTCTACCACTGTTGTCCTTCTGTGCTGTCTGTCTGACTTAGCAGAGCAGCTGAGCCCTAGGAACAGCTTAGTGGGATGCTACAGATACTGCAGGTGCCTTTGGGAAGAAAACAAAGGAGAAGGTGAAGGAAAGGGAGGACATTTACTGTAATCATACCCATTGTATGTGGTCTTGCCAAGCTTGAACTGGTCCTTATGGATTGGTGGTGGGCTCTCAGAAGTGGGTGTGACGTCGCAATTGTATGTATTCCACACGCCAAGCACAAATTCACTCTCAGACTTCCGTGGACCCTGGCCAGAGCAGCAGCTATAGCTGATCTCCCCAGGCCAAAACCACAGGTACAAACTGGCATTGCAGATTTTTGTCATCCATGTGACACGAAGACTGAAGTAACGGTCACTTCCTCCATCTGGAGTCACAGAATCATGGGTTCATAGAATAATACTGGTTGGGAATCACCTGTTCAAGCCATCTTGTCAAAAACAACATTCCTCATCTTCCTGAAAAAAAACCCCACAGAATTTAGGCTCCAAGGTCTCATCACTCTTCTTGGCACTTCTTGCCAGCTCATGAAAGTTACTTCTGGCTTAGTGTTCTGGCTTCTGTTAACTTTTCTCAGGTGCACAATGCTGCGCACACATTGCATGGCTAAGCTTGTATCTAATTCAGATTTGAGAATTCATTTGAATTGGTACAGCAGCCAAAGAGTTTCTGTCATAAGAAGGTGAAGGAGTGGATTGCAAAATGGTGAATGCAGAGTACGTAGTGCCCACATGGAGACAGGCTCCCATCCAAGCAGAAAAGTCTATTAAATCATTTTAACACAGCAATATTTACAGCTATGGAGGAATAAAATATTTTTCTAAATAGTATTCCAATAATAAGAAGCCAGAAAGAATGCTCTCTGGTTTCTTTATAAGAAAAATACAAGCGGCATTTTATAGCATAAATTTATTTTTAAAAGCTCAGTAGATCACATCACATGTGGTCTAACTGTAGTCTTCATAAACTATAGATTTTCTCAGGAATCATATATTTTCTAAAAGGATTTTGCAACATACCGTGTTATTTCTATCTTCTCCATGTCACTTTTTTACCTTTTCTAATGGTTCACCTGGTGACATTTAAACTTTTAAGTGCATGTTATTTTAAAAGAACCTTACCAATGAACCTGACAATGTCATTTGATACTTTGCTATACCATTGAACTAGAGGGAATAAAATAAATTTAAATATAGACCATCTAAATAATTTCTGCTCTTATGTGTCTTGTGTGAGGTGATATATTACATGAAAGTAGGATGGGGAGGCAGAGTTATATTCAGATACAACAGGTGTGCTTTGGTTCCAGTACCGTATGGAAAGAGCAGTATTGGGTTCCAAATTTTTGTGCAGTATTTAACACTCATTGAGTGAAAGAGACTGCAATTTATGGTTAATTAGGATTCCAGAAGTGCAATGAGAATAGGAAGAAAAAAAAGGGGCTTAAGTTGACCGGTGTTGGAAACTTGCATTTTCAAAAGACGTTATTAGTCTAAAAGTAAAAGTATATATGATTTAATCTTGCAAGAAAATAATAATAAACAAACCTTGCTAGTGACTTTTGCCAGCTAGTTGGTGATTCCCATTGGGAATGAGCATGAGAACTGAACAGAACAAAAACATGTCCTCTGTGTGGTTGTATGGATGGGAAGGAATTGAGTTGAAAGCTCCTGCTTCATTCCAAAGGACTGAGTATAAAGAAAAATTAAAGTGACACTATCATCAGCAGAATTAGCATGGTTTTTTTGTGAATGGGAAGTACCTTAGCTTTTTATGCCACAGCAAGGCTTGCTTTTGTCTTACAGACTGGAAATTTTCTATTTTCTGTTAATTCTCTTTTCCAGGAGAAATCATCTACATTATCAAGACATTGTTTGTTAACTTACCTACTGTGGATATTTCATTGTATTTAGTCTCAACTCAGCACCTGCAGGTCTGCAGATTCTCTGGGACCTCAGACTTCAGCAGAAACCAGCTAAGTGCCATAATGTACAGATTTTTAAATATGATTTATAGATTTATTTATTTTATTAAAATTAAAAGTCTTGCAAAGAAAGCCTATCATAAAATGAAAGCCTACATTGAACTAAAATTACTGGGTGCTCATTCTTCTCCACTTGTCACTCTGACAGTTCTGATATATTTATACACTTTGGGAAAGAAAGTTCACAGAAGAAAACTCGCCAGCAGATACCATTTTGAGTTTTTAATTTAATAATCTTGTTCAACAAGCTCAATCCAATATGTACCATTCCTTTCAGAATTTTCCTGCCTCTTGGTCCCCTCTTATTTATTTTTAGCTCCTGTGTCAGACAGCCAGGACTGCTCCAAGGAGAAAGTATTCTTCAGGTTACGCAAATGGGTTGTAAACTTCCATGCTGATGAAAATATTAATGACATTTATTAGAAGACATTACAACTTGAGTTTGGTATACCATTACAAACTCACCCATAGTGTTATTATTTTAAGAACGCATAAATGTATTTATACATAGATACCACTAAGTTTCATGAATAATAATTTTTATTATTCTTTTATCTTCTTTTTTTTAGTACTGAATGGCTTCAGGATAAGAAATTTCCTAGAATTCTTTTTTTATTTGTGGCACAGAAATGAGGGTAACTCACAGCCTGTCTACGCAGGTGTGAAGGATGAAAATTATTTGTAAAGAGGGCAGTTATTTCACAGAAAAGCTATGTGGGGTTTAGATATGCTTTTGCCTGAACAATTTTACATTCTCCGTTTTGCATTCACTTGTCACATTTGTTGTGCCAAGAGATGGATTGAAAGCTCACTTCAGCTAAGCATGTGTTGATTCCATGTTTGTTATTTCAGATATACCATTTTCCTTTTTTTGTTGTTATTAAGTTATATTGTTTCTTTTCCGTTTTTACACAATTCTACCACAAATAACATCAATGGGCAGTAACACCACTAGCTTGAATGCCTATGGATCTGTACCTGAGAAGGGCAGCAGAATCCAGCATCCTGGACATGCTCAAGGGTGGGGCTACCATTCAGAAGAACTTGACAGAGCTCAGGGAGAGTCTGGAAGGAACCTTAAAAGATTCAACAAGTCCTATGCCTGGGAAGGAGAAACTGCTTGCAACAGCACAGGCTGGTGATGTTTTGGCTGGGGGGAACAGCTTTGCTGGAGTGGGAGTCTTGGTAGCAGCAAGCTGAGGGTGAGCCAGCAGTGTGCTCTGGCAGCCGAACAGGTCAGCTGTACCAAAGAGTGTATTAATAGGAGTGTAGCTGTCGTACTGAGGAAAATTGCTGTCTTTTGCTGCTCAGCCTTCATCAGACAGCATCCCAAACTCTGCACTCAGCCTTGGGCCCACTTATGCAAGAAAGACTTTGACAAGCTGGAACATTCTAGAGAGGCCACCAGATCAGTCAAGGGCCTGGAGCACGTTCTCTGGGAGGAGAGACTGAGGGAACAGAGCCTGTCAGCCTGGAGAGAAGAAGGCTTGGGGTGGGACATGTACCTAATAGCAGCCTTCTAAAACCTACAAGGATGTCACCAAGAAGATGGAAGAAGATTTTCCACAGATTTCTGTACCAGTGGGATGAGACAAGTTAAAGTGTAAGTTAAAAGAACAGAGCTTGAGCCTGGGTAGAAGGAGATACTTTTGCAGCAGGACGACAGTCAAGCAATGGATCAAGTTGCCTAGAGAGGTTATGCAGTCTTCATTCTTAGATATTTTCAAGGCCAGTCTGGGTAAAGTCTTAAATAACCTGGTCTGACCTCATAGTTGACGCTTGTTTGAATAATAGGTAAGGCTGGATAACCTCCCAAGGTCACTCTTGACCAGAATTTTTCTATCATCCTATGATCAACCTAGAAACCTTCCTGAATTTGCGAAAGTGCAAATAAGTAATTTTTTCCAATTCTAACACTGTTCTAAATATGGCTATTAACTCTATGCAAATAAGTAATTTCCTTTTGCACTAAAACTTTCCCTGTATAATCAGCTTCAGAGACTTTGTAACTATTGGTCTACATAAAACGAACTATATTCAGTACTGTCTCCACGTGCATTCAGTAGCAGCATGACAAAAACTATTAAAATTAATTTCTGTGAATCTATTTTTGCAAACTGCTGTGGTTTCTGTTCTCCAAGAATGATCCACAATTTTTAATTATATTTGGCAGAGAAGGAAAATTGGTTTTGTGTTTACAGGCATTCTGGAGGAAATGAAATGTATTATTCAGTTCAACAGCTAATGCTTAATGATGGAACAGCAAAGTTGTTGTTTTTTGGGTTTTTTGGGGTTTTTTTTGTTTGTTTGGTTTGAGTTTTGAGGTTTTTTGTTTCTTTCTGAGAGGATTTTAACACATACATCTCTCTCTCTGAAAAACATGTCCTACTCAGATCCTATAGCTACACTGGGAGAAGCAGCTATCGGAGAAGGAGAAGGCTAAACTTTCAGCCTCATATTAGGCAATTGTACTTGAAATGTCGAACTTGAGTGTTCATTAATCAAATACATGTAATAAAGAGAAAAAATGATAAACCTATTGGTCACCATATTAATTTAGAAGACTGTACATACAGACGTCAGTACTTATTCCAGAGATGATGCTTTACAGAAGGTGGATCAGGTTCATTGAAAGAAATGGGTAGCACCATTCTCCCCCAGAATAAAATGTTGCCCATTAAAATGCCTTTCAGGGGTGTTGCAGATGTAGGAGGATGTCCTTTGAAGAAATCATGGAACTGGAAGATGGGTCTTCCAGCGAATGCTCTGATTCTCAACCTGCCAGCAGACACCAGCTTTTCTGTTTGCACAGCTTTTTTGCTTCACTTATTATTTTTCTTATTAGATCTCTCAGCCTTTTTAATCCATCCCAAGTAATTTATCTCTGGACGTTATTTTAACCATTATTTCCTAACACCAATGCAACCCCAGCATAGAAAAAGAGAATAAAAATATACAAATAAACCAAAGCTCCATCAGTTCTGAAGAGGCCAACACACATGACTAGCTATTTTAATGAAAAATATTCCAGGATGTTTCAGAACAGGGACGACTTCTATGAAGAAACTGTCCTGACAGAAATATCTTCAATCATGCTGAAACAGAATAAAGATTTTAAGAAATAAAACCAAAAAGTAGATACATAGACATTTTCAGAAGCTCTATGCAAAATATTTGCCATAACACACAAAAGAAAATAAAACAATTAGTACCACGCACAGTCTATACTTAACTCAGTTTCACAGATTATTCCTTAAAGCAGAAAGAAACTATGGATTTTATGTAAATAAAAATCCACCCTCAGTACATGAGCAATAACTGTGAGTACTCACTGGAGAATTACTAGTAGTACAGGAAGATAACATTCAAAAATGAAAACTAAACTCATGAAGTATTAATAACTTGATATCAAATAGCAAGAAGAAACATGATAACAGGGGAGTAGTTATTTGTTCTTTGACAAACGACATCATTCTAATTCTATATCTTTTTTATAATTTTTCTCTCATTCTATCTGTGATGATGATGGCAGAGATGTAGATCCTGTGTCTCTCCTATAGCTTACACCCCCTACATTCACAAACAATAGAATTCTAGGACAGGTTTTTTTAACATTGTTCTCCTGTTCAGCAAAACACTTCAGAATTCTGCATGTGAAGTGACATGACACAAACAACATCAAAAGTGAACCCATTAGCAAGAGCAATCAGCCATTACTTGATAATCACTAAGCAGCGCTGTGCAGTTCTCAAGTGGCCATAGTGTACACTCCCTTGCTGTAGATGAAGAAAGGCAATCATAATTTCCCTGAACAAATTAACTGGTTATCTGGGAGTACCTGCCTAAAATTCTCAAAAAGAAAGAAATGTTTCCTCTTTTGTGTATATGTTTTTTGAACAAAGTTTTGAAGCTTCAAATGCACCAAAAGCCCAGGTGACTAAATTGGTGCCTCAGAAACCATTCTTCCTTTATCACTTTTCCAACTGGATATGGAAGCCTATTTTGAATAGAGCTTTCCAGACCTCCAGACTTGCAATAGGATTGTGATCATGTATCACATAATGTTGAATGTACAGTCTAGAACTTGGCTATCATTTCAGAAGTCACACTTTATTTACACACCTTTCATCATAGGCTTCAAGGGTTAAAGAAATCTAAAGTCATCACAATTAGCATAATTCAGCATTGGAGTTGAATGCTTGGCCTCAGTTCCTGATTTCAACACTCAAGTACAATGTCCAGCTGTGAAGCTCCTCAGAGTGTCAACTTTGTTATTGACAGCCACAAAAAATGACTGAGGCAATCTTGAAACCAAAATGACAAAATACCACATCAACTTTTCCATGATGATGCACCCTTTGTTTAGGAGCCCTTTGTCTGTCAAGAGGTGAAAAGGAGACATTATTTTTCACACGTATACATTTGACATACAGAAGCATAGAACAATTTCACTGGTTGTGTTATGTATGAGTCAGTAACTGCACTAATGATATTGTGCCTTTATCAATAAAAATCCTTGTCATTGTAATGTACCTGGTGCCAAGGTGCAAATACTACCCAGAGCCACCTAAATGGTTTGGCCCATGCTTACTGCCCTCTAAGCATTCTTTGTCTGGAATTGCAGATGTCTGCCCCATTGTTCCGAGACAAGGGGTAGCTTGAAGTTCGCCCCTGACCTTGTAAGGCTGCTCAGCTCAAACTATACTAGCATTAAAAGGGTAGGAAGGGGTTGAAATTATTTATTTAAAACAATTGCACAATGTCACACCTGAAGAAATGAAAGAAAAAAAGCATTCAATTTTCCTTTGCAGAGACGTGCCTATCCTGCTGCCCCTATTCATCAAAGAAATTGTAGAAGTTTTCTTAAGGTGATTCATCACATATATAATCTTCTTACACTTTAAGCAGCATCAGCAGGGAGATCTTAGCTGTGAAGCGCACTAACTTTGTGAGCAGTTTCTCTCCAGTACTCCTGAAGAGTTTTCTCAGTTGTTTTCCTCAAAAGTAAATTTTCTTCTAATTTATTGAAGAGATAGCAAGCATTCTTCTCATTAAATTAAGGACTGCTCTGTATCTTAAGGATTTGATACCTATCCTACATTGTCAATCATATGCAAAATATTTTTTAACAAACATTAATGAACATGGACTTGACTGAGACAAAGTGCAAGAGTAATTACCTAACTCTAGAAAACATGACTTTGAGGTGAAATATTTTAGAAATAAGTTTTTGAGGTCTACTGTTAAGTTGCCCACAGATTCATGAGGTCTTGTGTCCCTCCATTCTGCCTATCTTGGCACCTAAGAAGAGGAAGACGAGGTATCACAGAGTTTTGACATAGTCTGCCTATTTTCTAAGCTCCATGGTAGCAGGGCAACTTAGTGTAAGGCCTCACTGGTGTCATTTTGCTGGCCATCAGCTTGCCATTACCTTTCTTGAGATTATTTATTTTTAACACTGAGAAGATTTTCTCACTTATTTAATTCTTGAATGTAAAAATCTAATGCTAATATAACCACCTCAAGTACTAAGTTGGGCTCTGAGAAAATGATGTGATTCTTCTGTGAGTGAAATTAAGACACATCACTTTTTAAAAACAAGGATTCACAATGGGATTACCTATTTCCAGAATTCAGGAAAAAAAATCATGTTTGCAGATATTTTTAAATTGCTGTTCAGTTTCAAAGCAGTCTATTTCATCAGAGCTAAAAAAATACTAAATCTAAAACCACCTCCTCATCCAAATTTCTCTAAAAGCCTAAACGACTTTTAGAAAAGAAGAAAAGCCTTGGGATGATATAATTGCTGTGTTCTTCTACCCAAAGGGGTGCTAAAGAGAAAACAGTCAGACTTTTCTCAGAGATGCGTGAAGTGAAGAGTGGAGACAATACTCAGACTGAAGAAGGGAAATTCCAAGCAGACAGAAGGAAAAATTCAACTCCACAAGAGTGTCTGAACTCTGTCACAGGCTACCCAGAGAGAAAGGGCAATCTCCATTCTTAGAAATTTTCAAAACATGCCTAAATAAATTCCTGAGCAAGACCTAGCTTTGAAGTCCATCCTGCCTGAAGCAAGAGCTAGACTCCAGATGACACTATTTATTTACTGTGGGATTTTGGCCAGAAGAACATTCATACCAATACCTTAAGCTCTAGGTCTGGTAGGGAAGAAAAATAGCTTTATTTCCAGCCGAACCAGGGGAAAACATGAGGTGCTTTGGGAGCAAAACAGCTCTACACATTTGCTTACCCTCCACTGTCTTTTATTGCCACGGTATTTTAACTCATTACAAACATGAATGCTTTTGCATCTTTCTAGCCAAATATAACATTATCACCACTTCACAGGCAGTGAATTAAACACGCAAAGCAAAGCCCTAATTATCTTGGCCAAAGGTCAAATGCAGAAGCTATAGCAAATTCAAGAGCAGAAACAAGTCTTCTAAATACTATCCCAGAGGCTTAATTTTAAGTATTCATTGTTTGAAAATGATTTATTTAAACTATTACCACAAAATGGTGAGGTAGTACCTGAGGTAACAAAGCATGCAAAGTACTCTTTGGTTCCTACTTCAAGCCTTGTAGCATAAAAATGTGTTATTTATGTTGGTAATGTGATTTTATGTGAAAGCTAATACACCTTAGCAAGCTCTGACCTGGATAAAAATAATCCTGCTGACTTTATCCCAGTACAGGCAACAAGTAAAAATCAGATGTAACATTTACAATATTGAAATATTTACACTGTTGGCAAGGAACCTCTGCATGAAGTTCAATACTGAGTGGTGGACCAATTAGCACCAATAAATGTTTTATTAATGCCCATACTTTGAAGCAAATTTGGAATCAGAACTTAGCCACTGCTACATGGTCATAACTGAGAAGGCAGGCAGGCATTCTGTGGCAGTTTTTCTCCTGTATACCATGAATGAAACGACAATAAACTACACAGATCAGAAGTGGGGGGAAAAAAGAAAAGAAAAAAAAGAAAGGAAATTTAAGGGGTTAGAAATAATTTTCCAAGAAAAATGAAAAATTAGTTAACTTGCAGAAATTCAAACTCCTCTTTAGGTTTTGATTTTGATTAGAGAAAGAAGCCTAATCAGTAAAACCAAAGGAAAAACAAAGATAGCTGCATAGCTTTTCCATTATTTCACTAAAAAATATGTAATTTCTTATTTCCTTTCAAACAGAAGTTTTCAAACATATTTGCCCCTTAAGTGACAGATCAACCAAAGCCTATTTTCCTGAGGAAATGCATTGTATCCCCTACCATGTTGCTGCATTCCTCCCGTGTCCCATCAGACAGAATCTTCACCATCACATGCCCACCACCTCTGCTTCCTTCACCTCGCCTGTGTCCCTGGCAGTGCTCTCAGCCCCTTCTGTCCCCCTTGGACACCAGGAAAGCACAACAGGTGGCTGCTGGACCTTCCTGTGCCCTTCAGACCCAGCTGCACACTCAGGTGCCCAGTGCCTCTGCCATGAGGGGCACACTCCAGCTCTGCTGCTGGTGCCTCTCTGCCCCAAGTTTTACAACACTTGAAGCAGCTGTGTATCTGTGGTAGCTCTACTGTCCTGTCAAGCCGAGTTTAGAAAGGAATCAAAAGCTTGTAGGACTGAATGAAAAGCTGAAAACTCACTCAAAATTCCTTAGAAAGTTTGGTTTAAAAGACACAGTACTGTAATTTGTATTTATCTATTAATAATAACACGGTGGTATACAGGGAGTGTAGGATTTTAGCCAGCTATAGTGTACATTTTGATTAAAAGTTACGTACAGAAACCCAAACAAGGCAGAAAATCTGTTCCCAGAATGGAGTCACTGGGAACTTACTTTAAAATGAATGGAAAGGCAGTACTGCTGCATCTTAAATAGCTGTGGGACATACTGATCTTAGAGAATTTGAAGGATAAATGGAAAATGTGACTAAACCTTTTCCGGTTTACCCGATGGAAAAGAGACAAATGTATATACTGTTGATTACAGTGCTAAATTCGTTGAGGACAGCACAGATGTGTGAGTCATAATTGTCTACATGCTGCAAGCTTATGCTTTAAAGCCAGTCTCCTAATCCCCTGGCTGCTGCATTTTCTCACATCAATATTTAGGAGTTTTTTAATGACTTCTCGCTAACAGCTTTTTGTACCAAGG
Source organism: Falcunculus frontatus (assembly GCA_013398115.1). Lineage (NCBI taxonomy): Eukaryota > Metazoa > Chordata > Aves > Passeriformes > Falcunculus > Falcunculus frontatus. The sequence goes on from VZRV01004150.1 coordinate 364,800, forward strand.
AAAAGTATGCTTTCAGGAAAATACTGCATACAGGTGAGTGGCCACACTCATCTGGTCCTTTTCAATTTGTCTTCAGCCAGGGCATTTATTTTCTTCCATATTTGTTCACAGTAGACTAGAAGTCACTCAAAAATAAATGAGATTTTCGGGGAAAACAGCAGCACTAGAATCTGGCAAAGTGTAAGCGTGTGGTAGTGTGGGGTGATTTGGGGCTTTCATTGTCGTTTTGTTTGCTTAATTGTTTTTTTTTTTAATCTCACAGAATTATACCATAATGGAAATATATGAACAAGGACAAGAAATAAAGAGTACAAAAACCCCAAAAAATTGCCTTCAAAGCTGACATAAGAGAAAGAAAGAGAATTTTTATTGAACCGATACTTAAAGTATTTTTGCTCCAGATGTCACAATCAACCTCTTCAGGGAGGTCTTTGGCTTCAAGTGCTCCTTTAAAAATATCCCTCTACAAGACCTCTTGTCCTCCAAGAGAGTTAACTGCTACCTATCGACTTCTACTCCTACCTAGCCACTTTTCCTGTGATGGTGTCTACATGCATGGAATATGAGGACTTCGTGCACAAGATCCTCCAGTTAATAATTAATATTGATTGTGTAAGTAAGAATTTGAAAAATATGTACTTGTAGAAATGGTTTGTCTGGAACTAGTTTCAAACTGTACCTAAATGAGACAGAGAAGAGATCACGAAGGCAGGTTACAAGGTCATCTATCCTCTCAAGAACAGAATTATGTCCTCAGTAAGGACAGTATGAGTCCAATATTCAATTTTTGCCTAAGTTCTCCTTGAGCATTAGACAGAGAGGAGCATCTCTACCAGCTTTACAGGCCACAGCGAAACGCTTCTACTCAGCTTTTTGCATAATACTACATGTCCTGCTTTAAGCTGACAGGCAGCTAAACACCACACAGCCATTCACTCATTCCCCCCAACAGTGGGATGGGACAGAGAATGAGAAGGGTAAAAGTGAGAGAACTCATGGGTTGAGATAAAGATAGTTTAATAGGGAAAGCAAAAGCTGTGCATGCAAGCAAAGCAGAACAAGGAATTCCTTCTCCACTTCCCATGGGCAGGCAGGTGCTCAGCTATCCCCAGGAAAACAAGGCTCCGTCACACGCAAACCATGACTTGGGAAGACAAATGCTGTCACTTCAAACATGTCTCCCCTTTCCTTCTTCTTCTCCCAGGTTTACATGCTGGGCTTGATGCCATATGGTATAAGATGTCCCTTTGGTCAGTCAGGGTCAGCTGTCCCACTGTACCCCTCCTAACTCCTTGTGCACCCCCAGTCTCATCACTTGTGGAGTGGGGTGAGGCTCTGAAAAGGCCTTGGTTCTATGTAAGGGCTGCTCAGGGCTAATGAAAACACTCCTGTGTTAACAATGCTATTTCCAGCACAAATCCAAACTGTGGCCTCATGCTAGATACTGTGAAAAGAACTAACTGTCTCCCAGCCCAAACTAGCACACTTCACAAAGATGAAAGAAAATGAGGCAACAAACATTTCCTTCTTTTCATCTATTGTTAAAAAGGTACAAAATATTACAAACTCGGCTTTTTGAAAGTATACACTAATGTTGTACATCCAGTTGAGGTTTTCCGCCCAAATATCAGAGCACTTTCTATTACACCAGCACCCAGCTCACATCCTTAAAAATGCTTATCCTCTTTTTCTTTCTTGGGAGCTCCTAATTATTTTCTTCCCCTCCAGACCTTCCCAATTCAGAGCACAGCCATAATTTCTTTCTGATTCCCTCTCCCTCACTCTGTGAGTCACTTTCAGAGTCAGGCTTCTCTTGCTGACTGCCTTCCACACATCTCCTCTGCCTCCACACTGATTTACAAACCCAGCCCCAGGTTGCCTAGCAGGTCCCAGTCTCTTCATGGAAACTCAGACCTGTGTTCTTCACACCTCTGCAGTGACAGTCCTTCCCATGGCACAGTTGTCTGCTTTGTTCCTGTATGAATTGCATTAAAAATGCCTTGCTTTCAGCCTAACAACACTGTGTAACAACTATGAAAGAAGAAAACCCTTTAGTTTAAGAAGAGCAGTATTGACAGTACTGCCTCTGAGGATTCTTATACCACTTTTCCAAATGCACGAACAAAATGGTCTCAAATTTCAGCATCATTAAAGATGAAGGTTTGCAAGTACACCATTACCTTGTGTTTTGCTATCATTTATGGGCTCCATTAGTCTGATGGAAGCTTTCTGACACTTTCTAGCTCTTTCCGACAACCTTTTTTTTCCCCTTTTGTTATGGTGTGCTTGTCTAGAAAAGCAGAGGTTTAAAAAGACTGAATGGTTATCCCTGTTTTATCCCTCAAAGAGCATCTCAAAGAGCTCTTTGTTTACCATTATATACTATGGAAGAGTGGTTAATTAATTGTAGTGATGTAAAAACACCTGAGAACATTTAGTTATGAGCAGCCCTATAAAGTTACCACTTGTGTTGCCTGTTTATGCTTTCTCCCAGCAGAGTGTTTGTGAGTATGCCATCTTCTCATATTCATTGTTTTAAATCTATTTGCACATTCACCTTTTGTTCCTTAGCCCATGATCTGAAATTTTAAAGTGAACATGGGGTAACTGTGCTGTTTGAATGTTACAATATTTACCTATTATGTGCTATTTTATGGAACAAAATTCTGCGCTCATTTGCACAGAACACTTTATGTATTTCCAATGACTGCAGATTTTACCACTGGAAAAACTAGGGTATCTCAAGAGTAACTGTGTACAATGTGCCACGTAGCAAAGGAAATTGCAGAGTGTAAATCTAACTTGGGCATCCACGTCCCCAGCACAAAAACATAGCTCTTATCTTTGTTCTATTTCTGAACAACAACCACATTCTTCCCTCCTACTGAAGGATTAAGAATCCAAGTATTGGGTTCTTAATTACCTAATATAAACATACTTCCCATTTCAATGTGAAAAGAGAGAAAAAAATAGAAGGTTTACCTCAGGAGAGGTAAAGACTTACTGGATCCTAACATATGTGTTTTTTTTTTTTTTTACTTACATAGCTGTGCTCCAATATATCATTCTGTGGCATAATGCAAAAGCAGTTTGTTGTATCACAAGGAAAAGTCTACTCCACTGTTTTCCTACCACAATTATTCCTCAAGCTGGCTGATAAACATTATTGTCTAATTTTAGCTCTGGACATATATCTAATGATTTTATTTCAAAGCATGTTAATGGCTGTCTCAGTGTCAGATCAGGGGCACTCCATGCTACAGCAATAACCGCTGTAACACCATTGACCACTGACATCACTGTCTCAGCAAACACTCTTAAGTAAAGAATGACAGCAATATACCAAATCAGTATTTGCACCTTGTTCTTTATGGCTGCTTAGATATTGAAAAAACATATTTCCTCTTGTCAGAATCAATATCTTTGATTCCTCTATACTTCAGCATTATTATTCAAGTTCCCAAGCTGTACAATGGGTAAAAAGCATATAACCAATGATATCAAAAAAAATCTAGCAAAGTATGAGTTGGTATCATGCACCCTTTATCTGCAACAGTAATTAATTCCTGGGAGATCTATTCCAGGAGAGTGTGTGAAAGGGAGACTCCATCCTCCCTCCATGTCTCTTTACCACAGAATTTTTTCTGCTTAATTAAGGGGAGCACTATTTCTTATATGAGCAAGAGGCAAGGCAGAAAATATGGAGACAAATAAAAAGAAATGGATATGGATTGGAGAAAGAGAATGAAAAATGTAAAACAGGAAAAAAGCCCAAACCAAAACAACAAAACCCAAACCTACAAAAATAACCTGGGGAGAAGAGTTGGCCAGGGTGCAGTGATTAGTAGATGTCAAGATGGAAGAGACTGACCAAAAAAGACTGATGCAAAAAGGTGCTCTCAGTGGAAACAAAACTTCAAACAACCAAAAACACGAGATACAGTGGAGAAAAGAGCAGGAACAGGATGAGTAATATGAAGACTGAAGTATAAGCAAAGACTATTATATCCTTATGATCTCTTTGACAGAGCAATGCCTTCTCTAGGAGTTGTGCCAAACAGCTCATGTCTATCCTATCCATGGCTACTCCCAATTGGTGTGAAATGAGCACCTTCATGTTGCAGAACACCTGAAATAAGTTCCAGCTTATGGTGTCTGTTGCGAAGGCCTTTGCATCTACTCACTCATAGGCTCATCTACAAAGCTATACTTCAAGTTCAGCATGCATATGTTCTACACAGGCTGTGTGAGCACATCTCTTTAGTTTTAGCTGGCCTGCTCAGAGTTATAATCAAAAACATTAATGAGAAGTTTTCCTGACCCTTTCTTGTCCATTGACAGAGAGTTTTTTTGGTTATGAAGAACTCCATGCTCAATCCAGTTTAATAAAAAACATGCAGACAAGCTAGCCTCCAGTTTGCCTGTCTTTCAGCTTGAGACATTTTAAGGTGTTTAAGATTCAGTGTGTCTTTATAGGTCACTCAGAATAATGACAGAACCATTTTTCTGTCTGTTACCCTGGGGTCTTAGTGCTTTCTGCCGAGGATGTGTGTTCAATGGACTTATGTTCTGTGCAGAGGCTCTTAATATGCTATACAACACATTGATAATAATATGATAATAATGTCTACAACTGGGATCTCTGCTTCTTATCCCATATCTTAAGTTAAATCTGATCATTCTTTGTGTCTTGACTATTGAGGCTGTGTATTCCTTGGGACAGGAATACTGTGCTGGGCTCACCTAGAATTTACTCCATAAAACCATTCAGTGACTCTTGCTCCAGTTACTTTCACTTACTTCCACTTTTGAGCAGACAGGAAATCCTTGTACAGCGTTCATAAAATAACTAGAATTTCATAGCTATCCTAAAGACCGTGTACTTGACATTTCTACTAATACGGTAGATTAGGTTTTCTGGGAGTGTTCAGAAAGCTGAAGTTGAAAGAGCTGTTCAGCGCTAATAAAACCATAAAATAAAAATGTCAAACAAGGGGATAAAGAAATTTCCTTATATGTGTTCTCTGATTAATAAGGACATTCAGGAAAAGCAGAGACAGATAAGTTTCTTAAGTGGAGAATAAGCATGCACATAGAGTTTACAATAGAATGAAAGGAAATTTTCAAGTTTTAAAGTTTGATTACCCACTTCTTCAGGGCAAACTTCTGTACAAGGCGTTATCTACTGGAGTTAGATAATGCTAGAGTTTCCCATCTTTTTTCTACTCCTGTTCCCAACCCTACAGTCCACCACCTGATAATACATTCTCCTTTAAATCCTTGCTTACCACCTGATAGTACATTCTCTTTTATATCCTTGCTTGCAACATGTTCAGCTCAGAAGCCCACAGGAGTGCAACAGGCATAATTGTCATCTTGTTGCTGACTTTAGAACTCTCAAAACTTGGTCAAAGACTTGCCTTCAGAAGAGTTCCCTGGTTAGATGCTCTGGCCAGGCTGCAGTGGTTTGAACAGGTGAAGCCTAGGGGTACATTACTGGTTTTGGCTTAGTACAGGAGAGTGTTCTCTAAGAAAACTAGTCAGTAGTCACCATTTACCTTGTATTGGTTCTGTTCACAGTGAAGTTTTCATAGACCCAGAGCAATCTAAAATTGGAAGATCCTCTCCAAGTGCTTTACCAGGAGATCCCCATCTCCTAAAGTGGGATAATGATCCAAACCAATATGTTGATCACACTGAGCTGAACTACTCCAGAGCATACAAACCATTTAACTATTAAAAACTCATGCAACATTCATGAAATGAATTTCAGCCAATATTCACATGCCTTCATATTTGCTGAGGAATTACAGCCTTCAATTGTTTACAAATTCATTGCTCCTTTCTCATCCATCTTCTATTTCAAAATCCTTTATCATCTTTATCTATCTTCTTTTGCCATGCCTTACCAAATCTTTCAATTATCACCTTCCATTTTCAGTAGTAGTAGTAGTAGTAGTAGCAGCAGCAGCACTAGTATCTTCCTCCATTTTCTATTTTTATCTGCTGCAATGGTATATCAAAACTGAAATGAATTTGAAAAAAATATGTTGTTAATTCACGTGGCGTTTGGATGGAGAAAAATTGCTGAAGATGGGTGAGAAAGACCATCTAATTCAGAAAAAAAAAAGAGTATAAGGCATAAAATCATCAGAAGGCAATCTTAAGTTTACTCTGAGAGCAGCAGTGTGGATGCCTACAAATCAGAGTGATCCTAACCAGTGAATGACACCTCTGAAACCCTGTGTCTCTGAACTAGGAACTTGTGTGGACACCCTTGTTCCCGGAATCACCAACTTTTTCACTCTAAGTAAATAAGAAAAGATTAGATAAGTGTCTGTACAAATTACTTAGCTACACTTCATCTGCTAAAATGTAGAGAGTAGATAATGAGACATTTTGAGAGTCCCTCTGTATATCTGTAACTGTGATAGCTGAGTCAGTAATTCTGATACTTGAGTCATATTATAATTCCCAAATATGATTGCTTTGCAAAACAAATTACAGTTTAAATCTGAATTTTCATAGATAAACTAACACAGGAAAATAAGAAATATTCATCAAATGTGCTGCTGTTGATAACTAAAGTGGTATCTTTCTCAGTTTCTGTTTAGCAGGTTTCCTTTTCATATGTCTTTAAAATAAATGAATGTGTTGATGTAACAGATCAGAGAAATGATGCCTTTCTTTGTAAGTGTGGTTTAGATTCTGAAATTCTTAACCCTACCTTTTCAATTCAAACCCCATACATAAAAATGGCAAAATACCCCTCTTCCTATTGGGCTAACATGAATGTGCAAAAATCCAAGAAAACTTCTAGGCAGAAACTTCTCAACACCTTTTCTTTTGCCTTTCACTTCTTAAGAACAAAGAGCAGTGCAATAAACATTGGATGATTTTATTTTGCTTTCCTTTGTGCCCCTTCAGACTTTTGCCATAATCTGGATAGTCTCCATTGCCAATACAGATGTACTGTGTGACAGGAAAGATTAAAGCTCAAAAGAAATTCAAGAACTTGGTAAACAGAACAACACATAGGCAGTGAAGATGAACACCTCCATAAGACTACTCACTTTATTGAATTAAATTCTCTAAATATATGCAATATCTGTTCTGAGTTGATATGGAATAATGAAAACAGACCTAACTCTTTGATACGGTCCGGTGAGCTCATTCCATTTTATGACAAAATAACACTTTGGTGACAACTTTTCTTGTTTTCCCATCAGAACAGTGTTACAATAGACTGTGAAGTCAAAAGTGTATTTTCTTTTCACATCACTACTTCTTCCAAATTGTTTTTCTGTGAGCGAATATACACTGCCTTTAGCACAAATGGTCAAGATCATTTAGTGTAGGAAAAGTGGCATATTTTGCTAGCAATTATCTATTTGTAACTAGCAGTTGAGAGACTTTTTTTTCCTGAACCACTATTTTATCTGTTCAAGTGACATGGTTAGAAGTCATTTTTCATTTCAAGAAGATTTCCGAAAAATGTTGTGTTGTTTTTAGTAATTTGACATTTGCAAAGAAGCCATTATTTAGTTCCCCAAATGATTTCTAGCTATTTGACATTTTAGGAGCTGAAATTCCATTTGCATGCAACCTTTTGCATAATTAATATACTAAAAATGATTATTTGAAAGAGGAGTAAACCTGCCTTCCCATACTATGACTATGTGATTGAGGTCATAATTATCATTCAGCTATTATTTATCCTCTATTCAGTTTCACAACTCCTTACACAATGAGTCCCAGTTCCAGAAAAAGACCTTTTGTTCATTCTCTTTCTTTATCTGGTCTAAGCCTCTGACGTGCTTCCAGAGTTAGTTTTGCTAAATGAGTTGTTTCAATAGCTTCAGTCATAAAAATTGAAGACGAGCAGAATATTCGTACCGCAGATCAATCATTATAGATTTCAGGTTTAGTACCTATTGTAGGCACTGTATATCTGCTTCTGAGGAAGAATCATCATTTAACTCTAATATGGCACTTGGATCTTAAATTTCAGTAATGACAATGAGTGCTGTACTTGACATCCAAGGCCACTATGGAGAAATGGGCATAACACATGAAAACATAGCATTGCTAGTGGTATTATCATTTGCCAAAAGGGTTAAAATATGTGTATACATAACTATTATATAATATTTATAACAATGGGGAAAAAATTAATGCAGGGAAAAAAGCCTTATTAAAGTTGGAAGACCTAATCAGAATTATGTGGTGTAGATTATATTTAGGCTCCTGGAAAACTTTGGGTATGTTTTGAATGGCTGTTTAATCAGCATTGTGTAGCCACACCTTAATCTGTGATAAGAAGTTCAGCAAATATTAGCTAGAGCTTAATGTTGAGCCTTTGTTATAGAATGTTTATCTAGGCAGAACAAAGTATAAACATCTCTCATACAGAGCAGTGTCTCACCCAAAGAATATGACTCAGGGACAGAGCAAAGGATAAAGCATATAGATGGTTTTAAAGAATTTGTACTACCACCAATATTCTGAGCTTTACTTGTAGGTGACTAGGTTGTACTGTAGGACTCCATTCTAAACCAACAAACAAAATTAAAAAAAATAAAATCACAAATCATTACATTGATGTATGTAACACCCTATGAGCAATAATTATTCATTGATTACATTTCTTGTCTGTGTAAAAATCCTAGGAAAGGATTTTGATGATTCAGAACTGGGGAAGCCATGGAATAAATGGAATCTGAAGAGAAGATAAGAAATTCTTTTAAATTGAAAGACACACAAGCAGTTTGAACTTTTAGTTTAAACATAAATAGGTAAAAGGGAGCTTTATGAAGACAAGGAAGAAAATATCCTGCATTTCTGCATTCTGTGATCCATTTCTAAAATAGAGTTCTTTTAAAAACAAAAACTTTTCTTTTAAATTCATGTCTGATTATTCCTTACATTTATTTCCGAAGTGTTAAACGGGTTGCTTTTAGAAAAGCCCTGGGCTTGCGCTGAAACTGTGGTCTTCTGTGAGATACTTGAATGCCCGGGGAAGGGAAATGTCGCGGAAGATATTTCACAAGACCAATGCCATTTCAGTTCAATTTCTTGCACCCTGGGCTTGCTGTTGGCTATCAGCCATCACTGTCAGAAGTGAAGCTTAGAGGCCAAGAAAACAAAATATAAAAGAATATAGGGAAGCAGAAATCCTACTGAAAACATAAAATGAATCAGATTTCTAAAGATGAGAAGAAACAATAGATGCAAGAGGTTATTAACAGAGTTAGAAAAATTAAGGCAGAGCTAGAGTAAAGGGTAAAAGAAAGTGAAAAACTAATGAGAAGCAATGTTAAGAAGAAAAATGTGTTAAAGATCTTTTCTGTCTGTTGGTCTATAGCCAAATGATTACCTTGGGTTTATATAACTAACAAACGCTTGGACAAGAATGGAAAGACAACAGGTTGGAATGTATCAGTACTTGATAATTTGAAATAGGCATAAACAAATGAAAATCATCTTCTGATACTTTGAGGATTTGGTCTAAGAGAAGCAGTCAGTTAACTCTGAGAGCTGTTGAGTGGATGAAGGAGGTTTTGGAAGATTAGATGTAGTGAAGGGTTTTTTTTTTTTGGTTTTTCTTCTGGTGGTGTACACCATGAGCTGTCACCATATAATTCAGAGAATCTGAGTCTGATTCCCAAAAAAGCTGTTGAAACTGATAACAGTTTTTGAACCAGCTAGGAATTAACACAGTGAAAAATATCAACATGGCCTTATTAATAATGACTTATTTCAGAATAAGCTAGCTCTTCTCCTATATGAAACCTCATGTCACAATTTTAGTAAAAATTTTCCATGGTGCTGTTAAAATGAAGTTAAGGAAAAAATACAACATAAATGTGAAGAATTGAAGGACAGATACAGCTTACTGGAAAGCTATATTCATGGTTTGACATCAAATTGGAAGAGATGTATTGTGCAAGGTGTCACCAAAACTTTTCTTCAGGTAGGAATCTAGTCAGTGTATTCATAAATGTTTTGGCTGAGTAAATGTAATTTGCTAAGTTACCACATTAGAAAGCAGTTTCAAGTAGTTTAGAGGAAAGGATCGTAGTTGAAGATGGCAGTGATGGGTCAAGAAAGCAGCCTTGAAATCAGGAGAAACCAAGAACTATACATTCAGAGTTCATTCTATCAGGGTGATGCAAGTGAGAATTCCACCTTTCACGAACAAACCCTCCCACCTGTCCAGGAGCAGCAAAGGTCAACTGTTCCTTCAGGGACATGAAAATATGGTCAGCTGAGCAGAGGCCACTCCAGCCAGCGCCCAGTCCCACAGCACCCAACAAAGTGATTAAGGAAAGTACAGCTGCCACATTGAGCCAAGAGCCCAGATCCTCAGGCTAGTGTCTGGTAGTGAGACAGGACCAAGCCAAAATGTCAATCTGCAGCTCAGGCCCGGTGGCAGTAACCATGGCCAGGTACCAGCAGCAGCAAGGTGCCACCTCTTAGAGGTCTGGCTCAAGGAAACTTGATACAGACTTATTTCATTGCTGTAGGGTATCAGTGCACTGAATCAGGGCGTATGGAGCTGAGGTAGGGAATCAAGAAAGGGATGTAGCAATGTGGCACAGCATGGCATGAGAAATTTGGAGCTGGATGGGGTTTTCAGGCTGGATGTGAGAGCTCAGGCACCAGCAGTGGACTTGAGGCCCCAGGTGCTCTCCATGGGCCTGGTCTGCTTTTGATGAAATGGAATTTTGGAGGGGATAGAGAACATCATTTTTTTAGTTACTAGTTGTAGCATTTCTTCACATTTACCTGATCTTGCAGAGGAAAGTGCAAGAGACTCATCCATTCTACAATAAAATATGCTTGACCTCCTGCAATAAAACAGCTCAGACTCAAGCCTTTTTAAGATTTTCTATCATACATGAATTTGTGATTGCATCACCTGTGATTTCAATAACCTACTGACTCTGAGAAGACTTTGCTTTAGTGGGGGTCAGGAACCAGATGAAGTTCTGCCTGTGCCATGGTTTTGGTAGTTACTTCAAAGCCAGCAGTAATCTAAGAAACATGGATGTCTAAATAAAAACATGAGTGTTTCTACTCTTTGTGTGAAGAACAGCTCACGGCAGTGACGCACCTGAGCCTACCTGGTGGCTGAGGGCAGTTGCCCAAAATTAGATTCCATTTCAAAGTACACATTTGACCAGTCTCTTCTTTTTGTACTTCTGAGGGGCCATAAGGCAGGATGGGATAGAAAAAATGAAAGTAGGTTTGGACCTTCCCCTTCAGAGACTTGGCCACTGTGATTCTGTGGCTTGTTTTTTGTGTTAGCCTCTAACTCCTGTGAAAGCACAGAGGAAACAACATGCTCCCCCATTTTTTTTTGTGTTAAGAATTTTAGGACAACAAATAAGACCATTAAGCTCCATTTTGAATGTGGCTGTGCCAAAGTAAAGACTCTGTAACCATATTGGTTCAAGCTATGGAGTATTTTAGTTATATAACAAACATACAATGCAGTATGCCAAATAAAAGCGTACAGTCATGTGGAGCTCCCCTTTGCCTGTTGATAATTTAGAAGACTGACACTAATGAGGTCCCTTGATAAGAAAAGGCAGAACTAAAAGCATCCTGACTTCAAAAGGATTTTGTGCTTCAAATATTAAAGCAATGCAGAGGAGAGAAAGGGCTCATAGTTGTGGAATCCCATGAGTTAAGTCAAATTGCTTGAAGATTAAAAGCCATATCTGACCTTGTATCGCAGATATATAAATGATGGAAAATCTGTTCAGAGGAGATTGTTGTCCTAATTTCTGTACAATTGCTAAGGGAACTTCCCACAGGGGACTGTGTGGCTGAAGTTTGATAAGGCCAGACATTCCTGAGGATCATATGAATGATATGAATGACTCTGTGAGCATCAGTCAGGAGTTTTTCCCACGTGTAAAGCCTGGTAACCATCAATAAGAAAAAACATCAGTCATGCTTCAGTAAGGATTTTATGGAACTTGCAGGTACCATGATAATATCCTAAAAATAAAGCCATAGGAAGATTTAAAATGCTAAACCAAAATAAAATATATTGGATAATAGAAAAAAGAAAGGCCAAGAAAAATAGAGTGATTCCTGTGGTGAGATTTTACTGCCCTAAAATTACTATGTGTTTCTCACTGTCTCTGTAAATTTTTACCTGACTATGGCTACTACAACCATTTAATACTAAGAAGTCCTGACTGCTTATGGGTGTCTCATCCCAGGGACAAGTGCTTTCATGCAGGTACATCACTCATTCAGGTTACCTAAACCACGTGACTGTCAAGGACTTAATGTTCTTGTTTTTTAGCCATTGAATCTCTTCTGCTGTGTTTCACAGTCCCTGTGTGAGCCTGGCCAGGTACCAGGAGCGCCTTCCTCAGTAGTTCAATGGACAGAAATAGTGTAAGAGTGGGAGAATGAGGTTGGTGAGATGGTATATGTGCTAGATGTGGGAAAGACTGGAAGACTTGGCTGGCGTAGGGAGAGGAACAGAGACAAGGTGCTGGTTTTCAGTAGTAGGGAATAGATGGTAGGGGAGTAGGTGTGGCAGTGTGGGGCTGAGCTCTTAGTTGGGGCTATGGTCTGGTGGGAAGGGCAGCAAGAATATTATCGTAGAATAATGTGAGCTGGAAGGGGCCTCGGAAGGTCAACTTGTCCAGCCTTTACTGAAAGCAGGGTTAATTTACATGTTAGGACACACTGCTGCTGAATTCTCACAGACTACAGGATCCTCACCCAGGCTAGGGGAAGGTGTACAGATCCCAAAAGTGCAAGGGCTGAGTTGGCTCCTTGCTGCAACTTGCCATGCAGTTGGACATTAACAGAAATTGAGCATGTAGGATGCACCTCTTTCCTAAGTAGGTTTATGAGCTGTCATGGGGCCAGCAAGGACTGGCCTGTAACTTCTATGCAAGTAGAATAAGAAGGCTGGCTAAATTTATGAAAATACACTTTTGCTAATCAGTTTTGGGAAAAAAAAGTTACTCCTTTATGTGGGAAAATATAATATAGAAGAAATTAAGTGTTGTGTTATGCAGGAAGATCCCAATCCAAAAGTGGAATTTTGAAAAGTTTGCCTCTGCAGGTCATGTGTTGAAAAACCATAAGCAATTTGGAGAAAAAAGTTCCAATTCCGGGGAAAATTCAACTCTATTCTTAAATCTTGAGTATCTCCCTTGGCTTCTCATGAGGCTTCTCAAATTCACTTCAGTATCCAAATCCCTGTTAACTTGCGCTGTGCAGTCATTTTATGAAGCTGACCAGTGTCTTGCTCATATTAGAAGGAAATTTCTGCTTCTCTGAAGAAGAATCAGAACACGTTTCAGTTAGGTAGACAAAAACTCTTTAAAAGGCTCCCCAAAATACAAATATTAACTGTTTTCCTGATAATTAAAGGCAGATCTGGGTAGCTCTCACGTCCTAGATTTAGTTACCATATCAAAGGGACATGAGGGGTGTTAACAATAGATCCTGAAATGGTTTTTGATACTTATTTTCTTACAAAATGTAAAGCAGTTAGCTAGAATTTTCATAAGAGTCCTTCAGCCGTTATAGTAATTCTGAAATGACTTCATCCTTAGAACTTTTTCACTCTTGCTCACATAAAAAACTCATACTTGACAGTCCTGCAGATGATTGCAAATGGACAAAAATGAAGGGTTTGCAGACCTACTTCTTCTATGTCTTTTCTTGGGTGGCCAGGCTTCAGATGGAAAGGAGGTGGTAGCCAGGCGTAGGTCGGCTTCTTCTCCCATGCAACTAGTGACAGGGTAAGAGGACATAGCCTTAACCTGCCCCATGGGAGGTTTAGATTGGACATGAGGATGAATTTCTTCACAGAAAGGGTGATTGGGCATTGGAATGGGCTGCCCAGAGAGGTGTTGGAGTCACTTTCCCCGGAGGTGTTCAAGGAAAGACTGGATGTGGCACTCAGTGCCATGGTCTGGTTGCCATGGGGGTGTTGGGCTTGATGATCTCAGATGCCCTTTCCAACCCAACTGATCCTGTGACTCTATGGCTAAGATGTCTCTAAATATGCCACTCTTTTTATGAGAAAGGAGTGATTATATGCTGCAGGACTGGTCATAATATTTAAAGACATTAAAAGATGAAAGCCTCATGTGTTGCAGAGAGATAATGAGAGATAATGCTCTGAAAGGAAACTATTTTTTTTGTTTTGTAGTTAGTTTTCAAAACCAGTGCACAGTTTTACGATTTAGATTTGAGGAATTATTGTCAGTCATTTTTAGGTTCCCATTTTTACAATTATCTGGTTTTAGTTTGAAAGGGAAACAAATGGAATTGAGAGTTTAAAAGTTTAGCATAAATGGGTAGGATTTTCACTACTTGGAAAGTGCTAAATGCTTCTTTTAGGATCAGCATTTCCTTGCAGTTTGGAAAATCTTAATATCAAACAAAGAGTTTAATTTCCAAGAAGGTATGTGGCAAACAATATGAACAAGGAAAATCTGTATCTAACTGATCAAAGAACTTGTATATAGATTTAGCTTTCAGATTGATTACAAATTTGATTAGGGAAAAGTAAAATCACTGCATGAAGAAAGTGGGACATAAACCCAATTAGAATTAGAATTAGGAATGGTATGAATAATTGAAAATTGTTATTACAATTTATTATATCTCTCAATCATAAGATAATTCACTTCTCTTAACCTCTGCTCCATCTCTTTTTTCTGTATAAATAGAGGATTAGGATTCCAGGTAAAGAAACAGACATAAACATACTCACAGGAGTAGTGATAAACTCATGTTTCTGTTCAACAAATTGAGAAAACCCCTTCTCAGCACAGTAAGAGCTTTCATTATGTAGTCAGTGTTGGCAGATAGACTTAAAATGCCTGCTCTTCCAAAGGACGTGGATCAGACCTCTAACGGGCTTCAGAGTGGGCTTCCTCTGCAGCCCCCACATCTGCATCTGTGTGCTTGCCTTCTAACAAGAAGAGAAGGGAAACAGAACTCCATGTAAGCAAAGGAACCCTTTTTCTTTGACTTGGTATTCATCTCTTGCAAAAGTCCATGGAAATTCTTGCTGGAACGTTCCTGCTTCCACAGGAGGCAAGCAGGGCTTTTTTGATTTTCACACTGAATTGTGATCATACAGTGACCTTTTTAAGACATCACATGATGTAGATACAGAATCTTCCTCTCTGATCTGAAATACTTGTTGCATTAGCACATTATTACTCCACAAATGAGAACACTGCTTTCTTTAATCACTGATATTGTAATTAATAATAAATTAAATCATAGCTATATCTATCCTAAAAAAACCTGAAGGGGTGTACAGTTTTTTTTTAAAAGCCTGTTTTCGTTAAACAAAAGGAGAAATAAACTCCCTTTGCATTTTCAAGCCAAGCATCTAGTTTTATAATTTTTTTTATTTCCGAATTTATTTAAATAGTTTCCTTTGCTAAAAGCTTTTTGAATTTATGTTAAAAAATTTGTATTTACTTTTAATTATGCAATGAGGCCAAAAACTGACAAACTTTCCAGGAAAAAATCTCATTTAGTCTTAGTGTTAAACACTGTGTATGTGCCAGATGAGAAATGCAATACCTTGATTTTCTGAAATGTATTATTTGCTTAAGGGAAGACAGCAAATTCTTTGACAAATGAGCTCATTATTAATGGAATAATAGGATAAATATACTATAAAAAGATTTAAAAATATTATTTAACATAACTATTTCTGTCTTTGTAAAAAATATTGTTATAGTCATTATACCTGAATTTCGCCCCCTCTGCATCTCCCCCAGTTTATTCAGGAACAGGCTTAGATAGTAGGAATTGAAAGAAAAGAGACATCGAAAAATAGATTTGTTACGCCTGGGATGGTGGAAAGGAACTAATTTGTGAAATCACTGTCTGAACTGAATTACAGCCTCCTTCTCTGCTGCTTGCATTAGGGCTTCTAGTTTATAAGTCATCAGTGCTAAAAGTTATGATCTAATAATAATAGTAATAACACTAGTGCTAGCACTACAAGCTTCAAAGGATGTTCCCTTTGTGTTAGGTATTACAGAAACACAATCAAAACGGAAAGATCAAGGGAAAAATAGATGCTTTTATTTTTCCCATTTCACGTCAATGAGTCACAATACATTTAAACAGATATCCAATGTTCTCTTGAAATAGGGTTTGCTCCTGGAATGAGGCTTAGAGCATCCCGACTACATCTGAATTACTCTTTATTTGCACCTTGCACTTCCCACTGTCTCCTGCTGCTTTGATTTCCCATGTCAGATACTTCTTGTAGCATGTGCAGGACACATGCCTAGACTTTCTTAGAGAAAGGATGTGCAGGAAAGGGAAGAGGAGGTTGTAATGATTGTGGTTTCACTTAAAATGGAAGAGGATCAACAGGGGAGCGGTCAAGGACTGAGTGCAACTGTGCTTGTTCAAAGGTCCATCCACAGCATCTCATCTCCAACCCGTGACCAGTGGAAGGTACTTATGGTGGAGTATAAGAGCAGACAAGCACACTCCAAATAGTCACTTTGTTCTTTTAACACAATTAACATCTTCTGTATTTCATAGCCACTGGGGGTGCACTTTTTTCCCTGCGCCAGAAAACTTTCAATACCTTTTAAACCTCCAGGGACTCTAAAACCTCATCTGTTCTTGTGGGAAGGAGCTATGTACCTTAAAGCTACCCTTTGTGAAGTAAGTAGGGGTTTTTTGGTTACGATTTTTAAAATTTTGTTCTGGAAGTGTTGCACTCAATTTCCTTTGCTGCTCGCTTTTGTTACTGAAAGAGACACAGAACGGCTTCCTAACCTCTGCAGGTCATGATTGATTGCATAGCACTCTAACATATTTTATCCACAGTCATTTCTGCAACTAAAGAAAAAACCAACCAAACAACAAAAAAAACCCCACTTTTTATTAGCTATTCATGGACAAAATCAAAGCAATATTCTGATAATCCTTATCTTTCTATTACTTTTTTTATTTATACTCTTCCTTCAGCAATTTGAACTCTCCAAGTTTCCTGTTGGCTCATTTTC
Organism: Falcunculus frontatus; assembly: GCA_013398115.1. NCBI lineage: Eukaryota > Metazoa > Chordata > Aves > Passeriformes > Falcunculus > Falcunculus frontatus. Next base: position 381,842 of record VZRV01004150.1, read on the forward strand.
TGGTTGTCATGGTCTCTCTGAGTGGGAGCCCTGTTTCTTGGAAATGCAATATTGCTTGCTTTTCCCAACATCTGCTGGCTCAGCATCATCTGCAAGCTTGTTAAGCGTGCACGCTGTCCTATCATAGAGACCCTTTATAGAGAAGATCGAAGCTGTTCAGTCACTTGTCCTCCTCCCCTAATGATTTTCAAAGTTTCAGAAGGTGTTTTCTTTTATCTTTCTCAGATACATAGAGATTTAAAGTGTTCTCAGGTGATTCTCCCCATAGTCTGCAGTGGAATATTAAAAAGTTTCCATATGTTGGAAGATTTTTCTATTTTATCTATCACCCAGTTGCAATTTTCATTGTAATAAAGATGGAGGTGATGGAGGACAGTCCTTCTGTTGACCAAAGGTTTGGACGTGGCTTGTCTTTCTGTGTTATACTGCCTGAGAAATTCAGTAGAATGTAAAAGAATGTTTCAGGTTCTATATTAGGAAGTGGGCTCATACTCCATACTGGTATTATACTCTCAATTTTAAAATGTGTTATCTTTATTATATCAGTTTTATTTCAAGGACAAGAACAATTTGCTACATTAGATTGGAAAAATTAAAGGTATCTTGAACTAAAAAATCTCAGATGATTGAATTTAAATAATTGATGCATATTAAAAAGAAACTGTGAAAACAAGAAAAAAAAATACATTGAGAGATGTGTTTCCTTAAAATGTTCTTTGAATGTGCTTTAGTCTTCTAGTGCTCACACATTTGTTTTGTATTTTAAAAGGATCTTCTAACTATTGGACTAAATTCACTGATTGCCACTTAATGTTCAAATGATCTTCCACCGACAGAATCAAGTTCCGGCACAAAGAGCTCCTGCTTTTTGTTTACTACCCTAATATTTTAGTTTTCTGCCAGCCTGTATCTTGTTGGGCTCAAACCAATATCTCAAGAAATAGATTAGAAAGGAGATCCTGTTATGTTGCTAAGTACATATAACAAAAAATGGATGAATTGAAGTGGGTGGCCAGAATTACAGCAATATTCTAGATGAGCTTGTACATAATAGCATTTGAAGTAGAAAATTGGAAATTGTTTGCCCGATGCATCTTAACGTTTTACTTGCCTCTTCTATAACTTCTTCAAGCTGGTCGTTCACAGCTTGACTAACCACGGACATTTCTTTGTCCCCCAGTCTTACAGCTAGTTGAAGCTGAAGTTCTTGATGTTGGTTCACCAATAGATGATGGAAAACTGCTGTACTTTGACATTCACCATATTGTCGCATTTCTATTCATCTATTGTCAAACTCTTGCGGTTTGCTTTGCTCCATTTCTCTTCTTTGACAAAGTGTTCCTGGTGACTCTTGAGACTTTCTCCTAGCCCCTGCTGTCCTGACAGAACAGAAAATTGCTTTTTCCCTTAAGGACCAAGCAGGCAGCTCTGAATGCTCCAGTCTACTCTGAAAATCTAGGTCTCTCACTTTCATTCCCCTTGGTTTTGACCTCTACTTTTTCATTTCCACCTTTAATTTCTTCCCAAATCCGTAGTTCTACCCCACACCTTCCCCACAACAAGGTTAAAACAAAGCAAATACTCAAAAATATATCAGGATTTTTGTGGGCTGTACTGTGCCTAGAATTGGCAGAAAAGCGATTTCTAAGAGCACAGGAAGTTTAGCAAACATTCATTGTCTCCAGAAACGTAGGTAGGTTTGTTGTTCTGAGATACCACCAAGAAACAGCCAGAGCAGAGAGGGCGAGCAATAGCAGAGGGTGCTGGTAGTGTAGGTGGGGTTCTGTTCTCCCGGTGAGGTTACAGTCCCCCCATATCTGAGCAGGATGGGTCATAGCAGGGTGCCACCAAAGCACAGTGATTCATGAAGTCCACTATCGCATCAGGGATTGCAATTAGGAGGAGGCGCAGCCAGAGAAAAGGAGGCAGGGCAGATGACAAGTTAGTAGGTCTGAAGTCAATCCAGAGACTGTTTCAGAAACAGAGAATAAGATACATACAACTACAGGTATCACAGACTAAGAAGAGTAAACAACAGCCGTAGCAGATCCAGGGGTTATTTAAGGAAGAAAAAGAAAAACCAAAATGAGAGAATAGATCTCTTACTCTATTTGATGAGTACATACTTGGTGGCTTCCCTCACAGAGCTGTGTTCACCAAAATATATGTAGTCTATGCACAGGTGGTTTTGCTTCATGTTCTTTCATTAATCGACAGATTCAGAATTTGCTGCTTTAGTTTGGTTCAATTTTACCAAAATTTACAACAATCCTGTAGTGGTTTTTGCTAGAAGATTCCTGACAGAAAATTCAAAAGTTCAATTTCAGTCATCCACAACAATCTATCTGCAGCCTGTCAGCATTAGCAATTTAAGTTATGCTTTTCACCTACAAAAGCACCATAGCCCAGTCTAGGACTGAGGGCCCAAGCCTGAGTTTAAATGGAATTCTGGGACCAATCTGCAAAGCTTATGTGGGTGGAGATCCCAAGTGAGGTTGGTCAAAGCAATTTAAGCCTATTAGTGCACTCATGGCCCTGCATTTGTGAATCACTTAAAAAGCCTTCTAAAATTCTTCAAACAACCAACTCAAAATACGATTGATAAGCTAAAATTTTCTGCTCCATTTTACCACTGCTTTTAATGTTCTCTTCTTATGCAAAATTCTTCTGAATTTTCAGCTCCATCCATCTGATCTAAAACGAAGCATTAATCTGCATATATTCTAGAGCAGACACTGGCTGAAGTCACCACCTGCTTCTTGGTTTTACATGTGATGTAACTTCAAAGTATGCTGTAACAAGGGGTTCCAAACCACAGTCAGTTGGGGTAGCCAAGAGAGTTTTAGTAGACCTGGCTCAGTCAGCTGCAGATACACATGACCTTAAATGATCTTCCTCTGAGTTCATTTTGATCTGGTCAGATGCAAGACACTTCCAAATCAGAAGCTACATAGGTGCAATGCACTGGGAGTAATGGCAAAGCAACTCATCTGTTCATGCTAAACTAGTTTGGAAATAATTTTGTTTCTGAAAGTATTCCCTCCTTTAGAAGATGCTGATACCAGATTTTTCAATCTAGTAAATAGAGGAAGACAAGGTGCTCATTAAAAGCAATGCTCCTTTCACCTTGGCCATATGCTGTTTATAAGCAACTGTAGTGTATTATTATGCCAGTGACAGCAGTAAATCCTTGGAGAAATGTTCCTGTGAAAATACAGTCCGCATACGTCTGCAAGACTGACAATCACAGCAGTGATTAACATAGAGATACCCTAATGCTAATCCCTCAGTACAATTTTTATTGTATCAGTCTGCCTCCAGCTCTGTATAAACTTTACTTATATATTTGTCTGAAAGAAAATAAATAAAACCAATAATGTCTTATAAAAAGAAATGTTTCATTTCTAAAAAGAAGAAAGTCAGGAGAATGCTGTGATTTCAGCTATACCAGACAGCTGATGGGATAATTTCTTCATGATGCGAGATCCACATGCAGAGTACAGCTCATTAAGCAATACCTTAGTGTGAAGGACAATTTATGTCATTTGGCACAGCATCAGCTGAGAATTGTGATTCTTAGCTGGCTGGCCAGTTAGAGTAAGCATGTTTCTGAGTGGCCAGCTCACACCTTCCAGACTGTCAGCATGCCAGGACACTTACCTGTTTTCCATTTCCTGCTGCTCCAGGAAGTGCATGTGTAGGATCTTGTCTCTGTGCGGGTTTGTTGTGGTTTTGCAGGCAAGTGAGCCTGTCAGTCCATACAATACTATGTTAAAAATCCTTTTTTTGATTATTTGGATAGGGAAAAGGGACAGCAGATTCTGGGGAAAAGGAAAGAAGAAAAACACAGTGTAGTAAAAAAGAAGGTGCTGCTCACTGTGGATAAATTAAATATGTTTAAAAGTTCCCCCATTTGTTCTATTTGACGAGTGGGCTTTGATTTGTGGGCTAAATTCATGCAGCTGTCCCCTCATTAGCTATAGATGGGTGACAAACAGGCTATTATTTCAGAGTACAAAAATTTTAATTTTTAGATAAAGTAAGGAATCAATTTATCTTATCCTGCCCTTCTGAACAATTTTGGCTCTTCCACTTATATTATTAGAAGGTCATTTCCCTTTATCATTGCAAAGCTTTCATATTGATTAAATTATTTCTTCTTGTAAAGAAAGCAGTTTTGTCATATTGAAATGGAAGAGAAATCATAATTTTGCCGCTCTTTAAATGTTAAAATGCATGCATTGCTATAAATATGGCTGCTAGAGACCTGATCTAATGTGGTGATTTTTGCAATTCAGCTCAGCTGTTCTTAATACATTCAGTGATACTTTAAGTAATCAGTTTTACATGGCCTACAATATTCTTATGCACGGAGAAGAAAGAGTTCTATTTTAGAACCTGCAAAAGCAATAGCTCATAAGAAGATGTCACAGAATCACAGATTCATAGGATGGCTTGGGTTGGAATGTACCTTTAAGTTCATAGGGACACCTTCCACTAGATCAGGTTACTTGGAGTCCCATCCATCCTGGCCTTGAACACTTTCAGGGAGGGGCATTCACAGCTTCTCTGTGCCTCACCTACGCCACAGTAAAGAATTTCTTCCTAATTACTAATCTAAACCTACCCTCTTTCAGTTTGAAGCCATTTCCCCTTTTCCTAACACTGTATGCCCCTGTAAGAAGTCCCTCTCCAGCTTTGTCGTTGATGCCATTTAGGTACTGGAAGAGGCTCTAAGGTCTCCCCCGTGCCTTCTCTTCTCCAGGCTGAACAACCTCAGCTCTCTCAACCTGTGCTAACAGTAGAGGTTCTCCAACTCTCTGATATCTTCATGGCCTTCCTCTAGACTTGCTCCACCAGTTCCACATTCTTCTTATGTTGGGGGCCTGAGAGCTCGACACAGTACTCCAGGTGGGGTCTCGCAAGAGCAGAGATATCCTCTAGCTGCCCTCTCCTACAGTTCTCATTTCCTCAGCACTTGAATAGATGCACTGTCATATCTGTATTTGGCACAATGGATAGCAGAAACCCCTGTCAGGATAGAGAAGATGGGTATCTGTATGTAGGTGTAGACAAAAGACGCAGTATAGAAATGAAAAACAAGGGGAAAAAAAAGTCGTGATGAATGTGGTTAAGCACTGGAACAGATTGACCAGAGAGTTGATGGAATCTCTACCCTTGGAGGTTTTCAAGACTGAGCAGGGCAAGGTCCCAAACAAGCTGATTTAACTTATGACGTCAGCCTGCTTGGTGACAGCATCAGACTGGATGGCCTCTGGAGGTCACTTCCAGCCCAAGTCTTCCTGTGATTTTTCTGAATCAGCATAACCAAACAGTAACCTTCTACAGAAGTAAACTATCTTCTTCAGCTGACTCTCTAGTTGCTTGTTTTATCTCACTAGCTCCTAATGTGGTTCCTCAGTTATGTCAAATTAGCAAAATTAGCATTCCTTTGCACACAAAATTAGCCTTGTTCCTATGCCATGATTACTTTCACTTCCCACCTTGAAATTTAGGCAGACATCTCAATGATTAGATGTTATCGCTCTGTTTATGGTGTCTGACTGTGCTTTTGAACGTCTTTGTGTCAAGGACGAGATACTGGCTTCTTGTTTGTGGAACATTGCACAAGCATGTAGCTTAGTCTGAGGCATTTCCAATGAGTCAGGTTAGTGTGAAACAGGAAAGAAAGCAATTTCCTCCTGGTCCTTGGCTCTTCATTTTTCTTTATCTTCTCCCCCTCCATATTTTGTGTCAACTACAGGCTTAAAATCAACCCCTAACCTCTTTGTTCTCTCTTTTCATAGAAATTCTTAACCCCTGATTCATTTCTGGGACTCACTGTTTTGCTCTGCAAGCTACACTTTCCAGAGGCAGCAGGGAAAATGAAAAATTATTCACAATGATGGTGCAATTAGTTATAAAGGAATAGATCCTACTTAAGGAATCTGGGAATTTCCTTGGGAAGCAGTAATGTCAGCTATCACATGCAGGAATCCCCCAACTTCTTGCATTTTAAAGTTTTGGTGCTTGTTTTTTACTGAAAGACTCTGGATGGGTTTTTTTCCCCAATACATTTCTGTGTGCTTACTCTCAGCCTACCGCAATCTACGCAATTTTTGAAACTACCCACATTCTATAGGTAATTGGGCTAATCAGAGATTTCAGATGAAAGGACTAAATCTTGACAGTATGAATAAGGTTTCCTTCAACTACTAGATGCAAATGATAACTCCCGGGAGTCACAAGCCCAAAGTCAGTGTTTTCCTAACTGAGGGTATGTTTCTCACCAGTTTCCCATGCCGATAAACGCCACCAAAGTATTTTTGTAGTGTACAGTTATGTATGACAACTACATCATTGATATAAATGATGTTTTTAAACTGTACGGATTGCAAATCCTGGTGGTCTGCTCCTGAAATCCCTCCTGTGGGAATCAATACAAATGTTCCCTTGTAAGTGACTGCCGAATGGAATCACTCTTAGAGTGATTAACAACTCACATTTATAAGAAGACAATTTATAGGCTTGCAAATTCTATTTTATTGAATAGAATATGTTTCTATTGAAAATGCATAGGATGAATGGGATTGTTAGTCCTATATTTTCAGGTTCAGTTTCCAACTGGTAGAGCCTGTAGGTAATGAAAATTCAGTCACTACATGAATGATGCTCTTTTGCTTCCCAACACAAAGTCTTACACTTTCTTTGACTTTGGTGTGCTATATAAATTGGGGTATCCTTCATATCTGCCTATAAAGATGTCTCAATTTCCAGTAAAGTGTCAGGGCCCAGAGCAGGCTTCCCTTGTTCTGGGAGTTCATCTGACTGCACTCGACGTCCAGCTCACTGTTGGGAATCGCACTGAAGAAACCAACACCAAGACTCTATATAGGTCCCCTATCCTTTCCTTTGGAGCTGCCTTCATGCTGAAACTCTCTCCCTTGTTCTCCACCAGTCCCAGAATTATTAAGATTTCTTTGTGCTTAACTTGAAGAGCCAAGGAAAACTACTCCTTGTTACCTGGCCCGTGAAATGAAATGGGGAACTGTGACTTCAGTGTATGCTCTAGGGCTCACCCCTTTTAAAGAGATGCACTTTTAAAAGTCATGCAGACTACAATGACACTGACAGGATCTTTAAGCAAAACAAAAGCATTTTAGTGTTACATAATTTGGGTTGCGTGCAAATCAGCCTTTTGCAGTAGTCACAATTTGTATGTTCGCCCTTATGTCCCAGCAGTACCATTGGGTTTGTTTTTCCTAGTCACTGTGAGGTGTAATTCTTGTGCAGCCACTGGAAAATTCAGCAGTTATATAAGACATTTTAAAAGTTTCTGTTTGAACTCTTCTTATCTGTCTTATTTTATCTGTTTGTAACTGGTAATTATGAGTTCACGCTGATCTACTATTTCAGTTTCCACAGCAGTGCTTTTTAAAAGTCATTTGGTTTTAGTCTGTCTTATTCTTCTTCAGTAATATATTTCAAGGTTTAGGTGTAACACTGAAATATTCATAAAGTTCCTAACCAGTTGCATATTTTTGGACTGTATTACAGTAATGGAAGCTGCCTGAATGACAAATGAGGCACAACAGAGCAGAAAGAGAGGTGAAGGGAGAGCAAGAGAAAAGAAGGGGGAAAAAATATACAAAACTTGGCACAAAGGAACAAGAGAAATGCAGATTGTAACAAAGAAAACCAGAATAAGGAAAGGTAAAAAGTGGTGAGAAGAGAGAGGCAGAGAAACATTAAAAATTTAATATAATTCTTTGGTCACCGCCTTACAAATAGGTTAGCAAAATGTCAATTTTTATCTGATCTCATACCCATATGCTTGGCACACTACAGTAGCTGAAAGACTAACATGCCAGTGTAATACTTAAGTTTCTGAGGAAAACAAAAAAACTTGAGGTCAAACATCAGATGATAAAAAGAGAAAAACTTGTTGAGAAACTGCCATAAAACAATTAGAAGAGTTATCTGAATGCAAATTTTTAGAGACTAGAGTTCACACCAGTTGAATTTTAAGAAGTGGTGGGGCTAGTACTTTAGGATCTGTTTCTTTGCATAACCGCCCCAAACCGAACGGCCTTCTGTGTTTGAAAATCAACTTTTTATTGATTAACAATTGCACTTGTGTTAAAGAATAAATCAGATGTGTTTAGTAAGATTTGCCTTCCTTCACAGCCTGTTTATCAGCATTAATGCTATTTCTATACTTCAATTTCTCTGCTGTTATATTCCATGGTTTCAGGGGCTTCATTTGTATGTTTGTTTTCCTTCTGGGGCTATTATAATGTAACCAGCCAATTGTTGCATCAATTGCCGTTTGGCTTTCTGCATTCCATGGTGGCACAACACTTGCTCTCTCCCAGTCTTTGGAGCTCCTTAGCTGCTGTGCCTGTTATAACCAGGTGTGATCTCCAGGCCTCAGCATAATGGAGGAGAAGTTTTGTATCAGTAGAGCAATCCAGCTCCCCCACAAAAATTATCACCTCCTTGGTTCTGTCAGCATAAATTTACATGGAATATCACTCTCTATGACAGATTCATTGAAAAGATCCTAAGGATTTCTGATCCATTGAAAGCAATAATAACTGAAGTATTTAAGCTAAGGAAAAAGAGTTGATTGCTGTTACTCCTTAAACAGCCCCACTGGAACCAGAATGTCACATCTTGATGTGTTTTCCTCTTATGGTTATCATTCCTGTTTTAAAATGCTGGGAGCTGGATGAAGGATTTCTGCCTTTGGCATCTTACTAAGAATTTAGAAATAGGCTGCTTGTTGCAAATTTCATCTGCCTCTTAGGTTTAAACCTAAATCCAAGTGGCACATGTAGGATGTTCACCCATGAGATAACTTGATTACATTGAAGAGTGCTTGTAACTACAGGGCTGTTTGGCTTTGTGTCCCTGCTTAACAGCCTTTTGGCCCAGCTATTAGTACTGAACTTCTGTGGAAACATAGCACTTTGTACGCACTTCAAAAATGTGATGTAGAACAACTTTGCCACATGATTTTTAACTTTGTGTCATATCACAATTTTGTCTACCAGTGATCATAAATAAGACAGGAGGTAGATCCTAGATGACAGGCATGCATTCATGGAGACACAACTGTATAAATTGTCACTCGAGAATCTTCCTTCATATTTAGATTAACACTACTGTAATCCATGATTGCCCCCAATAGCACAAAACTTTGTGTACCTCTAGAGAACACCAACATGCTTATACCAGCAGCAACTCAGAGGTTTAGCTTATCTGTTAGAGTTATGAAACAATTGCTGTTTGAAATTTCTGATCCATTTGTAAGTTCTGTGTGTGAATTTGTTTTTAAGTCTCTATGTCGAGGAACAGGAATGAAGGAATGGCAAAAAAATTCCAGTTTGCTTTTTTTTCCACATTCACTGATGTCATATTCTTCTCCAGAAGAATATGGATATCATTGAACAGAACTTCTTTCCTGATTCAGATTTAAAGACTGCAATCAAAGATTGCAGCTGGCTAGCAGTGGAACAGCCAGTACTCACAGCCATGTGTTGCTTAAGCAGTGCATGGGAGGAGTGGCCAACCCAGGGTGGGCTCCAGTCTCAGAGGTTGCACCCCACTAGTAGTCAGCTGGAAAATATTAAAAAAAAAAGTTATTATTTGAATTCTACTCCATGTCTTGATGACTAACTGAGGGTCTTAGAAAGGTCTTGACCAGTGTACCATGTCCCCTTAAAATAGGCCATACAAGCTTGAAGTAAACAGGGATCACTCTTTTATTTTCAAAAGAGCTTATTGGAAGATGACAAGCTCTTATAGTCCTGATCACTCTTCCCTACCATCTCTTATTTCAGTCATTCATATATGGGAAAGCCAATCTGGTTTCCTTCCTCCCTGCAGTCTCTCACTCATATTTCTGTCTAGGGTTTAGTGTATCGGTGTTGTGTGAAGGAGTGGGCAGGGTTGGTCGGGAGAGCTGTATTCCCTTTCTACTGTCACTAGTTCACCGTGAACTTGTACACACAGAACTCTTACTGACCCAGAGACAATATAGGAACATCTTGTATTATGTATTCAGGAAACTCACTGGGAAAAGAAAGGAGTCAGTTGCAGTCCTTTCTATAGTGGTAACTTATGACCTTTCTCTGAATAAAATACTGCTAATGGAACACAGACAAGAGACCAGGTCTACTTCTCCCCTGAGTACTAAATGTTAGAGATTTCATTATTTTGGTCAAGAAATTTTGAATGTTTCCACGAAATATGATAGTTTCAGCAAGGGTTGTTTTCCAGTCTGCTCTGGCTAATGCTTCAGGCATCTTTCGGGGAGCATGCAACGAGCAGTAGAATCCCTTCAACACCATGCTATGTACAGGAATGAAACTGACCTAGGTCTCCCACACTTGCTCTGAAAACTTAAAAGAATAAAATACATACAAAAAGGATGAAGACAGAGGTTTTTTGTCTCCTCCCATAACTATGAGGAAAAAAAATCCACTGCAAGAAACCCTCTCTTGCATATTAACAAATCTCAGATTGCATCTACTTCAGCAAGTCCTAAGACATTTAGAGGAGCATTAGTCTTTTGTGTTAGCTACCTTCTGAACTGTTCAGATGTGTTTATGCTGAGGCATATCTAGACATGCCAAGAAGCAAAAATGTAGAGAACTGGGAAGTACTAGAGGAAAAACGAACACGAGCAGTTATAGAATTTTTGTATTTCCTATAGCCGAAAGCAAAAAACCAAAAATTTTAGGATTTCAAGTTTGGCCATAAATAGCTTCTACTTACGCTTTATTTCACAGAATCATAGAATAAGCTGAGCTGGAAAGGACCTTATGGCATCATTGAGTCCAGTTCCTGGCATTGTACAACACTATCCCAGGAGTTACACCATGTGCCTGAGAGCATTGTCCAGATGCTTCTTGAACTCTGTCAGGCTTGGTGACCTAGCTGTGACCACTTCCCTGGGGAGCCTGTTCCAGTGCCCAACCACCCTCTGGGTGAAGAACCTTTCTCTAACAGCCAACCTAAACCTCCCCTGACTCAGCTTCAGGTCCTTCCCTCAAGTCCTGTCACTAGTTACCTGAGAGAAGAGATCAGTGTCTGCCTCTCCTCTTCCCCTCACAGGGAAGTTGTAACTGCAATGAGGTCTCCCTTCAGTCTCCTCCAGGTGAACAGACCAAGTGGGCTCAGCTGCTCCTCACACTGCTTCTCCTCGAGGCCCTTCACCATTTTTGTTGCCCTCCTTCGGATGCTCTCTAGTAGTTTAATGTCTTTTTTATATTGTGGCACCCAAAACTGCCCCCAGCCCTCAAGGCGAGTCCGCCACAGTGCAGAGCAGAGCAGAGCAGGACAATCCCCTCCCTTGCCCGGCTGGCGATGCTGTGCCTGATGCACCCCAGGACAGGATTGGCCCTCCTGGCTCCGGGGCACTGCTGACTCATGTTCAACTTGTCATTAACCTGGGCCTCCAGGTCCCTTTCCATAGCAGTGCTTTCCAGCTTCTCATTCCCCAGTCTGTTCATACGTCCAGGGCTGTCCCGTCCCAGGCGCAGAATCCGGCTCTTTCCATTGTTGTACTTCACATGATTGGTGATCGACCAGCCATCCAATTTCTCAAGGTCTCTCTGCAGGGCTTCTGCCTTCGAGGGCGCCAACAGCTCCTCCCAGATTTGTATCATCTGCAAACTTGTTTAGTATCCCTTCCAGCCCTGTGTCCAAGTTATTTATGAAGATGTTGAAGAGCACAGGGCCAAGGATGGAGCCCTGCAGAACCTCACTAGTGACAGGTCCCCAGTCTGATGTCACCCCATTCACTGTTACTCTTTGTGCCCAACCTGTGAGCCACTTGCTCACCCATCACAAGAGGTGTTTATCCAGCTGTGTGCTGGACATTTTGTCCAGAAGAATCTTGTGAGAGACAGTATTGAAAGCTTTACTGAAACCCAAAAAGATCACATCAGCTGGCTTTCCTCGATCAACTAGACTGGTTACCTTGTTATAAAATAAAAATCAGGTTTGAGAAGCAGGACTTTTCTCTCATGAAGCTGTGCTGGCTGTGACCAACAACTGCATTGTCTCTCAGATGTTTTTCAATACCTCCCAGAATGATCTTCTGTATAATTTTAGCAGGGATTGATGTGAGAATGACAGGCCTGTAGTTTCTGGGGTCCTCCTTCTTACCCTTCTTGAAAACTGGAACAATGTTCACCCGCTTCCAGTCAGATGGGACCTCTACAGATTCCCAAGATTGATCAAAAATAATCGAGAGAGGTTTTGCTATGCCCTGCTTCCCGGAGTTTTAGTCTGATTGTTTATCTTTGTAAGATTTGGTCCTGTGGTTGGCGATTTTTCTTAAAAGTATTTCTAGAGTAGATTTTTAAAAATAATTTAATACATCTGCTCTAAAGTCTTTGGACTACAGCTTCTGAGGTTTAGATGAATCTTTCAATATGCTCAGCATGTTTCTTAGTCTATTCTGAAAGGTGAATTATTCTACATAATTTTTCCATGGAACAAAAAGACACTATGTGTTTCCATAGCAAAATCACAGTTTCTTTTCCAGTAATCAGTTTGCATATTTGTACTCATGACAATCTGTTTAAAAGCATAAGAAATAAAGTGTGCTAGCCGAAATAAAAGTGAAGGGCAGTCAAACTACAAATAGATTGCAGAAGATACAGAGGAGAAGGTACAAAGTAGGCTTTAAGTTTTAAAAATATTATAAGTGAGATCATTTGGTTGGGCTTTTTATTTGGTTGGGGTTTTTTTAACTAATCAGTTATTTTCAGAGACCAAGAATTGTCTGAAATAAAAATAGAGTTGTTGATCTTATCCTTTGTATAAGTGTATTGTTTGAATTAGTACCATACTTTAGAACAATTACAGCCAAAAATTATAAAGGACCACCCTTCCTCATGCATGGGATGTAACAAACCAACACAGGAATTTTATTTTCAAAGTGAATATTCCTCTGAGCAACTTTTCATTCACCATAACTGTTGAATCTCTATTTCAAGATTCATAAATGAACATGACTATGAGCAAATAATGAAAGTTAGGGTCACTTAACCTTTCAAAACCTTAGAGCACCTGCTGTCAAGTACAACAATCAGGTACGCATTACCAGCTTCTGAGAAGGAGCAACTGACAGCTCCAAAATGAGATTTGAGGTTACAGGTAGCCCATGATAGATTATAATATGATACTCCATACTGTGATTATAATACTCCAATCACACAAAAGACAATTTTAATAGTGATGTCAGCTGAAATTTTGCTGGTTTACAAAATGAAAAGCCAAACAGAAGAAACCCAGCAGGCAAGGATCAGGCTGCACTGGCAGAGAACAGGCTCTGTGCTTACAGCTGAGGGTGATACAGGCAATCTGTCACAGCTTTTGCAGCCAGAAGGCTTGCTTCAGGCTTGGCTTAAATTTTCTGCAGGGCTGATTTAGGTCTGGTTTTGGGAGACCACATGCCCTTTAGTTAGGAGCTGAAGCGCATATTTAAACTATCTGCTTAATCCTTTCTTTTGAATTGTATTGTAACACATCAAGGAGGGGACTGACGTGAAGCTCCTGGTTTAGGGCATGAGAGTAATGGATTTTTATAAAACAGGTTACAGTACCTCAAAATAAAAAGCTTTGGAGGACAGGAGAATGGGCTGGAGTCTCAGCCAGTTTGCTGACCTCCACTCACACAAGCTACAATCAATCTTCCCTTGAGGCTATTACAGGTACAATTACTCTTGTAATTGCTACAGAGATGTATGTGACCAGACCATACATGAACAAACAAATGTGGAAGGAGGTCTCCAAGGTCAAGTAAGCCATAGTTATGATTTTATTAATTACTAAATTCTAAGAAAGGAGGGATTACAGGATCACTGGACTGGAAGGAATCTCAAAGAGATCTTCTAGTCCATCCTGTTTGTCATAACAGCTTTAGGTTATAAATCATAAAATCGAGGTCACTCCTAAACACTGTTTCTCTAACCTGTTCTCAAGGAAGACCTGTCCTCCAGCTTCAAATGATGGAGATGTTATTGTGTTATCTATCCCAGTTACTTCACTACTTGTGAAAAACGTCACAAGGTGTTTTTCCATATTGAATATTCCTTGTTAAAGTTTACTTTGGTGGCTCTTTCCCATGTTATATTTATGCAAATTGTTATTCTTCCCTCAAAAGCTTAATCCATATTCACTGTTACTTTGTAGTCCTGAGAATTAAGCAGCTGATGGATTTGAACAAAAATATAAGAAGTCTATCTAGTTTCCTTAATGCTGAGAACGTATATTGCACTGGTACCATTTATGCAGGAGTGACTACAAGTAGCATATGCTTCCTCCATCTTTCCATAGCTGTGCTTTACTTTGGAAAAGACTCCTCTTTGATATTTGCAGCTGCAGAAGCAAGCAAGAAAACGAGACTCAGACGCACGAGTGAGGAAGTGGATCAGAGAAAATAATCTCAGGCTGATTAGATAGCAGCAACACATTGAATAGGGAAGAGGTAAAAAGTTGGTTTTTTTCCTCCAAAAGATCCAAAGATGAAGCATTAAAATTGCAAAGCATGACAGAAAAATATGATGTATTTGAATTCACACAGGAGAACATCCCATCATAACGCAGGTATTGCCTGCATGTTCCATCACGTAAAAACCCAAATGACTCTATGATTCAGTGACAATGGCAGTCCTTTCCTATTAATTGACATAAGCCTTTGCATGATTAATGTCCAGTTTCTTGTCACATGGGCAGGCAGGGCAGGGACTGGTGGAAGTCAGTTCCTATATCTGTGGGGATTTCTGGTAATGTGAGTGGGAGGATTAGAGCATGACCATTACCAGCCTGCTCAGAGGAGTTTGTTGTGCTCCTGTGGCAAACAGTTGTCACTTGTTGCATTGCACAACGAAAATCTTACTAGATCAATAGGAGTATCCAGAGTAGCAACCGTGCAGAACAGATTGCATTGATTTAATGGGTTTTGCCAACTGTTGAGCCCCAGGTACTTGTACCTGCAAAATTTAGTCAATTGGATACTCAAGATTTCTATATCTCGTCATGCTTTATTGGGTCAACAGAGACATGAAGGCAAAGCATACATTCCAGGGAGACCTTGTTTCCTGTTTTCCGTACTTATAGGGAGCTTATAAGAAAGATGGGGGCAGGTGCCTGTAGCAATCAAACAAGGGATAATGGTTTTAAACTGGAAGAGGGATGATTCAGAGTATGTATAATGAGGAAATTTTTTTACAGTGAAGGTGATGAAACACTGGAAGTGGTTGCCCAGAGAAGTGGTAGGTGCTCCATCCCTGGAACTATCAAGGTCAGGTTGGACAGGGCTCTGAGCAGCCTGAGATAGTTGAAAAATGTCCCTGATCATTGTAGGGGACTGGACTTTAAAAAAGTCCCTTCAACCCCAAACTACTTTATGACTCTATGATATTCCACAGTGGAAATGGATGTTATACAAAACTAAATCATATTATCATAACTTTCCCCCAGCTGATATAAACCAATCAGCTGAGAGACAAAACTTTGGTGGTTCCTAGATTTATAAACTAAACAAATCCTATGCTAGTAAACTTTCTGTCTTCCAAAACAGGATGCCCATACTCTGGTTACACATTTGCTTTTACATGGATGCTTGATCCCACTCAAGTTCCACAAAGCCCTGCTCTCTAAGCATTTGTGCTTTCAGTTTCTGGTGCAGCATTGTGCCTGTGACTACAGGGTCACCTCAGGATTTTCTCATCCTGTTCTTATTCTCTGTGATCACGACAGACAAGATTTGATGACTTCTCAGGTTCATGAACACCCTGCTTATTCAGGCTGACATCTGGATTTCTGGCTCAGTTTTCATTTGCTGTAATAAGATATTAATCCGAGTTCATTTCAGGAAATTCTGAGTGAGAGGTACGATCACCTTTCTTGCTGGGTAAAGTAAACATTTGAAGTCAACTTTTTGAATCCCTACAAAATAACATACACTCATGACAAATTAAATAAAGTGCTCTCTTAAAAAGAACTATATAAATTCTGGTTTATGTGTGTGTGAATTATCTTTGCAGCTCTTATTATGCTATCTTTTGTATGTATTCTAGCAGCAAGATTGTGTTGCAAATGCTCTCTGACTGTCATCAGGGCTACTTTCCTGGTGTTTCATACCAGCCAAACTGCAAGGTTATTTAATTTCTGAAAAGCTGTTGCTGGACTAGCCCTATTTTTGCAACTGAGGTAGCAGGAGTTTAAATATTCAAATAAATACATTCCTATGCCCTAAAAGGTGTTTTGTGTATTGCTGCCAATCAGCACAGTATATAAACAATCAGGCAGTCACCGTACCATCAATACTGAACTCCAAAAATCTGATGATGTACAATTAATACAGGGCTGTTTGACATCTCTTCTCTGCTGACTTGACTCTCTTAATATCTGTCAGAAGGCTTTGGTTCAAAATATTGAAAACTCAAGACGTGTTTATTTTTGCAGACAGTAATGCTGAAGAAGGAACACTCAGAGGCCATGTTCAGCTTTCTGGTAGCAGAACGTGTTCTGTTGAAGAGCTGTGAACGTATTCTACCACTGTAGCAATTATTTGACAGAATCCTTTCAGAACAAAGGGGCTCTACAAATATCCTAGTCCTCAAGGATGTGTGTTACCTCTCTCAGCCTAATTCTTGGGAAGAAATTGATAAAAGGAAGAAGATACATATAATGTAATTTCTTCATTCAGGAAAAATTGAGATCTTCTTGGATTTCACCGTTAAAGTGAATTGAGAAGAGTAGAGATTAAATTTTCTGTTAGTTTTGAACAACTGTTGAGTAAAGCTATTCATAGCCTAGAATGTTTGCTATTTTTTTAACCTTTTGAGGAACACAATATGCTGTTTCAAGGCTAGCAACCCTTTTTTTCCAGCACTGACCTGTTACAGATCCCTCACATATCTATCAGAAAATCAGTTTTTTCCCAAACTTTGTTTGTATACAACTGCCCATCAGCACCATCTAAGCCCTTCTGTCACCTAAACTGGATTTCTGCTCTGAAACAGCTATCAGTTCCATTAAAAATCCTTAGTTATTGCTAGCATCTAGTCTGTCATTTCCTGAAGGAAGTATTATTTCTGAGCTCAAACACAGCCAATGTTAGCATTAAGTCCTTCAGGCATGACTTTCTCCATGGAGGTTTATCAATGAGAAACTTACTTGCAGCAGGTAGTTCATTTTCCATTAAATAATCTCTACATGAAATGGCATCCTTTACTTCCCAGCAAAAAAAAACCTCCACAAGACAAAACTGAAGAGAATTGCTGCTCAGATAAATTAATTTCCTGATCACTCCCTACTGATATGATTTCTGAGGCAGGACAGTGCTGTAAAAACATACGTTTTGATGACTTTGAGACACCCTGGGATTCCATCTTGCTAAATTTAATTAAGTGGATTACTAACATATACCATAAAATTTAAAGTCTTTGCCAGGGAAATCACTTATGAAATGAGAGATTTTGTATTGTGACTATGTGAACAAGTTCCTAAATAAGTAGGAAAAGGAAGGAACTCAATATCATCACTGCAGAAGTGGGCAAAAAAAAAAAAAAAAAGATGGTGGTGGTACAGAACTTGACAGATAGCTCTGTACAGACCAGTTAATCAGACCTAGTCTGGCTGTCCTTGAAGAACGCTGTTTTGGGACCTATAGTGAAAATATGAGACCATGTGGCTTTTGTAGGGACCCGAGAGACTGAGGGCATAATTCAGAACTCCAAGACCCCAAGCAGAAAATTCCTACTGTATATTTAATAGTTATCATACAAGAGAGATCCGTAACTCACTGCTATGAAGTCTGTGATCTTGCAAGAATACTTGTTGAGTATGAAGCTGACAAGTCTCTATATCAGTTTAATTGCTGGATATTAACATTTCTCTTTTAGTAACTGTGCCTAAAGCAGTTTACAATGATTTATAGGTCTAACAGAAAACAGATCCACTTTCACAGACCCACAAGGTGACAGGTGCTAATAACTATATCCAAGGGATCTTATTTCATGCTTCTTGTTATAAGTGATATCATTAATTCCATTCTGTGCCACCTGCTCTTTCCCTTCCTTATGGGGGCAAATTTCAAAATAGATAGGCTATCGACTTGTATTGCACACCAGTATTTCCAAGACTTTCATCTGCCTACAGTGTGAAAATTCAGGCTTGCAAAACCAAACAGACACAGACTTTGCTTACTGATGATTTAGCTCCTATGTCCCAGAGCTAGCAAGTGGGAAAAAAAGGAATAAAATAAAAATAATGGAAGTCCAGGTGCTGAAATGTGTTTACACTATCAGCTTTGCCTAATTAGTTCAATTTTAAAAGTGTCTAAGAGAGAATAAGGGAATACCAAAGCAGTGTTTTATTAATTTTTTTTTTTTTACTTACTTTCAGATTAGGTCTTTGAAGCAGGGTGAAGTATCTAATTTCATTTAGCAGTACACTGGAAATTAAACCTCAAGGAAATTGCATGTAAAAAAGAGTTATAAATAGGTATTAATAGGTCTCAGTAACCTTCAAAGAGGATAGCCATAGATTTTCTTAGTTAAATATTGTAAATAGAATTGTGAGATGGGAATGTATTACAGATTGCATAAAGCATAACAGTGGAATTTGAATACTATGAATAATTTTTAAACAAGCTCTTAGAAAACCTAATATTCTTTAGCAGAAATCTGTATGTTACAGTTTTAAATAACAGGTTTCAAAATAACATTTACATTTTATCTTAGAATGTAACAATATATATTCTTTAAAACTCAGCAAATACAGTGTCTATTTTACTTTACTTTCCTTCTTGTTATTAATAAGCTCCATATGTTTATGCATGATCACATTTTCAATGGCAAACATTCCAAGTATTTTGCAGGCCCAAGAGTACTGGAATTGATGAATTACGTTATTGTATTTTGGGACATGGCTGTCCCACAGGGAAAATAAAATATCTGAGAAGCTTCCTGGCTTCTTCCCAGCCTCCTGAGGGAAGTAGGGGAAGAATCACGTCTGGACAGTCCCACTGGGCACGTAGAGTTCCAAGTTAGAAACACAGAGGGTGGTGGGGCAATCTCAGGACACAGAACAGTTTCATACCCACAGTCTTTTTGCATCTTGCTCCTGCTGAAGACCTACAAGGATCCAGAAGAAGGCAGATAGCTAGAGCGCTGCTTGTCCTAAATTCCCAGTTCAGGAAGATGTTTAGGGTTCTCTCAGCACAAATTCAAGTCTCACAGCTGGAACTCCATGAGCAGTAAACAAAACTAACACCTTGAGAAGATGCCACATGCCCTCTTCATAAGAGTTCCAGTTCTGAGCACTTCTCTGGGTCCTGTGACCTCATTCCTGTGCATAGTGAATAGGTGGCACATCACTGGAGCCAGCTGTCCTACAGTAAGATCCAGGAACAAAGGGCTCGGGCTCGGAGTGCGTGCAGCTCTACTTGCAAAGCAGGCTGGAGAAGTTTTCAGTGATGCCAACTTTTCTCATTAGCCATTTGGGCCACAAGCTGGATCTCATTAACTGAGCATCATGTCATCTATTGGATAACAGTGAACCATTAGAATCTGCGTGGGTTTCTTAGTGGATCTCTGCAATTTATATAAAACTTTTACCTTGCAACTGAGATTGATTACATCAGGCTGCTCTAGTTTTTAAGCTTCAGGGTTGGTACAGAGCTCATGAATTAATTTATGCTAAACTAATTATTTCCATACCCCTGATTCTCCATTAAATTTAATTAATTTATGAGGTTGATGGCCTTTGTGTGCATACATACAAACACACAAATATATTACATTTACATGGACAAATGCACATCACTCCTTATGAAATTGTTTTTTCCAGCATCATCTCATACTTATTTTTCAAATTTCTTCACTTATACTAATATGCATACCCTGCAAATACCCAAGAAATGAAACCAGACTGTTCAGTATCTAACTAAACCTTACTTAAAATTTCCTGCATGTTCGCAATTTTCATTTGCTCCTTCCAGCGCCTCTCTCTTTCCCCTCTTAAGGAAGTTTAGGTAAACATATTTGGAATATATAATCTACTATAAAAGTGGCATTATTTTTCTTTGCACCAAGAACGCCGCTGTAATCAAGTTTGATCTTGTCACTTTAATTGCATGCTCCAGGGATGATGACTAACTTTCTGACACTGTATATGGAGATATCAACATGTAGTATTCAAAAAGCTTGTTTTGTTTAGTCAGTACTTTTTACCCTTTACATACAGAGGCCCAGAGATAGCTGCAAGGCAACAACCTTCTAAAGTCCGTTTCAAGCACAGATTTGGAGATTAACATTTTAAAAAGTCTTTTCTTCTTCCCCCAGAGTTCATAGGCCAGTATCGTATCATTTTTACTCAAGAGCATTTTTAACTTACCACTACTTTACAAGACTTTAGGGCACTACGTCAAGACTGAATCTCTGAAATAAAAATTTGGCCACACTTTTTAACAATAGATTTGCATATGCTGAAGTTAGAATTTTTTTGAATGGCAGTTTTGACTTCAGTACCTTCTGGAATTTTCCTTTCATCTTGTTCAAACTTATTTCTTCAAGATACGTATATGCATTTTTATTCGAGCACTCTCATAAGAGCACCTTGGCCTTTTTGTTGAACATGGAAAGAACAACAGTCACCATGGTATGAGTCCCATTTCTTCCTTTTCTTTCAGTGGATCTGATTCAGCATTGATCAGAGAGGCTCAGATATACCTAGTATTTATGAAAGATGTGTGGGCTAGGCCTGCCCATTTCGAATTCTCACTCTTCTTACTCTTTTCACTCACTGGCTGAAATACTTTTAAGACAAAAGGACTTTAAAAGCACTATAAGGGCTCCCTTTTCATAATTTACAAAAAATAGCTGTTTTTCTACACAAAGATTTTGCTTTTTATTTCATTGCCTTTTTTATCTCCTGCCCTTGCCCTTGCATTTGTTCTAACTAGAAAAGATCACAGATCTCCTCTCCACTAAGTGCCATAATCTCAAGTAGACACTGAAAAATGTCAAGTTCAACATTGTATTGTTTGAGAAGTAACATTTGGGTTATTCACACCTCTGAGGAGCTTGCTCCTCTGTAGGAATAGAGGCAACTTACAGAAAGACAAAATCTGTAAGAATGTAGACCATCACCTCACTTGCGTTCCTCAGCTACCTCCATGACCATGACGGCACTAAACATAAGTAGCCCCATAAATACTGTTTTACCCTTTAGCTGTAAAGCATCACAGGCTTTGTATTGACCTCTCAGCACAGTCTCTGCATTTATCTGGTTAGGCCTTTTTTTTTTTATTTTAGCTGTTGTTAGCTGTGGCACCAGTTGCCTGATGGCCACATGCCTGCTGCCTTCCTAGATTGGCTTCACCCTGGGAGTGCAGAGGACTGGGGGCTGGCCCTCCTACATAGTCACTTCAGGACAAACTGCCCCCTCTGGAGTGAGGGGGCTGGGGGAGGGCTGCATTTAATTTTCAGTGTTTAGCTTGGAAGAAGTAACAAGGCTGTGGCCTACAACAAGAAAACACATAAAAATAGCCAATTAAACATTAGCTGGTCTAAAAATACATTCCTGTCTCTACCCTAGCTTGTGTACCTTTCTGCTCTGAACAAGATTTTGAGTGTAACCATCTAGCACACTCTGGCTCCGAGAGCAGTTCATATGTACAGATATTTTAGAGATAAAAGCAGCTGCTCAGAACTATTAGGAGTTTTCAGGCTCACCTGAGAAAAGACATCACTGAGAACTAGTCATGTTGTAGTCAAACCGAGAAGAGTTAGCAACTAAAAATTATCCTTAACTAGCAAATAATCTAACAATACTGAATATTCCCAGTCACACATTATTTCCCGGGAGAGGAACCAGAGAAAAAACTGAACAGAGGCAGAAGACCTGACTGGCTAGAACAAACACAACTTAAAACTGATATATTACAAACTTATTACTTACTCCTTAGGCCCCAGAATCAAGGGACATCAAACAGAAAACTTGCTTTCAGGTTGTAACAGTAAGCATTTCTTCCCCTCATGACTTTGAGGAAAAGCCAACAATTTTACCAAAGTATTAACAATGCAGAAATGTTTGGTTTCCTCCAAAGAACTTATGCCATGCTCCTGAAAATGAATTTGACACTCATCCATCATTTTTTTGGATGTGATACATGGGTGTGTAATGTCTACCTGTTTTCTGTACAGATGCGAGATTTTTGATAACTCTGTTTTTATCCCCGAGATAAGGGATGCCACAGTTCCATTTTTTGTGATTGGAAGCAGCTGTGGTAGAATAAACTCTGTCATTATTACCTGCGTCTTTGAAAGGGATGAAAACCCACTTCACACAACTGGTAATAGAGAATCAATAAATGCAACAGAAGTTAACAGGAAATCCATTTTCTGTTTTGGATCCAAGTTTCTTTTTGGTCTGTCAGGGAAGACGAATATCATGGATTGAAAAAAATTGAGAAAGACAGAAATGGTTACCAAGAGTAATAATATTATCAAATAGAGTAATGTATTGTCCAGTAATCCATGTTTAGTGGAATATTTGCCATATTTTAATCTTGAGTCACCTAAAATGGGATTTTGGGCTATCACAAGCAGAACAGTCTAAAGTCAGGGAATTTTAACTGAAGAAGTCAATGACTTTGTCCTTTTCTTAGTTTCTCTTCTGGGTTTGTTCCTTCAGTAAGTACGTCATCAGCACAGTGAAGAAGTTCTCCAGAGATATGGTTGCTAAGGTTTCATGGGCAATACTACAGCAGATAGCAGAACTCTCTTCTTCATGGGGGCAGCTCGTTCCCCATGTACAGCACACTGCTCTGGGAGAAGGAAATGGGAATCTCACTTCTCTGGCCAGAGATTTTAAAAATAAACAAACAAAAAAAAAGACATTTGCAACACCATTTGCAGCATAACAGGTATAACACGGTTGTACCATGTCCAGAACTACAGCATCTAATGGATGAGACCTAGATCAAAGGCAGTTGTTAACCACCACTCTGCAATGTTCTTCTGAACAGGATAAAAAGGTGTAAGGCACACACATTTTGGACACAACCTGATGTTTCCTGAGAGAATAGGCTGATTTTGAAATTTCATTGCCAGACCCTCAACCGGTTTAATACTGCTTTGACAAATTACTTCTGCTCTCAGTGATGGTAACTGCGTCTTCCTGAGCACATGTAGGCAGAAGTTACATCGTCTGTTCCAAAGTCACAAACCAGAATTTTCTGGCATTTTGAGTGCTTTGACCTCACAATTTGTGTGTGTGTGTGTGTATGTATGGAATACATGTATATTACATGATGTGCCAGTGTAATATAATGCAAAAAGAGAATTTTGAATAGAATATAGAATTGCAGTAAGCATATGTGGAAAAGCTAGAAAGGACAAATTTTTAAAGACTTCACTAAAAACTCCCAACACCCATATAGCAAAAAGGAGATTTTTCAATGGTGCCTGTATATTTTTCTCAGTTTGTGCAATGGACTCTTTTATACTCTGTATTTTTAACATGTTTTAGCTTTATTTTGATTGCCTCAGGTTTCAAGGCATTTTGTCTGAGCTACCCTTTCTTTGCATCATTTAGAGGAAACAAGAAGGAGAGTGTTTTACCCTGTAAGACTGTCTACAGTGGTCAAGAGAATAAATCCTGGTGGCAGCAGGGGCATCAGGAAGAGTGGCAGTAGGTGCAGGGGTACCAATCTCACCTATGTGAACCAAAGGTTTCTTCCACTAGGGTCAGACACTTCTTCCCCCAGTGCCTGCCTGCCACAGGCCACAGCCCTGAGAAGTGTAGGTACCCCTGTTTCGTGCAGAGAGTTGTTTCTCCCTGCCACCAAAGAGTCTGTCTCCAGCCTCCAGCAGGTTTCAGTTTCTTTTGGAACTGTGTTTGGACAGGGACACCATGTGCCTCTGCTTGGATAAAGTATCTGCATTTCTGTGTGTGATGGGTAAATTTTTTTATATGATTTTTGTTTTCCGCCATTGCTTTCATGTGCCTCAGGGTTGGCTGAATTGTCTCACAGCCTGCGACGTAGGCTCTTTCTGTAGGCACAGTTCCTCGTGTCCCATTTTCCATCTTTAAAAAAATGGGGCTTAACTCTTCTATTCAGGTTAAATGTATATATATATGTATATTATGTATGCAATACAATTTACTGAATTTCACATCTCTCTTGACCATTTAGGAAAAGACGTCATATTCCACATTTCAACAGAATTACTTCTCCTATGCTGATACGTTTGTCTTCAGTTACAATCATCAATCAGTTCTCAGTTTTAAGGAACGCATTGGAACTGATTTTCCCTAATGTTTGCTTGGGCAAGAGAAGGATTTTGCACCAGTTTAAGTGTGACTCAGTGTTTGGTAAAGATTTTTATAGCTGAGGTTTCTGGCAGTATTAATTAGAGCCAATTATAATGTGATAGACAGGTTTTGCCAGTTTAAAATTCTTAACAGAACTCCCTCTGTCTCTTAAAAACCAAATGGAGATTATGATTGCATTTGCATGCCTGAATTGTTAAACTCCTTGAATGCTAGAGTCCATGAATATAATAGGATATGTGAAAACTAAATTAACAGAAGTTTACTTCGGCAAATAACCAGATGTCCATGTGTATATAACATTAGGAATGAAACAATATTAAACATAATAAATATTTTGGGGCTGTTCTCCATGCCACTGTTGCTAACAATGATTTTCAAACAAAGCTTAAAATTTTCTGGTCAGACTTCCTATTACTGATACTTAAGTAATTTTTCAATTATCGCAGTTGGTAATTTCATGTTTCTATTTGATTGGAGTTGGTGCTAAGTTATTAATTGGAAAAATAAGTATATTTTTAATGAAGCATTTTCTGTCATTATCTGCTCCAGTGGCTTCCTAGATACAAACAAAGACACTTAATTAGTGTTTCATTTTCTCTCTGGTCCAATAAATATTTTAATCAAATACAAGGAATAAGAGCCAGCAAGAAAAATTCAAAAATTAGCCAGCATACATCCTTAAAGTACCTCATTATTTTGCTTACTTTCTGCATATATAGCTTCTTCATGAAAACTTAGTGTTGCAGGGTTTTTTGAAACGGATGTCAAGAACTATTTTTTTAAAAAATTGTTTTCTGGCCAACCCTACTACTAAATTACAGCTTCCAAAATTCGCTTTCTTAAGATGAAGTAATCTTCAACACTGTCTTATCCCAACATCAGCAAGAGGAAATGTGAGTTAGTTATCCAGTGAATCTTAACACGCTTTTCTAGAAAATGCATTTTTTCCATACTTTTTCATAAAGACGTGTTCTTTAACCATGTATGGCATCTACCAGGGCCACAGAGTGATTGACAAGCAGAGTGCTATATATGAGTTCTTCATGTTCTAAATGAAATGGCTACAACAAAACTCTTGTTAGACGGCATATGAAGACATGTTATTCTAAACCAGTTTTCTGTGCAAAACCAATGGAACTCACATGACCAAAAATAGACTCATCCACTCTCCTTAATTAAGCATTCAATTATTAATATTATTATTTGTTGTGTCATCTATTGTTAACTATTACATCTTTTTAAACATGGCTCATCTGCTAATTTGACTTTGAATTTTTTGTATCCTGACCTTTTATGCAATTTCTGGGGTTTCCAAATCATCATGTTGAGTGCAGACATTGACTATTGTTCCTACTTCACCATGTACAGTGTAGTATGTTTCATCATATTCCATGAATGCCATCGCCAAAAGCCTCGGTATGCATAGACCAAAGCTAGAAAAATTAGCCCCGTGCTTCTTCCATACTTTTCAATCTCCCAGGGCAGATATATTTCTCTACTTCTCCTGGTAACTACAGATGCAAGGAACAGGCAGGCTTTTGTATGTCAGTTCTTTGTTGGTACAAGTCACTTATGTCATCCACTGCACTATTGGTTTTAAACACGTGAACCATTAACTCAGCTATAGAAACTGACATCTGTACTGATTTTTCATGGTCTCAAACCAAAAAGTACTGTTTTTCATAAAGTTTATTCTTTGGGGTATTAAGAAAGCTGGGAATTTGCTCTTTGAGATCTTAAATAGTAGGCCTGACCAAAACATTTGATCTATTTCTAATCCTGTTCTTGGTTTATATTTCTGAGACTTTTTTTTAAAACTCCTTTCTTCAGTGGCACAAATGAAGCGAATGTATTCAGGAATATCAGATCCTTTGTTTCACCTTTCAAGAAGCTTACTGAGGTACCCAGTTCTTTCTGTGAATACCTTCAAAAGGGCAGCCTTGTACTACTGGTCCACCTGTCACTATATGCTTGATGCATTGCATTTGGAAATCACAACTACGAGCCGAAGCCACTTCAGTGTAGAAAAAGAGAGCTGGTGTTCTCTGGGTAGCAGAGAATTTTCTTGAAAGTATTTGGTAGAGCTCATATACTGAATTACCTGTTCTACCCTCACAACCTGCTCATCATCACAGTCCAATAGTGCCCATGATCTCCTTCATTCAGATCACTCACTGAAATATCTCCTGCGAGAGTGACTATTCAGTGGAGAACCAAGGTAGGAACATGTGCAGTTTGGTTGAGATGCTGGAGGCAGTAGAGATACAGTGAAAATTATTGCCTGAGTGAAGTTGCATGAATGTCCCAAAGGTGCATTATAATAATTCTGCCCCTTTAGAGTCTAGTACCTACTTAATCACTGGTGCTTCTTCCACCCCTTAGACTGCCTTGGTTTCTTGTGCTTTCATGCCATATTTGACTATAAATCCGAGATCTAAACCCTTTGCCTAGCTTTGCAGTACAGTTCTGTATCTTGGGTTTGCTGTGAATTGCAGAGACTTTCTCTCCAGATCCATGCCCTAGATTTGTGCCTAGTCATGCTTTTAGTTTTTGAAAGCTGAATCTGCTCTATCCTTGTTGTTAGCAAAATACATCTCAGTGTGAAGTCCATGTACAGAAACCTCCTCTTACTATCTCTCTATCATATGAAGCAGGTGAACACATTGTGACTAGATATTCAGCATTCACCACAGAATATATCTATACTCAGAATTCTACAGGACTCACTTATTCTGTGCACTCTGTAATCCAGGTGTAGATTTTACTTTGCATTTATCTGTCTTTTAAACATCTGCACGAGTTATACCAGCCCCATGCTCCCCACTCACTTGAACCAGGAAGGGTGAAATTCGGTTCTGCAGCTGAACTCCTTGTTGCCAATCTGCAGCCAAGGATGGAAAACACTGATTGAAAAAGCCCATGCAGACCTGAGGGGCAGACTGCACCCGTAATGGAGCATTGTCTCGCATTTGTGGTTTTGCTCCAGAGGCTTTCTATGCTTTCCCTGAAGTAAGACTGTTAATTTACCGCCCGTATTACTTCAAAGGCTAAGAATAAACCGGACTCTCCTGATTGGGCTGCAATCTGAAATTCAGGATGAAAGAGCCACAGCTGAGAATTTTTACCCTTCACAAAGATAATTTCACTCTTCCTTCATCTCTCTGCTTCATTTTATTTTGCAGACAAGTCCCTTTAAATGGTACAAAGGCACTGCTTGCAAACACACTTCTTTCCCCAAATATAAGGGGCTTTCATCATCTTCCCTCAGTATTTCATCAGCTTGCCCCAATATCAAGAGTAGTCCCCTCAAGACAACAGGCAGCTGTATGAGAAGTATCACTTTGAGCTGCAGAAGCAGCACTGGAGTGACATGGATGTCATCCCCACTGGGCCCCACTTCCTCAGCTCAGTGAGTCAAGAATTCACCAAGTAGTTCTGTAAATCTGTCATGCTATTTGCTACTCTTAAGTTTTCTTCTGAGGTATGTCTGGCCGGACTACAAAGAGCAGTGAGATCTGAAGCCTGATTCATGAATTATTGGGTGATAAGTTGAAAGAACTCCATACTTCTAAAACTAGGTTGGCTTCTTAACAAAACCCGTCATAACTGTGCCCTGACTGCAGCAGTTATGTCCTCTGAGAAAAAAATAAACAACAACAAAACTCCAACATTTTTTTGGATCCATTTATTGGTGCCTCTTTCCTCTTGCAATGTGTTTTTCCTGCTATTTTCCACGTAGATCACTAAGATGTCTAGGATGTTGCTTTAGGCAAGACAGATCATTCTTCCCAGAGTTAGTTCCCCTCAATGACTTCAGACCTTCCCTGAATTTTTCTTCAGCACTTTAAGGGAAAGAGCTGTACTGGTTTCTATTAAAAATACTAAAATTCTCTGGAGATTAAGACCAGGAACTGAGGCATGATGTATGGGAATGAGAGAATGCTTTTATCTCACTATGGTTGCATCCCATGCAGTTCCACCCATCCCTATTCTTCTCTGAGTCCTGAAGACACTGTCTTGGTCTCAGTATTTTATGCTTCAAGGCTTGGTTGGCTTCCTGCAGTAGACATGGTCTGCTAAGAGGACATTTGAGGAAAGTGAAATGCAGCACTGGTGAAGCTTAAGATATCTGGCTTTTGGGATGCTATAAAGACTGCCATGTCCTGACCATATGAAAGAAAATTCCGTAAGGTTGTGAGAATTTGAGAGAAAAGATAAACAGGTGGAAGAATTCTTTCTTAAGCCTTTTCTTTTACATGTCTGAATATTCAGCCCATCGGAGGCTGATTCCTCTGGAAAAATTCAGAAGTCGTAGTAATGAATTAATCAAATATTAATAATAATTGAAAAATGGAGAGAAATAGAGCACAGAAGATGTAGGTGCAAGCTCCCCAGTAAAAGAAACCTGGTGATTGAGTTTTTTCACTGATATCCCTCCCATGGTGTTCTTAGAAAGAATTCATTTGTTCCATTTACACAACTGTCCATCACAAGGAGCTGCTGTGCTAATAAATCCCTGCCTCTCAAAGAAGATAAGATATATCTGTCATACATATAATACTTGAAGTGAGTTAAAGCAAAAGGAGGTTAAAAAAGGAAATTAAGCCAAGGGAAAATTTAAAAGGGTAAGAACAGCAAATCAGCATTGGAAGACTCATCATATGTCTGGGTAAAAATCGATAAAATGGGAAAGAGGCTGTGGATTTGGGATTTTTCTGTCAGATTTACTGCAAGCAAGCTTTCAAAAATATATCACTACTGGCAACAGTAGCAAATGATGTTTGGTTTTGTTTTGTTTACAAAGTGTTGCAGTCAGTGCAATGAGCTTTATTTTAAGTTTCCTTTCAGTGCACAATGTTTTTAACACTGTGGTATATGATTACAAGAGCAGGGATTGCATATCTCTTTGTGTGTGTATGAAAGAAGGTGAGTCTGTTGTCAGGATATGGTAGGACCAAATGACCTGTCTAACAAACCTGGGTTAAGTAACAAAAATACTGTGGTCTCAGCTGCAAAAGAGAGGTACCAAATGCTGTGCTTTTCAGTGTTGTGTAATAGAAGTGGACAGTTATCTAGTTCATCTGTCCCCAAAACAGAAATGGGAATAACATAGCATCATTCTCATCTTTCTCTGCCAAAATACCTTAGTTCTTAAGTTTCCAGTTCCTGAGTTACAGTTTACTGTTTACAGCACAAACCCTCAAGTGTTCCAATCTCAAGTTCCCCAAATTTGAACTTCCTGTAACTGTACTAATACTCTGCCTCTAGAGTCACTTTCCTCCCAAGATTCACAGTCACAGAAGGGACCTTGGCAGGGACTTCTGGAGTTCATCTTGTCCAACCCCCCATTCAAGCAAGGTCCCCCAGCAGGTTGCTCAGGACCACGTCCAGACAGTGTTTGAATATCACCAGGTTTGGAAAGCCCACAATCTCTCTGGGCAACCTCTGCCAGTGTTTGGTCACCTTCACAGTGAAAAAGTGTTTCCTGATGTTCAGAGCGAACCTCCTGTGTTTCAGTTTGTGCCCATTGTCTCTGATCCTGCCACTGAGCACTGCCAAAAAGAGCCTGGTTCCATCTTGTTTGCACCCATCCTTCAGGTATTTATATACATTGATAAAATCCTCTCTGAGCTTTCTCTTCCCAAGCCTGAATTGTCCCGTGTTTCTCAGCCTTTCCTTATATAAACAATACTCCTGTCATTTAATGATCTTCATGGTACTTCACTTGACTCTCTGCAGTACCTCAGTTGCTCTCTCATGCTGGGGAGTCCAGAACTGGACCCAGGACATCAGGTGTGACCTCAGCAGTGCTGAGGAGAGGGGAAGGATCAGCTTCCTCAACCTGCTGGCAACACACCCCCTCCTAATGCAACCCAGGATACTGTTGGTCACCTTTACCCCAGGGGCACATTGTTGGCTTACATTCAACTGGTTGTCCACCAGACTCTCAGGCCCTTTCTTCACAGCTCTTTTCTATCTGGTCAGCCCCCAGCATGTACTGGTGCATGCCTTTCTGACCACAGGGCTGAATCCTCTTCCTCACCACAGTCCCCACATTCGTCCCATTATCTTGTCTCACCCCTCAGCTTCTGATCCTACATAGACCTCTCTCCTCCTCTTCACTCTCAGCCCCCGTCCTCAGCCCACGTGTCTACTGTCTGCAGTTGCTCTGCAAATCTCTTTCTTTCTGTTTTTAAATAGCTGACAATTCTTCCTTCCTCCCCCAGCCCTGGACTCGGATTACTCTCCAGCATCCATTTTTCACTGATTCCACCTCCATTCCTGACTTTCCCCACAGGAAAAACAAAAGCTGGATCCAGGCTGCAGCTATCAGAAATCTGCCTGGATGTATTCAGAGGAAAGAAAAAGAGCAGCTGTCTGAGAAAAAAAAAGAGATGATGTATGATAGCCTGTATTATACAAGCAGGGATTTTTTTGTGAACTAATAATTATTGTCATCAAGGCAGAATCTGTACAAAACTGACTGGAACTCTTTCAATTAGGAATGAATGCCAACATAAAGTTTGAAACACTCAGAGATTTGATATGATTTTATTCCTTTTGTCCTGTGTCCCTTCCTACAAACAAGTATTAATGCACTTGGACAAAAGCGGGAAACGTTACAGTATTTTTAACTAGCTTTTCTTTCAGTCTGAAGCAAATCCTGTCAGACTCTTAAGCAAGGCTAGCAGATGTACTGTGTTACCTGCCTCTTTGCCAAATGACCAAACCTCTCATCCCTGCAATTCACTCCGTCTCCAGCAGTCTACCCAAGAATACTGCATTTAACATGAAAGCAAAGCATTCATGCACACAAGTCAAACTCTCCTAAAGTTTAGGATTCTTCAGTTTCATTACATACTCCAAAATATACAGATACTTTTCATTCAGCTGGTATGTTACTTCCATTTCAGTTTAAAAACAGGATGATTTTCCAGACAAAAATAATCTCTCTTAAGCCAATTGGCTTAAGAAGTTTAAAATACAGAATTCAGAAAAAGTACATTGCATATGGTTGTGATTAGAAAAGAGCTTTTTCATCAAATTCTATTAAAACACGCAATGGTGGGCACAAAAATATCAAGGATAACAGAGCCAAGGAAATTCCCAAGAAAACCAGCAAATTTCACAGAGCAGTGCTGTCAGATCACAAGACTGTGTGTGAATTACATTATATAATGAAAGGACTGTTTGAGTCTTTCTTTTTTTTTGATTTCCTTCTCTTGTGCAGGCCTAAGGAATGGAGAAGGCAATATGGAAAGCAGAGGAGAGAATAGACAGGAACAGATATTATGACTTAGTAAATGTCTGCAGACTGAGTTCATAGCAAACCTTCAGAGCAGAGTGAGAAAGAGGCAGTGGCAGGGAAAAGGCTGAAGGACAAGATATGCTTGTAGCTGACAAATATATATGACTTAGGCATATGTGGTGACTGAAATCAAGCAAGTAGATGAAATCAACAACAGATGATATGCAGAAGAGAAAGAGCTAGGAGAATTCGGGAAGACTTGAAAGAATAGAGAAAATAATACAGAGATTGGGGTATGACTGCAGAGGCACAAGTCCAGAAGCAAAAGACAAAACAGAAATTAATATATATAACTTTCCTTGTGTAGTCACAGAAAAAAATTGCTGACTTTTATAGGAGACTAAAGCTCCTTCATTAGATGAAAACACATTGAGTGGTTTTGCAATATTTTATTTATACTTTTCTGTCTTTATTTTTAGATTGTCATTGAAAATATTTACAAGGTGCTTATTCATCTTTCATATTTTTATGTCTTCTTTATTCATGTAAACTCCACTGAAATGAGATCTTTTAACAATGAAAATACTGTTGCCTATTTGACATGAAGAAAATAGTTAAGGAAGCAAACTAGTTATAGTATTTGATTCATCCTAAATCAACAGGTAAATGAGATTTTTTAAAATATATTTTGATTTCTAGATACTCCCCCTGTCCCTGAGATCTATTTAACTTTATATCACGGATGCAGACTGAGCTTTCCTGTATGAATGCCTGTCATCAATCTGGATGATGCTCTCTTCTTCTCCTACACTCTGTTTTTAAAATAAAAAGTGTGATGATTGGGAAGAAGTAAATAATTCCAGTAATCATAGTCTCCTGAAATCTCATGTCACAAAATCAGTGCCAGTAACATCCACAAACATGTATAGCCAGCACAATGACTGCACACATGACCATTTTAAAATCTGAAGTTTTGTGTGTGTTTGGTACTTGTGAAAAGGAGCACTGACAGAGTTGGACAATCTCCATTTCTCAATAGAAGAGTTGCATGGCAGGAGACAGAGCACAGGAGCCTGAACAGTGACTGACCCAATTTTGGATGCTGATTACCTGCTGTTCCCATCTTGCAAATGCGATCACCTTCAAACTGAGGCTTTAAAGACATGGCTTTAAAGACCAGTGTTGGACGTCTGGGTTTCTTCAGCATAATATGGACATTCCCAGAACTGCAGGCCTGCTGTGGTGATCTGAGGCCCATGTTGTAACACAGCTGTCCAGAATTGCTCAGGGGTAATAGCAGCAGAAGTCACAAATATACAGCACCCTTTATGTATTTCCTTCACCACCACAACAGTGTGCCTTGCTAGTGGGATGGTGGTTGAGAATAAATCCTGTGTACTTGATGCTTGGGGGGTTCCTGTAACAGGACGCAGACTTCCATATGTGTTGATTTACAGTCTCAGTATAATTCTTTGGGCCAAAGGATGGGACAAATCTTCAGCTCCTTGAACATTTCTGTCCTCTGCCCTCTTGCCTTGTGAGGAGACATACTGACTCCTTGGAGGGAGAAGTGTTGTGCTTTGTCCAGGAATCATCCCAGGGGCAACTGATTAGGGATCACCACTCCTTGTGGGTGGCACACAGCCCAGAAGCTGAACTGCAGGACTTAATCTAAACAGCCTTAATCTACAGCCTCTAAAGGTTTTGAAAATTAATCTGCTTCTTCCTCCTCAGAGAAAGGTTTAAGGGAAAGGTAATAAATTACAAAAAGATATAATAAATGGGGACAACATAGTCTTTTTTAAGACGATGCTTTTCTCAGCATATCTGTTTTGAAACCCAGGTTCAGGAGCAACACTCAGCATATCTCTTTGCTGCCTGCTGCATTTTTTCACAATTACAGTGTTCTGCTGAAGAACTGCTGATGTGTGTTTCATTTTTCCCAATACTTCACTTCTATGAGGACAAATTTGAAATATTC
Source organism: Falcunculus frontatus (assembly GCA_013398115.1). NCBI lineage: Eukaryota > Metazoa > Chordata > Aves > Passeriformes > Falcunculus > Falcunculus frontatus. Next base: position 415,441 of record VZRV01004150.1, read on the forward strand.
CTTTGAACGTTAAGAGGTTAACAAAAGAGTAATTTGTTATTTATCAATAAGCAGAATTGAGGGAAGCAGTCCCATAGCTTTTCATTCTGTTTCAACTCTGTCAGTTGTGATTCAAGATGTCATACCAAGTAACTGAAAAAAACCACTTACTTTAGAGTTTAAACTGTCAGAGATTCAAAAATATGAAATAATGTGTCATAACGTAGGGGATAAAAAAAAGTGGATATATCTGGAAACCTAATGTTTTAAACTGTTTGACAAAATACTGAAGAAATGTTTAAAACTGGGTTGTGAAGCTTGACATTTGAGTGCCAAGCTAGTTTAGTGCCCAGAAACTTCTGTTCCATAGTTTTGGATCCTTTCTTGTTTCATAAGAGATTTTTCTAATGCCTGTTCAATGGTCTATATTACTGTGAAAGATGCTGGAACAGTCCTACTGGTTTGCTCATCGTTTAATTTATGCGCATTGTGTGACATGTCCTATTATAAAAATTGTGTTCCAGCTTCAAGGCAAGAGGGTCTCTCTTCACTTTTTAGTGGCTGCCTTGCTCCAGATTGAGCAGAGGCCTCCAGAGAGGAAACACAGCTTCCCTCAGAGCTACCCAGCACACAAAGCACAGGGAGGCACCCAGCTTATTAGAAAAGGCAACACCTTCAACACCACAGAGGTGTTGGGAGGCTGGAGAGAATGGAGGGAGGAAGAGGGGTAAAGTCTCTTCTCTGCAGCATAAGGCAGGCTCAGGCCAAGCGGAAGAGCTGACTACAAAGAAGAGGCGCTCTTAGAAATGCAGAAATGCTTGTGCATGGTGTGCACAACCCAGCAAGCTAGGGGAGAGAAGCTGGATAGCAAAACACAGAAGGAAGGGCTCCCTCAGCCCACAGAGTGCCAGAGAAGGAACTGGGTTTTGCTCCAGCACCAAGCAGAGAGGTGTTTAACATTTTTGTCCACTAATGAAATCTGACTTAAAAGTTCAGAGGAATTTGACTTTTAGGTAACACCTTTATGGGAATGCTTCTGCCTCAAATCGATGCTCCATCATGGCTAATTTACTTTCCAATCCTGGCATGAGTACTCATGAAACTGCATCTACATTATCAAGAGTACAATAATAGGAACATTTACTTGTCAGCTGAACAAAGTCAAAGGATTCAATGGATTTGAAAACTGAGCATGTTGTAAATGTAAATAAGCGCTGCAGAGGTTTAACGCACTGCTGGCATTTCATGCCTGGCCAGCTGTAGCCATAAAGGGAATATTTGTGCAGAAGCACTATATCCACAATACAAAATTAAATCTGAATGCTTTTGTCCTAAAAAATTAGATAGACTCCTCTTATTGTCTTTGCCAGAAAATCACGAGGGACAATTCTGCATCTGAGAAGCTGAACTCCCTCAATGGCAGGAAGGGAAGGCATGCTGAGTGAGTTCAGAAAGTGTTAGCTATTTTATCAATGGAGAGGATGGAGGGAAGGCAGCAGTGGTAGGCAGCCAGGGAAACATCATGCCATGAAAGAAAGGACAGATTTGATGCATGTAAACACTCACAGACAGGAAGAAGCTTGCATACATGCCCATTGTAGAGTGTCCCTCACTGGACACATTCAAGATCCGTCTGGACACAATCCTAGGCAGTGTGCTCTGGGATGACCCTGCTTGAGCAGGGAGGTTGGATGGCCACTGTGGTCCCTTCCAACCTGACCCATTCTGTGATTCTGTGCTTCTGTGATTTGTGCCTGCTGGCATGTCAAAAGGTGTGTGAATAGTGGAGGGGTGGCAGTGACACAATTACACCTGCGTGCTTGGAGGACGGTGTGCAATTTCTCATTGCCATTGGTGATACTTTCCATTTAGCTTTCCTTTGAGGTCAGGATAATTTAAAGTAAACTCCCACAATTATGGAGTTCAGCACAAATGATCCTCAGAGGGGATGCTCCTAGAGATCGTCAGAAAGCAAATTACTGTGCTAGTTCATCAAAACTGAAACAATGTAATGAAAATCACACCTTTACAAGCATTTCCCCAGTAGAGTACAGTCAAGTATGCATTTTGCTGTGTCTTCTGACAGCACTACTATCTCTGTCACAGCACTGTTAGAGGGCAATGAAGTTAGGAACAAGGAGCTAAGATGAAAATCTGTGTATTACAGTACCTACTCCTTTAGAAATATGAAATAAATTGTGATCTGAAAGGTCATTAGAAAATCACCTGCAGTATCTGCAGTAAACACTAATATTTATATTCCTATTTAAAGGGACTCAGGGCCTAAATTCTTTATGCTACAATAATATTTTATTTCCGTTAACTAATTATTTCTCTATAAGGTCAAAACCATCCTTTTTCTGTCTGTACTAATGCAAAGTATGCCAACAAGACAGCTGCATATTCCAGGTTCCTTTCTCATTTACTTTACGAAGATAGCAAAGGATTTAAACATGTTAATTAAATATTTGGCATCAAACAACCTGTTAGGGAAAATGGAGAACTTTTGACAGACAAAATTCAATCACTCCACAGGGACAATGAATTTTTTGTTCAGAAGTGCACAGTTTTCTCATTTCTTTCTTTCTCCTGCTATTCAAAAATAGAGCTGCAGAGCCATAGAAGAATTTCATTTGAAAGGGTCTCTGGAGGTGTCTAGTCCCACTCTGCGTTTGAACAGAAGTAAATGAAAAGCTACATGAGGTTGCTTAGAGCCTTGCTCAGGTGACTTTTGAAACATTCTAAGGATGGTCACTGGAAAACCTCTCTGGATGACCTGACATTTACGAAGATATAGAAACCATTTTCTTATTTACATGAAATGGAATAAATAATTGCACACTAATACCACCACCATCACCAATTTTCCTGATTTTTATTACTTAGGTAAGCATAATACTATTATGATATATTAAAAATTAGCAGATTAAAACTGAAACACTGTTTTTTTCTTTTTTAAACAAAATAAGATGTATCTTTCTTAGCTTTTACAAATTTTCAGCTCCGCTTGGAAGAGAATCTTCCCCATAGCAGCATAGGTCCCAGTGAGAGATGGGCACTTTTTGAACAGTCTCAGCTTTTCCAGACTTTTTAGCCAAGTTGCCAGCTCTTTTTCTTGCTGATGATCCTGATAAGCCATCATTTGTCCTTGCATGTGCTCTTCATGTTCATTTTTTTCTGGACAAGAGGCAAAGTCTTCAGTCAGTTCCTTCCACCCTAGCCTATAAATAGAACACTTGTCCAATTCTCTGGAAAATTTTGATATTGTAACTTACTTTATTTCCATAACGTATCTTACACTTTTTCCATTTTTTCTGCACTGATTTTATAGGTATGATATTTGTCAACACCAAACACACAGATGAGGGGACACCATGCACACATGATAGATGGCTCCTCTCCCGTTTATTTGTAGACATTCAAATATAACTCTTGAAGACATCTTCCATTTTATAGATGATCAAGACAGGTTTTTCTCCTGTCAGAAAATCCTTTGCATCTGGAACTCTCAAATAGCTGAAATACTCCTTCCTGATGGAAAGAGTGGAGCCTGGCATGAGAAACACTCCTTTAGAGTCTGCCTGAGATGCCAAAGGAAGATTTCCAGGTGTATGGTGACCTGGATGTGCCACGATTTGAGCAGGAAGGGTTTGCATGTTGTACGACTACTTTCCCAACTTTAAAAAAAAAAAAATCGAGTCTCAGCTGGGCATGCTCTGTTGAGTTATAAACAACCTCATTTTCATTACCAACAGAATTACCACACAGTGTTATCTGTGATTTTTTTTTTCAGGTACGTCATTTTGAAAGTACTTAATGATCCTGACACAAAGATTGAACTGTACACTGACACGAAATGTTACCAGACATAACTGGATACAGGATGGCTTCTGAGACTGGAAGCCTGCAGGTCATTAGGCTGTGAATTCCAGACACTCTTTGGGATATTCATCATGTGCTAAATAACATGTTCTACCTGGGCTGCATATGATCTGTTGAGAGGTGTTAAAAGGGCCTGAGAGCTGGCAGCTGCAGGCACCTTAGGTAACAGGGAAAATGAAGTCAATAAAGCTTACAATGTTTTATACCTATAAAAATTAGGCTAAAAATGAAAAAAGCTTTGTGAAAATGCATGTTGTTGAAGTTCATGCTTTTTGCTGTGCTTAATCTGAATCCTAAAAGGATTGCTAACTCATTGGAGTTGTGGGGTTTTGTGATCTGCTATCTATATGCCATGTAAAAACATATTTTTTCATGGAGATCGCGATGTTCTCTTTTCTTGGAACTAAGAACAAATTATTCTGTTTATAGATGTTTGCCCCTCCTTTAGTAAAGAATTGCTATCGATGCATATTCTTTCTCTTCAGACAATTGATCTTCATGAGGTGTCTCTGTCTCATACATTTATCACTCTGTTCTCCATTCTTGTGAGAGAAGAGTTTCCTTCCTCAGACCTTGTCAACACTGAGATTGAGAACATGCAGATTCTGTTAGTGCATCAGGTTAGAAAACTACATGAAGTTTTCCTTTTTATTTTGACAGAACAATCAAGTTGTATAATTTTAGAAGGAGAAGGCATGAATGCTGTCCCAACCACCTACGTTTTGGCAGAAATCCTGATGTCAAACAGGCACTCTGATTTGTGTCAAGATTGTCGTTTGCTTTGTACCATATGGAGAAAATTCAAATAATTTCACTTTGTAGTCATTTTATAATTCTTGAATATTTTGCAATATTGATTCAGTGCTGGAACAAATGCCAAATTAAAATTTTAAGGGGGAAAACATACATAATTATTTGAATTCTATTATCTGTTATTCACTTAGTCCCCTTTTTCCTTTCCTATTTTTGAATCCTATTTAAAATATTCTACATTTAAAAATCAGATTATTCTTTTTTCATTCTGTAAGTTAGTAGAAAGATTGTGAAAAACCATTGATCAGACCTGTTGAGATTACATTTTCCATGACATATTTTACAAATATGCATTATAACAATTAACATCAGTTTTCAACTAGATTATTGTCATGTATGAAATAATGAGATTGGCTTTTGCGTATTTAACTGTCCAGTGATCAAATTAAGAGTTGTTAAAGTTATTAACTGAGTGTAAACTGTTGAATGTTTCCCCAAGTTAGAAAGTTTATTCCCTGCTAATTCCCTAATGTTCCAGTTATGTTTACTAGTTCAAGTGATATTTTAAAGTTGTAAAAAAATCCTTTTAACCCATGTCCAAGTTAAATCTTCCCCAGTGAAAGCAGACCTTCGTAAGTGGTCCAAAGGCTAATTTTAGCACCTGGCCGTTACCCTGTCACTCAGCTCCATGGCAACGGGAAATTTGAATGAGGACTTTTCCCGCCTTTGAAGCCGATGACACCATCCAAAGACTGTTCCCCCAGACCACAGTGAGCCATTGGCTGGAAGACATCACCTAATTTCCCAATCCAACAATCACCTTGTGCCTTGGAGGCTGGACAGTGGGCGGTCAGGGGAGGAGCCAAAGGGGTATAAAAGCTCTTGCACAAGGTGAGAGAGCTGCTTTTTTACCTCAGCTTAGCCCTTGGAGAAGCCCGGCACTGTGGTCCTTAGGCCTATCTCTATCTAGAGACTTATTTAAATGAGACTCTTTGCTTTAGATTAACTAAAGCAAAACCCAGCGCTGCAGATCTCTGCCCTGGGCTGATAGCCAGTTTGGCTCCAAGCATCTCTAATCGCTGTGATCCTGGTTTTGATTTTTTATTGCTCGGTTGTTTTCCAAATTTTTTTCTTCTAATAAATTACTTTTATTTTTAATTAAAACTAAGAGTTGCCTTTATTTATGACAATTATGAGAAACAAATCAAAAAGGACTGGCTGAAATAGTTCTGCAGTACTCTGTTTCACAGAATTGTAATAAGAATTTCAGTTTCAATTGATGCTTTATTATAATGCTTCTAATATCCTAATCCTTCAAAAGGAAATATGGATGCATAAACTAGAAATACCATTAAGATAGAGTTCTTTTTTCTTTGAAAAAAAATTCAATTCACAGTGAAATCAAGCAAGCTCTGAATGATAAAATTAATCTTTAGGCAAATGCTTAAAAATCAATTTGGTTATATGGTGCACAACCAAAAATGTATGCCTGTGTTTCTATGTATAGAATTGTAGAACTCACAGGTCTAGTAATTGATATCAAGTTCTGGTGTTTCAATTTTCTTATTTTAATAATCTATGAAAACCATCCTTCTGTAATATAATTTCAGAGAAGGGGTCTGCACAATCAGGACGAATGGACAGTCACAAGACACACGCAGCTCGATTTTGTTCAGCCACTCTTTCATACTGCCTTGTTGGGAGAGTCAGGCTCTGGTCTGACACAATAAATATGTGCTCAAAGAAACCAGTCTTTGAGCTCTTCTATTTTCCAGTGGCAATACTTGTTCACAGCGACTGTTCTGGCTGACAGGACCACTGAAACACAGTACATGTCAGTCATAATTTATTCCCTCCCCACCTTCTCTCAAGAGTTCATTGAGCAAAATGAAGTCAAAAGCAGCATGTGCTGCTGTATAGCCCCTCTTCTCATGGCTATCCATAAACAGAATAATCCCAAATCAGATTTCTCAGCTCTTCCAGCAGGTGTCTAAATCATTGCAGACCTAATTGTCTCAAGTTTAGAGAGAGTTCTGCAGTTTAGATGACACATAAATATTATTGCTAGTGTTATTAAAGTTAGACAGCTGAATGACATCACACTACCTAGAAAGTCATGCAGTTATCTTCCCTCAAGAGGAAATTATCTTCATTCCCTTACCAGGATTCATAGAATACCCCTAGTTGGAAAGGACCCAAAAGGATCATCGAAGTCCAGTTCCTGGCCCTGCGCAGGACAGCTTCAAGAATCACACCATGTCCCTGAGAGTGTTGTCCAAATGCTTCTTGTACTCTGTCAGGCTTGATGCCATGACCACTTCCCTGGGGAGCCTGTTCCAGTATTCAGCCTCTGGGTGAAGAATGTCTTCCTGATATCCAACCTAAACCTCCGCTGACAAAACTTCAGGCCATTCCTTTGGGTCCTGTCGCTGGTCACTGCAGAGAAGAGATCAGTGCCTGCTCCTCCTCTTCCTCTTAAGAGGGAGTTCAAGAGTGCAATGAGGTCTCCCCTCAGTCTTCTCCAGGCTGAACAGACCAAGTGACCACAGCCACTCCTCATATGGCTTCCCTTCAAGGCGCTTCACCATCTCCATTGCCCTCCTTTGGATGCTCTCTAATAGTTTAATGTCTTTTTTATATTGAGGCACCCAAAATTGCCCCCAGCACTCGAGGTGAGGCTGCCCCAGAGCCAGAGCAGAATGGGACAATCCCCTCCCTTGCCTGGCTGGCGATGCTGTGCCTGATGCCCCCCAGGACACAGCCCTGAGCAACCTTGCGTAGCTAAAAAGCTAGTCCTGTTTAGAGTGAATTTAGACTAGAAGACCTCCAGAGGTCCTTTTCTACATGAATTTTTCTAGAATTCTTATCATACAACTCTAACATAGAAGACAGACACCATCTGTATACATGATATTAACAACATCATGCAAAACAGCAGCGTGGAGGGGGAGAACTGTTAAGGGGCTTTGACAACTGCATAGGAATTGTACCAACTGTGCACGCCTTTCTTTTTAAGTGTGTTCAGATACAATTCAAAGTTAATTTTGCTAATGCTATTGTGTTCCTGGTATAGACATAACTATATTAAGGCTTGTAGTTAGGAAACTGCAAGAGACTAATGCAAATCTTTGCAGCTGCAGCATTCAGAATCATTTACTGGTTTATAATTACCAAAGTAAGCAATATGCCTTTTGTCAAATATTTTCAGCAACTATGAAAAGCACATAAGCAAAAGAAAGGAGCTGGAGCTTTGAAGTCAGACAACCCCTATGTACAGCATTTGTTTAAAGCAAAGAAACATATTGCTTCTCTAAAACAGATGCTATGGGGAAGAAAAAAAGAATAAAAATATTCTCAGATGAGCAATAGGAGAGCACTAGAATTGTGTGTTTGAGACAAAAATTATGCCCGGAAATACAGCAATATCCTCTTAACATTGTGATCTTGTATAACTCATTGTAAATGTGGTTAGAACCCTTTTTTTTTACTTTTACATACGCATAGGAACAACTAAGACAGGTTCAACTCTAGCTTAGTGTCACTAATAATTAATAGGCAATCTTTTTGATACTTGAAGGCTAATTGTAGAGAATGTATTGGGCAGTAACTCTTTACCTGGAGTTTACAGATGCTCTACATTATCTTCCTTTAAAAGGGTCCTGGGAAGACAGCAGGGAGAAGTGTGGTTTCTTTCTCTGTATCGTTGGGAGGTTTAGGAAGATTGTCTGGGGAAGCTGGGAGTTTGCAGCACAATGTACACTAAGGAACTGCTAGGAAACATAGGGCTGCTTCTTACAGACCCAGAAGGTTAACAGTGTTGTCTACAATTGGAAATCTGATTAAATCTGTCTTAGCAGGACTGGAAAGGTCAGTGCAAGGAGACAGTAGGTAGAGGGGAGGCATGTTTGTAGATCTTTTTGTTTAAAAGTAATTTTGCTCTAGTTGCCCTTGGACTTGTCTAGTATCTATAAGTACTGTAGGTGTTCAGAGGAAGAAAATGGTGAATGTCAGAAGTCTGGCCAGTTCACATGTAGGTAAGAAATGGTGTCAATCCCTAACATAACTGTGTTCCACTGGATATCTCTGGAGTGCTGTGTAGTGCCTTACTAGCAGGGAAAACACATTTGTACTGCACTCCACCATATCCATGGGAATATTTCAACATGCTGCTTTTCCCACAAGTGAGAAAGTAACCAAATGCATGAGCAGGAATGCAGTATTTGTGTGACCTTGCCCATCTCCTCTGAGAAGCATGTTTAATTTATCACCTTTTTTGATGTAGTAAACTTTACCTTTGAATCTGCCTATAATCTGCTTCCCATATACATGTTAGTGAAATTAATTGTGTTTGAATTATGACTTGATAAATAATACATTTCTGCATGCAAGTAAGTGGAAAGAACAAAGAATCAGATTGGATCAGAGTTTCATTAGAAAGACGCATCATTAAACCTAAATCTTCTTTCCTCCCTTGTTCCCCAAAAGCAGAATAAACCTCCAAAGGACCTCACTAATATATGAACTTCAAAGACTTCACCTTCTGAGAAACCATTTGAGCATGGAATATACAACAACAGATCATCTTGGTGTCCCTCCTCTGGACTCGCTCAACAGGTCCATGTCCTTCCTGAGCCAGAGACCCCAAAGATGGAGGCACTGTTCTAGGTGGGGTCTCACTGGATTGAGGAAAGGGTCTTTTGTGTGCAGCTGTGCTGCAGCAAAAGAGTTACAAATGTAAATAGGAACCTTCGACTTTGTGTGAAAAGCACCTAATGAGGCTGTGGCATTGATATGGTAGAGAAAAAAAATTCCTAAAGAGAATGTCACTTTGAAGAGTGAAATACCCATGCTTCTTATCTCAACTGGTTTACTGATACAGAAAAGGATTATTGAGCAGAAATCAGCTGAAACCACAAGCAAACTGAGTTGAGATAATTTCATTCTCTCCTAGGATTTTATTTGCTTCTACAGCCTAGGGAGCAGCTACATTTTTAATCTTTATATACATTTTGCAGATGTAAATATGTGGTGGGCTAGTCTTAGTTAACAACCAAACTCTCACCCAGCTGCTCCGTTATTCCAGCACTATTTTCCTGCTGGGACAGAGAGAGAAAATAAGAAAAAATAAGAAAAAACCAGGAATAAGAAAACTCATGGGTGTCGATAAACACAGGGATATTGCTTTCCAATTACTGGCACAGGCAAAAGACTTGACTTGCCAAGATTTAATTTATTGCTGATCTATTTTACAGATTTGAGTGGTAAGAATCCAAACAACAAATACTGAAACAAGTGTCCTCTCCTCTTTCCCAAGGGAAAAATACTGAAAGTGTCCTCCCTCTTCCACCAGAGGCACAGAGGGATGTGAAGGATGCACAGGGGGATGCTATGTACGGTCAGTAAATAGCATTAGGTTTACCCTCTCCTTCCTCTTCACTCTTTTCCCCTGCTCTGGTGTGCAGTGCTCCACAGGCTGACATGTGGATTTCTGTTCCAGTCTGGAGCTTCCTTCTCATCCCTGCCACTCCTGGAGCCCCCCACTACCAACACGTCAACACCTACACGCAATACAAAATATCAAGGACATGCTTTTTAAAGGAGAATGCTTTTTAAAGAAACCAAGAAAAAATGGAGGGTAACTGAGGGGTGAACAGAAGGCAAACTCTCTGATGAACAGAAGCTGTCTGAAAATTGTTCCGGAAATTTGTATATCAGCCCTCTGACTGCCATCAGCTGAGAGCAATACCTTGCCACTAAGGTCTGCATTTCTCAGAAGCTGAGTGCATTTCCCAGTGCTTTGCTTCAAGTTTTCAGGGGAAAAAAAGAGGTTTGGGGATCTTTGGTACAGGTTTGGCCATATTAATCAGGCAAAATATTACTGCTGGGAGAGGGCTCTGTGTCCATCACTGGTGTAACCACTGCTGCAAGTACAATGACAAGTCACTGTGTCTGTGGTGATGCCATACCTGGCAGTGCTGAGCTATGTGGCTCTGAAATAATGGAAGCATCCATCTCGACCCTTTTTGGGAAATTATACCATTGTTTATAGCAATTACTTTCCATTCTATTGTTCTGCTGAAAAACTGCGTAGGTGGGATGTGCCTTGGGACTGCTGGTTGTGCTTGGGTCAATGGCTGCAGATCTTGGCATCATCACACGGTCCTGGAGGCATGGGATTACTTCGATATCACACAGCTGCGTGTTGCTTCTGGTTGTCTTGTTCTTGGAGTGTGAGCTACAGCCCCAAGTCAGTTGCCTAACACCAATTCAGAAGTCATAAACAGGAGATCCCCAAATTTAGTGTGTCAGGGGATCAGTCTTGTTCTTTGGGATAGGCACAGGCTGTCTCTTCAAATTTCTTCTGTAAGACTGAAAGCAAGATGAAAGAAAAATAATTTATAGGTTATGACAGAGAATAAATGAGATGCAGTGACTGAGATGCTCAGTACTCGATAGTCCCTGGGTTCTGTTAGACCCTGGAGGATTTTCTTGGTGACAATTTAGTTACTGGTGGACTTGAATTTGCAAGTAGTGAGAACAAATAAAGGGAATTCTTAAAAAGCCTTAGCATTAGAAGCTTTTTCCTAGCAAGGCAGTCAGCTGCCCAATATCTATCTTCAACAACACGGAACAAATTCTGACTTCTCTCTGTAGTTAGAAACATTAGTTCTATACTTCATAACGGCGCCATGGAGGTGTGCCTTATTGTATTTAGTATGGTCTCAAAGAGTCACTGTTGGCTGCTAGAGTACTATGTCCAATAAGAAGTATATAATTTCTGTCTTGGAAGGAAAATTGTTAAGGCAATATGCTTAAATTTCTGCAAGACACTTGTCATAGGCTTACCTGTTACCCTGCTAAAACAATGCTATACACAGCATATAAGTAGTTCAATAATGGTCTGCAAAAATAAATATGAATCAGCCATTTGACAACAATGATTCTAGTGAAATTTTGCAGGGGTAGGTTTAGTAGAGCTTCTGGAGTCCTGGCCTTGCCTTGCATAAGCACAAAATCTGATAATCCTCCTCCCAGGCACTTGAAATTCTATTTGTAAAAGGAATAAATCTTGGGAACAGACAGATCTTCTTTTGGAAAGGTCGCTCAGGATTTCACTGTTCTGATACTTGCTATAGACCTTCTTTTTTCATCCAGGTACACGTGCATATGGACCGCTTTTATCCATTTGCTTTTATGATAGTTTTATCATTTTGATTTTCTCTCCTTCTGGTATTAAATACTCTCCTCTATTTATAGAAGGAAATTGTTTCAGCTAAGTCTTAATTTTGCAACATTAGGAAAAACCAGCTCTTCTAGTCTCCTTTAAAGGAGTCTTTTCCCATGTTCACTTGTGTTACTCAGTAGGATTTTGTTCTGTGCTGGGATGAAATCTGGATGTACACCTCTCTGCTTTCCTGCATTTCTGGAAACTGAAAAGTTCTTGACTTAGGGTAAACACTGCTCAGCAACAACTGAAACATCATTGTGTTATCTGCATTATTCCCACCCCAATCTGAAACACAGCACTGCACCAGCTATTGGGAAGAAAATTAACTCTACCCCAGCTGAAACTAGGGCACTACATGAAGAAAATCCAGCCGCAAAGGTAAATAGAGCATCCCTAGCATCCAGATGATTAGTCTTTTAGCAAGGCGTAGGGAGAAAATACTGTGGGGTGCTCATATCCACAGCCTGGACATGGTTTTTTAGTTCTCTGTACATGTTTTGCATTCGTATTTTTCAGCACAGATAGTCAGGAGTTTATCTTTTCTTCCTGATGGAGTGGACCCCTATCTGTTATAATGATGCTAATATTTCTCTCTCTTTCTTTGAAATACTTTCCTCATACATAATAGAATTGCATTTGCCTTCCTTAGTGCTTAATCTTGATAGCTTGTAATAAACCTGTAGTTAATTAGCTGAGAATACAGGTCCCATGGCTTATCAGTTATTTCCAAGCAGGAACTCCCAATTTACGCTGAGATCTACAGTATTTTTCAAGTGCATTGCCTTTCATATAGCAATACCTATTTTATTCTCATCTTCATTTTTTCAGTCCTGGTCATTCACTTACTGCAGTCCTCTTTTATGAAGACTCTCCCATGCACTCTTTTATGCATACCAGCCTAGCAACATTCAGTATGCTTTATTGGCATGCACCTTTGCTTTATGACAACATCATTAAAGAAAATACGGGAAAAGATTAGTTTCAGAGGCAGTACTTAAAAAATTCCACCAATCACCTTCTTCTGGCATAGTATTTATTCTTTCAGCAGTACCTGTTGTAGTCACCCCTGTGGCAAGCACCTTACCTGTCCTGTGCATCCTTTACTCTCTAATTCTGTTACTCATTCAGATCTTTTTGAAATAGAGTGCCTCAAGTGAGACACACATCCATCTTGTATTCGGTACTTCCAGGAAAAAGAAAGGGGGAAGCATGCCAATGAACATGAAAGATAGACAGATGTCTGCCAGGCATTAAGTTGAAATCAGTTGTATAAATGAATAATCTTTGAAATCCTGTTAAGTTTTGTCTAAACTACTTCTATTTTCTTTTCTGACAGTGACTTCATTCCATAGCTTCAATTTTATGTAGTATTTAAAGATACTACTCCTTTTTGTGTTAACTGTGCTATCCTTTAATATAAAATTTCATATTCAGTATATAATGAGCACTTTTCTCTACATCACCATTCGTATACATCACCATTCATAAAACAGATTGTTTATATCACATATAAACTGACATCCACTTCTGCAAAATTTTCAATCCAGAGAATCACAGATAATTCTAGGAGTCTTTCACAAATAAAGAACGTACAGAAGAGAGGGATGCTAACAGCCACTATTGTCAGTATTTCTTTCAAAATATAGTCTGTAACTTGTTTTTTGATTTTTCAGATTTCTGATTTTAACCTGCATGTAGTTGGTGGCCCCTTTAAAACAGGAGACAGTTATGTCAACTTCAAAATTAAAGAAGATAAGTATTTTTGGATATTCATACTTTTTTTCTCAGAGCGATGTAAATTGATGAAAGAAAATATGTCAAAACACATAATCAACTTGTGCAACCTGCTGCTAAAAATAAAATAAATCCTTTACTGAGATGAAGAGCTTTGTTGAATTCAAGGCTGGCACCTATCTGTGAATTAGAGGCCCCCCTCTAATTGTCACTTCATGAAGTCAAAAGTTCTTACTCCACTAATGTTTGACAGCAACCTGAGCTGCTCAACTAAATAGAAATAATCCCCTAAGGGTTTTTCTGACTGCCCTCTTTATCTCCCAGCTATCTCTGACAGACTCTTTAGAGAGCCTTAAATTTTGAAATTGCCTCTTAAACAATGAATGAAGCAGGGATTTGGATGGTCAGCTATCTCACACTTCTTTCTCTAGTGGGTAGTCTATTTCTAAAGCAATTAACATCACACACGGAAGATAGAACACCTCAGAATCATTTCAGGATTTGTAAAAATGTCTGTGAAAAGTGAGTGCACAGAAAAATAGGCATATATTCCTTAACATGTCACGAGGCAGCTTATCGTACCACCATCTCAGAATTGTAGCATATCCAATTTGCCTTAGGGTATAGGGAGAAGCTCAGAAAATATTAGCATGTTATGTAAATGGGTCTGGAAATGCTTTCTAACTGGTTTCAGTAGGTACAATTTTTTTAGCATGCAGCTAAGGCACTGAACAACTGCATCTTCTACTGAAGTTGTTTTACCTGCTTTCAGTATTGGTTGGATTAGTAAAAACTCTATTTGTGGCTGACAGATGTTCAGGCCCAAAGTCATCAGAGAGATGTCCCAGGGTCCTGCCTGCCAAAGAAAAATGTGTGTTTGGTAGTATTGACTAAATAAGTTTCATTTAAATGGATTGGAATGCATTTAACTTCCAAGTATTGGCCTTATTTATTCTAGTAGCATGGCTAAAGCCAGTTTGAGATAATGTTCCTTCCAAAATGTAACTATTACATCCAGCCTATTAAAGTTAATCTATTGTCATTGATTTTGGTTCTGTGCCACACTGGGGAACACATTAGTCCCCATTTGAGAAAGTATGACACAATTCTTTGGTATCATTTAAAGAGCTTCTCTCAATCAAAACTTTTAACAGGGTATGTATCCATATTATTTTTCTTTCCTTTGCTCACCACTGCTATACTTGAGATTCAGTTAATTATATAAGGAAAACATATACATTTTTTATCATAGATTCATACGGATAAGCGTATAGAAAGCTGTTTCTTAACAAAGAAGGGAAGAAAAGGAGATAGTTTATTTTCTTGAAATTGCATGCCAATACAAAACGAAACATTAATTTAACAGGTAGTAAAGTGTACCTGCTTCATCTTTCTTGTACTCCTGACACAATGCCCGTGGCTTTTGTCTTCTCATTCTATCTCATCTTGATCTCAGCTGCACTGTTTTGGCTGTGTAAGTCAGATACCAAAAAAACAGAAGAGAAAGATTGTTGTTCTGAGAAACCTTGAGCTTCTGCAGCAGGTAGAACATTAGAAAATGGTTAGAGCTTACAGAATGTTAGCAAATTTGTACAAATCCTACAGTGCCTTCCTTATACTGCTAACAAATAGCACTGCAGACCTTGGGAGAGAAAAAATGGAAAATGGATAGTGCCTTTCCTCCTGTACTTCAGAAACCTGTGTTAGCAAGTCTTTACATTGTGAATAGGGAAGAAACCTGGTAAGGAGCTGAGCACGGAGGAGAAAATTGTTGCTACTTAAAACCCAAACTAGAATTCTTGGTACTGCATGTAGCTTCCCTGAGGAGCAAGCATTTTCTCCTGTTTCAGAAAGCCAGATGGAGTGGCTACATTTTTGAGGGAATCAAAAAAGTCATCTCACGCTGATTTTTTTTAACCGTTCTGGTAAAAGGTGTTGGAAAAAACATTTGTGTTCAGTGCTTACTAGAAATGACATTCATTCATTATCACACCCAGCAGGAGGAAAAATCCAGCCAATGAGCTCTTCACTGAAGGTGGCTTCAGGAGGGTTATCAGTATTCAACACCACTGTGAGTTCCTTCACCCACTCCAGCTTCCCTGTGTGTGCTTCCTCATGAGATAATGTGAAGAAGGGAGGACCACAGGCATGTCATTACTATAATTCCTTTATCACTATATTCCAGAGATGAAGAAAAAACCATTTGTAAGTGCAGGGCAAGAAATCTCAGAAGTTTTGGTCAGAACTGGATGATGACTCTCACATGGTAGATTCCTTACTGGGTAGAGAATTGGTTTGCAGGCTTGGGATTCTGAATACTTGGAGACATCCTATCAGATGAAGGACTTCCTCTGTTTCAAGTTCTGGGAGACAACAGCATCTTGTCCGAGGGTTTATATCAGTAATTCAGTGCAATAAAAACATGTTTGTATTCCAAAAATATACACTGAGAGGAACAAGAGGTGGCCACGAAGTGGGACGAGTAGAACAAGTGGGGCTATGAAGCATGAGAGACAGTTCTGTATGTATCTGTACATGAGGTATGCCAAGAGTGGGGCTATGCCTGTTATACTACCCAACTAGAAGAATTAAATTGAATGCCACCTACATCAGACAGAGGTTTTGCATTTGCTTATTTTTATATTTGTGTAGAAATTCTTTAACCTCTTCCAGAGTGCTGCTAGGATGCCAGTTATTTCCCACAAAACTGCTCCTTAAGCTGACCGACTGACCAGATGGTCAATATGGCCCTCTGCCCTAGAAAATACACTACTTCCTCCTTGCCTGTATCTCGCTTGGATTTTCAAATCCAAGGCCTGTAGAGTGTTGGTATGTTGGCTGCACGGCCAGCTCTTGGCAGACATCTAGGTATGTGTTCAAGAGTCCGGTGACATTGACTGTCAGCATTATTGGCTTTTTTTCTAGCAGCATCTTCTGTCCTGTCCCGAGCTTGTTCTTGCCCTGGGTGCAGTTATGTATCCTTGCACTGATGTGCCAGCACTGCATAGCACACTGTTTAGCAGAGCATGGTTATCTTGCTTAGGGTGGGAGTGTCAGTGGTGGTGCTGACTCATCTCCCGTAATGCCAGCTCTGAAATGCTTATTTTCCAGTTGTCATGGGCTTGGTTGGGCCTTTAGCGGGATAGGAAGCTTTCAGCAGTTTTGGATAAGGGAAACCTCTTAATGCCTGAACTGGCTGCATTTGATGTTTGATGGAGTTCATGGTGCATGCCATCTTCAGAAGAAGGGAGTGGAAATGCTTTGCAATATCTTTTGGAAACTCCAAAATGTGAAAGAGAATGGCAGAATAGAGAGTGTCATGGTGTGATGAACCATGCATGCCTCAAACTGTAGCAGAGATGCCTAAGTATTCAACTGGGATTAAGGGTTTTTTCACATGGAACGAGGCACTGGTTGTTTAGGTTAGAGTTTGTTGGATATTTGAGGAACTTGCCACCTTTCTCAGTGCAGCTTCCCTGCATCTTGCTACAAGAAAGCCTTCGCTCTTTGTGCAGCTCTAGAGAATTTAAGTTATAAGAATCAAATTGAAAGAGCAAGAGGACTTATTTTGGGAGCTATGTGGGTCACCATGAAGACCTCTGTACAGCCTTTATTTTACTATTAAAATTAATGTTGTGGTTTAAGCAGCAAAAAGAAGATATTTCTATGCAGAAATACTAAATGTGTAGCAAATATTTGCTACCATCTGTCTCTGGAATCTATGCTAGACTCTAATATTTTATGTTTTATATAGATTTTAGGGAATAAGAAATCAGTGGTAGCCGCAAATTTAATAAGCAGGTGAATTGAGAAAGAAAAAAATCCTGTATGCTTCCACTAATAAAGACTCACTTTGATCCTGTTTCAGAGTTTCAGAACTTCAAAGTTAAAATATACTGGCATCTGTAGTTCTAGTGCAAGAATTCAAGTCCCACCTCTACCATTTTAAGGGAGCTATTAGTTTTTTTGAATTTGAACACACCTTCAAAAATCCAAGAAGAGATTTGTTCAAAGGAGCCCACATACACTCCTTTCAAGATAAAACAATGAAGATAGTGGAAATTTGTACAGAGTGTAAATATCAGCAGGCAAATTTGGGGCTACTTTGAAAATAAATAGTGCTCCACTAATGACTATTTTCTGACTTAAAATTTTCCTTTGCTCCTATAGTTGGGTCTGGTATATGAAAGATCTATTTATGCCAAATTTACTTTCAGTTCACCCCTCTTTGAACTTTAAACTCATTAAATGATGAGATGATTTCCTTGGATTTCCTACACGGTGGAGTTCCCTGGCTGACTTTTAAGAAAATGGCTCTGCATTTCTAAAGGAAGATGTCCATATCAAATTTTGATTTTGACAATCATGAAAGTGTGTGAGGCCTTTTTCTAGCCAAAATTCCCACATTTTGCATTTCCAAGTCTTGGAGATAGATAGATGCCTGTGAATAGTAGATAGATGCCTGTCAATCTCCATTTAAGCTGAAGATATGCCCTAGGTTCCTAAAGATGCTGTTGGAAGCTGGGACACGGCAGATTCCCAAGGCCTTTCTTCTTCAGATCAGGGAAGCTTATTGTCTCAAATCATAACCCTATGATGCCAGATAATTTAGGTTCACAGTCCCCTCTGGGGTTCTGCTGCTCTTCTTATTCACATATTATGATTTAGCCTCAGGATGTATTTTGGAGTGTATCAATTTTTTGCATGCAGAACAAAACCCAGCTACGGTCCTGGGACACATCCCAACCTGCAGTAAGGATGAGCAGTGTCAACTTTTGCTGCCACATGCAACTCCTCAGCCTTATCTGCCATTTGCACTACATCAGCCTTATCTCAGAAGAGTTTGTGTCTCAGTTGCAGGATATGTCATCAGTTTCACATTAGAAAATGACAGTTCTGGTGGGCTGCAGCACAGCCTTCTCATTGGTACTACCAATGTCACAATGCCATGGGACAACAGATAGGCCAACAGAGACAAGTTCCATAGAAAATAGACACAGTCAGAGTCCTCTAGAAGGAGATAAGACTCGTGGGTCCGCTTGGACAAGGGCCATAATCTCCCCCTGAAACTGATGCATTTAGCACTGAGAACAGAACAGAGGCAGGTATCCTGTAGCTCTGGAGTAATCCCATCACCTGGGTCACTCCAAACTATATATTTCCTCATGTCCATCCTTTAGAAATGGCCAAGACTTCAAGCTTCCAAGCTGTTTGCCCTCAGAAATATTAGCAGTGACACCTAAAAGATCGACAAGGACTCTGGTGGAATTAACACACATATTCATTAAAGCTCACAAACTATGGATTCTGGATTCAAGAAAACATATGGACTTTTACACATGCGCCAGCATTCTTTTAACAGATATAATATTTCAGGCAAACAGCTCTGAGGTTCTTGATGTTCAGTGTTACTGCAAGAATTACAAAGCTATGCTTGAACCTGAGTTCAGAAAATATTTCTTACCCACAAAAATTAAGATCTAAAATATTCCAGAATATTTGTATGTGTCATGAAGGTTCCATTATATAAGAGTTACAGTTCTCGCTGTCATAGATCGGTTAGGCAGGGCTCAGGGAGGTAGGAGGTGAGTAGTTGTTAAATAGATAACTCCAAGATACATATGCAATAACCATCTTTTAACAAACATTTCCCCTTGTCAATTAATAAATAAGCTATTATGTTGCTGTTGCTGATGTATCTTTGCCTTTCATACACCCTGCATATCAAAGGCCACATTATGATGTTCAAAAGGGAAAAATTTAAAAGAATTAGTCAGTAAATTATATCTGGTCAAGTGTGTTCATTGGAGTGCCCTTGAAATGCCTTTTTGCCTAATCACATTTCTTCTTTGTTTATTCTATTTCATCATGCATAAGTTGCTCGAGCATTGCTCGTTGAATCTTTGATAAATGGCTTTTATTATAGAAAGAATTATTTGAGTAAGAAAAAAATTTCTGAGGAGTTTCACAATTTCTTTTCAGGACTTACCAATGTGGTTTCATAACAGTTTTCAGAGATGCACCAAAAAAAGATAATGTTTATTTTACTGATAGGGGAACCATAAAAAGTTTATATACATGTATGATATACATACACTAATATATAGGCTATGTAAAGCTACAATGTTCAAACTTTAATGACAAAGGCCAGGTATTTAAAAACCAAGTGATCTTATTTTTCAAGACACTCAGCACTCACAGTTTTCTGGACGTCAATAATACCTACTTTAATTAAAAGAAGATCTTACAGTGCAACTTTGGTCACCCATCCTGAATATATTCAGATAATTACATTTGCACAAGTTTTAGCAGAGTTGATGGCAGAGAAATTTCATAACTAATGAAGATCTTAAATCCAGTTGCAGGTACTTATTTCAGCAGTCACTGTGAAAGCTGCTAAAGATTCAGTGCTTCTGAAAATCAAGTCAAGTATGTGTCTGATTCTTGCATGCAGCAGCGATTTTCTTGTCAGGGTAGATTCCCCGGCTTAAGTGAAATTACACTACCAGGAAATGTGTTTGCTATGAATTCAACTCTCATAGTTGATAGTGCTGTTCATTCCCACACACGGTTGTCATGTCACTAAACCTCAACCTGTAGAAAAACTTTAGTATTGATGGGACTCTCTAGTCAAAGCCGCATTTCTCATTAATAGCAGGACTTTTACATAGAAATTGCAATACTGCATAAACAAGTAATTTAGGCCTAACTTCGCTCCTGATTTCTTTACCTCCTCCACCTGAGTGGCACAGGGGAATGGGAATCAGGGTTGGGATCAGTTCATCACACATTGTCTCTGCTGCTCCTTCCTCTTCACACTCTTCCAGTTCCAGTGTGGGGTCCATCCCACGGATTGTGGTCTTTCAAGAACAGTATGCTCCATCGTGGGTCCCCTGTGGGGTCACAAGCCCTGCCAGCAAATCTGCTCCAGCATGGTCCTCCATGGGCTGCAAAGACAGCCTTTTTCACTGTGGTCTTCACCACAAGCTGCAAGGGCATCTCTGCTCCAGCACCTGGAGCACCTCCTCTCCCTCCTTCTCCACTGACCTTGGTGTCTCCAGAGCTGCTTCTCTCACATATTCTCACTCCTTTCTCTGGATAAAGTTGTGGAGATTTCTTTTCCCACCTTCTAAAATACATTTTTTCAGAGGTGCTACCTCTGTCACTGATGGACTCAGCCTCAGTCAGCAGTGGGTCCATCTTGGAGTCATTTGTCATTGGCTCTGTTGGACATGGGGGAAGCTTCTGGCAGCTTCTTACTTAATCATGGAATCATTCAGATTGAAAAAGACCCTGAAGATCATTAAGTCCAGCCTTTAACCCAGCATTGTCAAGTCCGCCACTAAACCATGTTCCCGAGTGCCACATCTACACATCTTTTAATAACCTCCAGGGATGGTGACTCAAGCACTGCCCTGGGCAGCCTGTTCCGGTGCTTGACACCCATTTTGGTGAGGGATATTATGCTAATATCCAATTTAAACCTCCCCTGGTGCAACTTGAGGCCATTTTCTTTTGTCCTATTACTTGTTATTTGAGAGAGGAGACCCATGCCCATCTAGCTACACCCTCCTTTCAGGTAGTTGTTGAGAGCAACAAGGTCTCCCCTGTGCCTCCTCTTCTCCAATTTAAGCCACCTCTCAGCCCCTGCACTATCAAAACATTTCCACAAAAACCTGATACAGCCAAGAAAGAGTCAGATGTGCTGTACCTGTTAATTGCACACAAACACAGAATTCCTACTGCTGAAAATCATCTTTGCCCCACTGTTTTAATTTTAGTGGCTCTAGTTGAACATTTAAAATCAGATCAAAAAATTACTTCTGTTCTCTAAAGCTACGTCAAACCTTGTTGATATATGTTAGGAATCATAGTTTCATCTATTCCAGAAATGCCAATTTGTTGACTGAAGTGTAATACAACATATGCTGTACTTCCAGAGGGATGACTTCCATCGTCTTGGGATTTTTGCATTTCTATCTCAGAATGTTCTGTACATCCTTACTAGATGCATAGCAGTGGCAGACGCATTTTTTAAAATCAAGGGTTTCTGTAATACTTCCTGCATATTTATTCTGCATAAAATTACTTAAAATGAAGTAAGATTTGCTTGTGGTCTGTTTCTGTATAATATTAGTGATGTATGTGATTCAGCATTCCAAAATTATCATATAACTTGTGAAATTTCACATGAGATCACAGCTTTTGAAAAATATCTGTCACTGTCAAAATCCTTTTATTTGAAAACCCTAAAGGTTATAAAACTGTGTTTACTTCTTGAGTTAGGGTTATTCTCTGAATTAAGGTTATTCTCTGATGCATTCTAATTGTGCTTAGGAACTAGATACATGTCAAACTAGTAGAAACAAAAATTTGTGAATTTTTACGGCTTTAGAGGCAGTGGCTAGGAAATCATTACCATGATGGAAAGTGCAGGACTGCTCTTTTTTATCTGCAAAAGATCAAAGGAAGACTCATAAATGAAGACTGATTCTGAAAATGTGGCTGACACTTTCCTTTCAGCTATAGTCATCCATTGACCACCACACAAAAGTTTCAGACAGATGTAGACATTCTTTCATAGTTTCAGAATCTGTTTTTTGTCCATCCAAATCTGATAGAAGACTTCAGGATACATAGGCAAGTATGCTGTATTAGGCTGCTAGACATGAAGTAATCAAAGAGCATTTTCTACTTTCTGTGGGAAAAGAGAGGAAAAGTGGGTTTAGTTGATACCGTTTGTTCAAACTATGTGCTGAACAACATGTTTAGGAGTTCCAAACCCCAGACAGTGTGAATGGGAGCAAGGGTACAGGTAGGAAAGAAAAGCTGTCAAGGATCTTTCATTCTTCCCCCTGGATTCTACAGGGCATGATGTCTTTGTGAAGGAGACATTAGTAATTTCTTTAAGAACCTTAAGTGCTGAAATAGGGTGTGTTTACTCCTTATAAGGTCTATTTTGTTTAGTCTGAGTTGCCCTCACAATTAGCAATTAAAATGATAAACAGGAAGAGTATATTTATTGTCTTTCATTATCAGTTGTGGATATATACTGAGTGTCTTTATCGCAGAGATCAAGTAGATCTAAACAATACAGTGCATATTTGTAGCACTAAACCACATATTTTTTCCTTCAAAAATATCTGAATTAAGTCTTTTTGTCCTTTCCTTTTTGCTAGCAAAATCTGTGGTTTTTCACACCATTTCTTATTTAAAGTCTAAGTAATCCACCAGGTTTTATCCATCATTGCATAAACAGACATGTCCTTATTCTACAGTGAGAGTAAAAATACAAAGAACGTTTGGACTAGATGCCTATTTTTGTTTCATTGTTGTACAAAGAAGATATTAAATGACTGTTCAATTCAGACATGCTTCTGGCCTATACATGTGAACAATTGTTCAGTTTTTGACATTGTTCCTGGGTTCATATCGTCCCCGAAAAAAAAAAATTTCTTGAGTGGAAAAGAGTTTTTAAAATAATACTTTTGGAGCGATCTTATAAATCTTCCTCTTCCCCTGTTTTTGTGGTTGTTGTTTTTCTTGGCCTGTGAAAATATCTGTCATTTCCTGATGAGCGTGGGATTCAAAGTGACAGAACAGAGTTAGACAAGTCAGGTAGCAGTAAAACCACAGAATTTTGCCATATCTCTCCTAGATGTTTCTAAAGTTGGGGAAAAGTTATTTAAAAAAAAATCAAGTTCCTGCAACTTTATTCTTGTAGGAACTGGGTTTATCTATAATGTTTCTCTGTAATAACGATGTCCTTCAATGCTTACCATTTTTTAGATTTAATTGATTTGAACTATTACAACTTTAGATTAACCCTTTTTTCCACTGTGTGTCTCGTTTTCTAACATTTTATGACCTTTTAAAATGTTAATCAATAAAATACAGGAGGAAAGAACCATCTTGGCATCACCCCAGATAAGGTGTGATCCGCAGGTCCTGGCAAGGATCAGTGCTCACTTCAGTCGCTTCCCTGCAGCTCTCGCACACACAGCTGCCCTTAGAGACCCGCCCAGCTCTTGCTCAGGGATGATTTCACCAGCTCAGTGGCCTGCCTGGGTTGACCTTTGCTGGCCACTGCTCCCTCACACCACACACCTGCATGGCCAAGCTCCGTGGGCACACCCACAGTGTGACCCACGCCTGCACTCACACACCCTTGTCACACACACACACACACGGCCACAGAAAGCACCTCTCACCCAGGACACAGCTGGAAAGGCTTTTAATGGCAGCACAGCCAATACTCCTCTTTTTCTCTTGCTCCAGAGTACAAGAAAAGCCGTAGCCTTAACTTACGTCTAAAAGAAAGTATACAGGTCAAATTATAATGGGCCCTTTGCAAAATGAGGCAGTATGTGGTGTTTCAAAACAGCAAGCACCCTCAAGTTGCTATGCTGAATTTTATAATAATCCTCCCGATAGTAGAAAAATGGAGGAAAAGGACAAAAAAATTTAAGGTGTGAAGTGCTTTAAGTTTTATTTAAAATAACACACACCTCCAACTCTATTGCCTTTTTTTCTTGACTCTATCAGCCAACTTGTGTTTTTCTAAGTGAATGAAATTCACAGTTTAAAAATAAACCTCCTTTTTCTAAGGTGCTCTCTCTCTCTTTATTTACATTATGTTTTTAACCCGGTTCCTGTTTTAAAATTAATTCTGTAGTGATTCCATAAACCCCAGGCACATATACAGACACCTGAGCCCTCCTGGAGGACAGGACACTGAGGTAGGGCATGGGAGACAGGAAGGGAATGTGAAAAAGAATAAGTAAGTTTGTCTCACTCAGACTAAAATCAGACCTTATAGGATTGGCACATCAGCCTAAACAAGCAAAAGATGTAGACTTTTTGAAGAGTGATGCTATTATTTTCATTCTTACTGCTTTGTAGGTCTACTTTCCATCTATTTGTTCTTGTACCTGTTTTTTTCCCACAAACTTGACTTTCATTGTAGTTTGAGTTGCATGAATGAGAGGCTCCACAACTTTACTGCTCATTCACGCCCCGGAAATGAAAGATGGCTGCAGATTGTATGAACTGTAGCAATTAAAAAACTACTATTTTATATGTTGTGTATATACAGTATAATGATTGTGGCACAATTATGCCATAATGACAAATTCAATTAACAACGTGTTCAAAGCTAATCATGTTTTGAGTCAAGAAAGTACTGAAATCATCATCTAGTGAAATTACTGTACCTCTGTACCAAGCTGTTCCAATCAGAATCCCAGAGCATTGTAAATAATCAAATATCTTGTGTACAAGAAGTGACATCAGAGTACTGTTAAGAGGCATAAGAAAAGTTTTGCCTCTTGTGTTTTCAAGCCTTGATATCATGACCTTCCACTGAAAACCTTAAAAGGCTCAGAGCAGATAAGATTTGGTGGCTTATGGAAAAACCTTGGAAGAGAGAGAGAATGTGCCAAATTTATGTTTGTGAAAATAACAGGCATTGAGACTGTTTGATTGGTACAGTAGAGGAACAGTATTTTATCCTGAGCAGCAGTTGAATGAAGTGAAAATGTTGCTGAAACATTTTTAAATGTAGTTGCAAGTGAAAAATACCCCTTTTCTGCTATGTTTCATTTCAGTTTCTGTTTAAAACTCATTGCTGTCTATGATGGTAAATGACCCATGGAAATGTTGTCCTAGTGGACTAGAATAACCTACATCATTCTCTGAAAAATAGAGGCATTTTCATCATGTGAAACATGTTTTTCTTCAATTGTTATTTATTGTTTCTGTTAATTCAGCTTACAGCATCTGGTTGGAAATCTAAACAGTGAACCTTCTGCAGTTCTCTTGATCTAGACCTAAATTTTAAAAGGTTTTAATCTCATCCTGCCTTTTATAGGGTAAATAGAAGGCTCTTGGAGGAATTTCAGTAGCAATTAAAGTTTTTCTTTTCTTTTCTTTTCTTTTCTTTTCTTTTCTTTTCTTTTCTTTTCTTTTC